>OW203765.1:34415917-34486787 GCA_934045905.1 Leuctra nigra
TAAGTACATCTTCTTACGCCTGTCAAAATAAAGTTTCGCGAGTTTTAATTTTGAGTGGCACGAATAGCTTACTTCAAAGCTTACTTCACACTTCTTACTCACTCCCGATGGCAGCGCTGCAGCACAATAGCGGGAAAAAGTTTGGCTAGTGCTCTATGGGTAACACATTACAAGGGGACCTGGAAATCAAACTGCATATGATTTTTGCTAAAAAGCAGAGCCACATTGATAATTTTTAAAGTGGTCTATTAGGCATTTACGGTATGTTGAGTGAGTGTGAGTGTATAGTACGACTTGGCTGGGTGGAGCGACCGCTCCACTAGATGTTTTGACGTTGAAATGTAATAAAAAAGGATAACGTTTTGAAAGTTTGCAACTAATTTCTGCAACTAATTTGCAACTAAAATTCCTGGCATAAATTTGCTAATATTATTATTTGAAAATGTATGACAGGAATTTTAATTATTTTAGCAGTGCCAGCTGATGCTTCAGTTCCAAGGCCTGTAGAGCGAGATTTACAAACGAATACATATCAAATCGCATGCAGTACGAAGGCTCGCTCATTAACACGTTACACAGAACGTTTGAATCAATTAAGAAGTAAAATGTGTTATCTAAAAAATCTAAATGATAATTCTCATCAAATCAGCCAGCACATGCACACTGGCTTGGGTCGAAGCCGATACCTCAAAGAACTTCTGTCCTCGACCGTTGACTTTCCCAGGAAGCTGAAATTCACATAGGTACATTTTTCTCCCTTATGTGATACCAAGACCGGTCGGTTACCCCCCCCCCCCCCCCCCAACAAGTTCTTAGCAATCGTATAATATTATTCTATCAAAAATTTCAAGCCACTGTGCACACAGATCATTGCGTGTGTTTTCTGTGTTTCATTGGTTCATCTACTGAGCCTAAATTCTTGAGACATGTGTTGTTCCTTTTTGGCGTGTGCCCCCCCCCCCCCCCCCCCCACCAAATATCATCAGTGCGCGATTGTGTGTGTATGTGCGTGTGATTGAAAGGAAAGATGAATCAGTTCGTATGCAAGTGATTTTATTTACCTACGTGTGAAAGAATGGAAATCATGAATCAGTTACTTGCACTCACACTTACACCACACTCACACTCACCTTGTAGCGAACGTCTCCACTTGAAACTTATGGCTCGAATCTCTGCTTTTTTGTTTTGTTTAGTTGTCTGGTCATCTTGCGTCTTCTGCCAAACGGAGTAACGGATCAGGCCAATTTTTTCACAAAACTTAAGATTATTACTATTCTGGTTGTGGTCAAAATGATTTTCAGCAAAAAATTGATCTACTAATTTCTTCGGAATCTTGATTTGTAGTTTGCACAACCGTTTGACCTATAAACTGTCTTTGATAAATCTGACATTGTCTCTTATTTTACAAATTTTGAGCCCAATCAGTCAAGAACATGCACTTATTGAATTAAAAGTTTTATTACTGTCAGAAATGAAGTAACGAAATGAATGTTTTCCACTGCACAATTGAATCTGATTTGCTTTATGAACCAAATATTATAGCTTGCTATTCTTAAGTTTCAATAGAAAACAGATACTTTTATGTTGCTTTAGTGTACCAATGAATGTATATGTTTCTGTGCGTTTGGTACGCAATTTCCATTGGACATATTTGACACACATATTCAATCAAATGCAGTACAAAGGCTCGCTTATCAATGCGTAATACTGAGCGTTTTCCTAGTATTATGTTCCTATGCAATATGTAATTGATATGCTTTTATGCAATTATGCTCTTTTTTCCATAAGCTTGCGCAGGAGAAATCATTAGGGGTGGCCAATTCGGAATGAATACAAAGATGAGCAAAGATGCTGCCCAGCTCAAGTTCATCCCAGCCATGATCTACCTAGTACCTACCCAGTTTTAAGTAAGATCAAAATCGAGTATAGAATATACATCTTTATTCAATAAAAAAAAACACATAGAATTTTATAAATCACGGTCATAATATGTAGAACGTCTCGCCCTCGGTCGGTCGATCTTTTGGTGGAGAGTGGACTCCGTCTGGATGTTGTAGTCGGTAAGAGTTCGGCCATCCTCAAGCTACTGATCTGGGGGTATTTTCTCCTTGTCCTGGATTTTGGCCTTGACGGTCTTGATGGCATCGGGAGCTTCCACTTCCAGGGTGATGGTCTTGCCGGTATGAGTCTTCACGAAGATCTGCATACCGCTATGCATGACGAAGGACCAAGTGAAGGACGAAGATCAATCGCTACTGATCTGGGGTGATTTTCTCCTTGTCCTGAATCTTAGCCTTGACATTCTTGATGGAGTCAGCACCAACTTGGTGCTATACATTCTAACTACCAAGGGTGTACATTTTTTTGTTTTTCGAAAGACTTTGTAGGGGGGGGGGGGCCCTCCCCGATGCTGAAGGTAAAAAGTTTTTTTTTTTATGTTCAATGACAAAAAATTGTTCAATGACAAAAAAGGAAAATAAAAAATTAAATACAATGACAAAAAAAGGAAAATAAAAAATTAAGTACAATGACAAAAAAGGAAAATAAATAATTGCGTGCATTGACAAAGGAAAATAAATAATTGTGTACAATGACATAGAAAGGAAAATAAATAATTGTGTTCATTGACATAGAAAGGAAAATAAATAATTGTGTACATTGACATAGAGAGGAAAATAAATAATTGCGTTCATTGACATAGAAAGAAAAATAAATAATTGTGTACAATGACATAGAAAGGAAAATAAATAATTGTGTTCATTGACATAGAAAGGAAAATAAATAATTGTGTGCATTGACATAGAAAGGAAAATAAATAATTGTGTGCATTGACATAGAAAGGAAAATAAATAATTGCGTGCATTGACAAAGGAAAATAAATAATTGTGTACAATGACATAGAAAGGAAAATAAATAATTGTGTTCATTGACAAAAATTGTACATTGACAAAAAAAGGGGAAAACAAAAAACAAAAAAATTAACTAAAAAAGACAAGACAAAAAAATTAACTTTAATGGGGCCCCTCTTCTAGCTGAAATAAAAAAAAACACAAATTATAATACACTTTCTGTCAAACTTGAAACTGTTATCTGGAGGGTTATTCTAAACTTCCTTGTCGTCTCGTATCAAGTGATACGGTGTCACTACCATGTTAAATAGATAGCACTCCAGTGTGCAGTGAGCCCGTATCACGTGAAACGAGACGACACGGGAATTTAGAATAAATAACCCTCCAGGGGACCTATTTTCGAGATCGTTCGAGCTCTCGCATAATCGAGCGTGACGTCAAAGTGACGTCCGTCCGAAGGAAATAGCATCCAATAAGCCAAATCTGTGTATTGTTTTGTTTCGTCTGACGTCAGGCAGCCGTGAATCCGTATGATATTTGACTCGAACGATCTCGAAAATAGCCCCCCAGGCCCAGGGCGTCATCGGTCAACGATGATACGGAACAGGTATGGCTGAGTGGGAACGCTCGGAACTTGTATTCCGGAGGTCCGGGTTCGATTCCCGCGGCCGTCCTTCCTGACTGCATCCTGGCCAATTGACGTTTTTTGAACACGCGATTTGTGCACGCGTATAATTGATTTTTCGACAACCAAATTCTAGCAGCTTTAACTTTTTCCCTACAAACTTTCACTCATCAATCCTTAGTATGTTGTTTATATTATGTGATATTTTCAGTCCGATTTGTGCAGTAGTTTCGTCACAGCGATGTCTCGCCAATTGTGCATTTTTATTGAGCCACGCGGTATTATAAAATATCAGTGCAGTTCAGTCTATCAGGCACCACTAATTCCTCTAAGGTATAATGAACAAGATCACAGCTGAGACATCGAACAAATGGCGTTATCAATTGAAATTAAAAGTCTTGAACTACGTTATGATTCTCTAAGTCAATGAAATGTATGAAACATCGACAAAACCGTGATCAGGTAAGAATTATCGCAATAGAAGTGCTCACCACGTAGCAGGTCTCTGCCTGGGTTGATTAGTAATGGTATGGTTAGGGGTTGGCAGCGCAGCCGACGTTCTGGTTGGTTCATTCTTCCTAAAAGGTCGACTGCACATCTTCCGCAGCCCTAGAAATAAATAAACCCATTCACTCTACCCCGAAATCATGAAAGATTTCAATTCAATATGGATGTTTATGTTTTCTGTGCGTTGTGTTGTGTTCGCATTTCCGGTTCGAGAATTTGCACGTACCCGTACTCGCTCATCAACGCGGTACACTTAGCGTGTTCCTAGTTATATAGAATAGGCCCCCCGTGAATATAGAAGCAACTTACATGAACAACATGATCTCTTCTTGGGAGGCGGCGTTGGATCCGGCATCTAAAAAACGAATAAATAACCATCAACATCATCAATATAATCATCATATTAACATCATCATAACAAGAAAACACGTTACATAAATGGCACTGTGAGAAAACGCCCTGTGTAACGCGTTGATGTAGGTTTCTTTCACGTGACGTCACTGTTCTGCTCAGCTGTTCTATTCAGTTGAACTGGGGGACAAGTCGAAGCCGAGTCGTCAATTTCTACGTGTATTTAGATGGTAGGAAAGGTGACTTTTGACTTTTAATTGAGCGAGCGAAGCGAGCGACTCCATTTGGCTCTTTTAGCACGGACCTCTGTTTTTTTTTTTGTTTTTTTTTTTGTTTTTGTTTTTGTATGCTAAAGGAAGCAATAGAAGTCGCACCGTTTCACCGATCGACCTGAAATTTTGCACACATGTAAAGACAACCTTCTCTGTTTGCAGACCCAATTTTTTTTTGAAATCCATCCATTGGTTCATTGTTAAAATAAGTATCTCCTGATAGCCTAAAAAATGAAAATGGTCTTCGAGAAATGTGATCAAACTCATATTTAGCATGGTCAGTAAGACCAACAATGTCACTTATTTTACCAATTTTCAGCCGAATCTGTCAAGAAAGTATGCACTTATTGACATTTTTAATAGCTGTCAGAATTGAAACATTGAAAATGAATGTCTTTCCAATGCAACTGAATCTGATTTGCTTTAGGTACAAGAGTGTTTTGATGGTATGTACACTTTTTTAGTGAAAAGCAGATATTTTTATGTGTATTGAGTTGATCAAATTTGAATAATTCAATTTGGATCATAGTTTCCAACAAATCATTTCGAGTTTTTAAGGACCTTGATTGTCTTTTCGTCAATTCGTAGTTCTGATGGCCGTGCCTCCCGTGTTTCTACTTGGCTGATTTTGCATCCAGGAGGGATTAGAAACATAAGCTCACATTTCAATAATATCATTGAGTGGCGTTTGTTCTCTTCTAGCGTTCACACGTCATTCCAAATCTCTCCTGCATTGTGCTTCTTTTCGTTGATAATTTTGGCAATTTGGTGTACTTTGTGAAGGTATTAGTAAAATTGAATCGCTTTTAAAGCATAGATATTAGGTATCTACAGTTTTTGTCCAGGGGATTGATTATTTCAAATTATTTTATTCTTGGAAACGTTGGATTTATTCCGTTTCTGAGCTTCTGTCTAGCCTGACATTTCCTTGAAGGTTAGGTATATCTCGGATTACACATTAATGGTGGTCATACAATGACACATTGTTTTATATTGATTCAGTGGATCGTAGTTTGCTTTCAGTTTGACTTAAAATAATGTTTTCTGTGTGTTAACGAACGCATATTCGGTTAATGTTTGCGCACGTGTCGTGCTCGCTCATTCAACGCGTTACACAGAGCGTTTTCCTAGTTTAATAAACATGCCTAAGTTTTGTGCAGTTTTTGGGTGTGCAAATCGAGGGAAACGGGAATGCAGTGCCGTTCTATCCTCATGCGCCAGAGAGGTTTAATTTGATTGACAAAAATTGTTCTTCCTACAGAGCCTGTTCCTATTGTCCACACAAAAATATGGACAATAGGGACGTTTCGTGAAATTTAATTCTAGTTAATTTGTAAATATCAACACAAATAAAAATGACAAACACACTTATCACCAGCGAAATTACGGAATAGGTTGGGTGAGTGGTTAACGCTCTGAACTTGTATTCGGGAGGACCGGGTTCGATTCCCGCGACCGTCCTTCCTGACTGGGGTTTTTCGTCGTTTTCCCTCAGTCGACAGGCAAATGCTGGGAAGGTACCCTACTAATAGGCCACTACAGTCTCCTTCCCACCTTTCATCCTTACTTACTCTTCACCATCATCTCCCAATCATCATTCATCCGTCGGCATTAGCCTCGCTGCAGAACAATGCGACGTTAAGCCCCAGACAAAAAAATCGAACAATACAGAGTTTGTTAACTTGTTTATAAATCATCACTGAAATTGATCCTCTACTGTTTCAATTCGACAGAGCATTGAAAATTAGGCATGAATTTATGAGAAGTGAAATGTGGTGAAGTACATCTTGTATTTTTAATCGATTCTTATAATTTATTATCACGCCACGACGAGGATCGTGCTAATAATATTAATTAAACCCTGAATGTATACGATACTTTCGACTTGGAGAACCAGCTTGTAATGAAATCGCGAATATCTAATTATATTTACAATATTCGATGATAATAGTGAATATGTATACATTAATTAAAAACCTTATTTCAAAATGACAACATATTTTTTTGTAAAACACGCTATTTTCACCCTCAAATGTGTACATTTTCATTCATAAAATATGAAATTGACTTCCGTTGTCATTTTGACGGGAAAACAGCACCTATTCATGACATTTCCTAACGATAGTGACATCATTTTTATCAACTTACAATGATGTTGCCATGGTTACAATAAAATATGACATCACTCGTTAGGTAATGTCAGAAACACTATTTTCCCGCCAAAATGTCCACTAAATTTTAATGTAATATTTATGAATGAAAATTTAGACTTTTGAGTTTGAAAATAGTATGTTACCAAAGTTTATGTTGTTAATGTGAAAAATTAAACGTTAAAAAAGTTGTCATATTCCCTATTGTTAAATCCCTTTTCAAATTCAATGCATTGTTCATCACATTTACAGACAAAAGGTCTGTTCGTTTACCCTGCCAAAAGCTACAGCAAACTGCCACAAACACACATCATCCAATCAGATCGCTCCTCTGTAGTTTGTGGCAGTTTGCTGTAGCTTTTGGCAGGGTAAACGAACATACCTAATCACTGTGAGCTTATTTTCTGTATTGTTATTTTTTTTCAATTGTCCATCGCAATAAATGAAATTAGCTTTGACATTATTATATGACCAGTTGACCACTCCGAATTAGTTAATTAACCTATTATAAAGTCGACTTTCGAACTAATTATGACTTTAATGCTTTAATCCAGTATGCAAAGTCAATCTTCTTGCATCGCACTAACCGTCAGGGTGGGCGGCGTGTCGATGGTGACGATGAACACGTCGGCGTCCGGTGTTCTAGACGTACCAGCTTGATCTTGACGGCGAAGGCGTGGTTTCTTAGCAGCATGCTTTTGCTGAACAAAAACAAAACAAGTACTATTTGAGGAATTGTGAAGAAGAAAGGAAACTTGAAATAACTTCAATTCGACATAATGTATTGTAATACCTGCAATTCTTCTGTGATTTTCAATAAATCCTATTTATTTTTGTAATAAATGCCAGAATGTGGCAAGTTTAGATGAATTGGATATGTAATTTGAGAAGCTAGGTTCCTGTAATATTCCCAACAGAGTCAATGTCATTATTGTTTATAGGAATGTTATTTATTGCCATTTATTAGTAATCAATTCAGGAATTCATGTTTCATATTAAAGTCAAATTCTTGTCGCTTCATAGTTCATTCACCTTTGCGAACTATCAGCCTTTTATTTATTTCACTGAGCAGTGGTGTGGCGCCCTATCAAGTTCACTTTGGGCTGAACATTGTATTGTTGTTGTTGGAATCTCGAATCTACTACCTTCGATGCTCGACGAGCCTGCGTCTATTCCCCGAGCGCCGAAACCTTTTTTTATTCCCATTGCTCCGAAGGTTTGTCCATGAGCGCCGAAATTTCTACCTGCTCAAAATACCATGTTGCCAGACTTTCTCGAGAAGCCTTTTTGCTCAGCGCTCGGACGCTCGGGGAATCGCTTCTCGAGAAATTGTCTGGCAACATGGTATTTTGAGTAGGTAGAAATTTCGGCGCTCATGGACAAACCTTCGGCGCAATGGGAATAAAAAAGGTTTCGGTGCTCGGGGAATAATTACAATTTGTAATGCTTTGGGGTATTTTCTCGTCATAACTCGTTAACAGGCGCGTAGGAATAGGGGGGAAAGGGGGGAACGGACCCCCCTTGTCTGGAGCCTGACCCCCTCTGCCAGAGATCTAGACCCCCCCTGCTAGAGACTCTGACCCCCCCCCCCCTGCTAGAGATCCTGAATACATCCAGATATCTTACTTATAGTTACCCAGTTCTGTCTGTGTGTCTGTCTGTCTGTCAGGAACGGTTGCGCGCTTCGATTTGACATTGGTATTTATTGAAAACAATAACTAAGATGGAGGCGTTTTATTGCCATCATGTCTAAAATTACATCTTCTGCCTTTTGTGAATAAATTAATAACCGAAACTCACCTAAGACGAGCACCTTATCCTTTTGTAATTATAATAAATTCATAATAAGATACTAATACGGTCTAAACCAGCACATGACATTAAAAACGTCATCTCGGCAAGAAGCTTCAAATGTTATTTTTCTTATTTTCTCTTGCTCTGAATTTCGTAGGCCGTGAACATGATCAAACCAAAGTCGATGGAGTTATATTATACATTTTCTTGGGAAATAATTTTCCTTCGTTTCTTATTTACTAAGAGTGGTGTGTATTGAGTCATGTAAACGACGTCAAGTTACTGTTGGTAATGTTTTAAACATCAATGCTTAAATTTTTACATTGCATACTGATAGGTACCTTAGAGGCAGATGGGCGGAAGTCAATTTTAATGATTCTTAAAGTGATCTCAATAACCAGTAATTCTGAGCTGAAGTCTTCATCCAATCATATTTGTAATGGTGACATGGGCCTTCTGTAAGGGTACCTATACTTCAATATAACTGTATTTGTTAACATCAGTCCAATGGTAGGTACTTATAGAGCTTGATTACCATTCCAAAAGTGTGCACTGAGAAATCCAAAACATATGACCTTCCGCTCTTATACCTACCTCTGACCTCAGAGAAACGGATATAATGAAGCTCACCATGCATTCATAGTTTGCACGAGCTTCATTTGTTTTTCATCAACAATGTAAAAAAGTAAATTTCAACCATTTTACAGATGTCAAGTCGATTAATGATAATAATAAGCGGTTAATCAAAGATATTTAATATATGAGGTGGTTTTATACCCATAAGAATTTCTTCTGCAGTTTATTGCACAGGTAACCATTATATCACCACAATACCGAAACACAGATTGACAGCCGTTCTGACACGTTACACCAATATGGCCTCTCAACAAAGAGATGATGTCACGTGCAAACTATGAATTGGTATCACAAATAAAGAATGTGTCGTGTGTATCGGGTCACGATATCAACTTCACCTATATTTTAACGGCGCATTATGACACTATACATTTTCTTAATTTTCTTACTAATACTCATGGTCATGGTTTACATTTGAAGACTTATGTAATTGATTTACCATAATAGGTTTTACCATTCTGTAGGTATGATTAAATTGCCTTCCTTCGTACCTCATTTACGTATTTTGTTGGGCATTTGGTCTGTTAATTACGTAACGTGTGTATTAACGACGCACAATCTGCTGACATATATTGCTGTCTTTTTATATTTAATATTTATGCATACCTCACTGGTGCGCATTGGTCATGTTATACATGACGGGACCCTCTAGTTCACAAATGTTGATTAAGTGTTGCACAGAATGCACAGATTTGCTCCAATATGAGGTTGAATTCTCAAAATTTTCTCAAGTTTGCAAAACTAATTCAACAGAGGTATTATCCAATGAGACAACTCATTTACTCATTTGTCCAACATGATCATTCCTCTTGAATCAAATTAAATAATTACACGTTACACTAATAGATTCCAAAACACATACAGATTTTTCTTATTGCTTATTGCTGTTGCTCTTGCAACCTTTTTCAAAGGTCGATTCCAAACTCAATTCATAACCGATTCTCTTTCACTAGAATTCAAGTATTTCCCTGCGGAATACTGCGATATGCGATATCTACATCTTTAATAACGATAATAACATACTTTTTGTATAAATCGATCCGAAATTAAACTGTTTATAACATATTAAAAGTTCTCCAAAATTGGCCAATGAATCTGTCAAAAAATATATAGGGCGATTTTTTATTTTTGAGTGGAAAGTCATAATCATATCATTATAAATGATCATTATCATTCTATCATATTCAAAAAGGGATTTAAAAAACAAATTGAATAATCTACTTGTTCAAATGTATTTCACTCATATTTCAGTCATAATCATATCATATCATTATAAATGATCATTATCATTCTATCATATTCAAAAAGGGATTTAAAAAACAAATTGAATAATCTACTTGTTCAAATGTATTTCACCATACTATGCATCGGAGGTAACATGACGTAATTAACTGATTTCAAACCTATGCATTTCTGAAGGTTCTATAAAGGTTCTATTTGAGCAAAAGACAAACTATAAAATGCTCTGACGGAACAGGTTGGGTGAGTGGTTAACGCTCTGAACTTGTATTCCGGAGGCCCGGGTTCGATTCGCGCGGCCGTCCTTCCTGAATGGGGGTTTTTCGTGGTTTTCCCTCAGTCGACAGGCAAATGCTGGGAAGGTACCCTACTAATAGGCCACGACCGCCTCCTTCCCACCTTCCATCCTTACCTACTCTTCACCATTATCTCCCAATCATCATCATTATCATTCATGGGGAATAGGTGAATGTTGATATTATAATTTTTTATATACAGAAGAGCCTCAAAGCTAGAGCAATGTGAAATTTTATTATATTTTTTTAATTCATATATTTCCTACTAGGAAAACGCTCTGTGTAACGCGTTGATGAGCGAGCACGGACAGGCGCAACACCTCGAACCGAAATTATGTCTATCGAAAATATCATTAAAAGCCAATAATTCTTGAATTTCGTCAGACTCAAGTATAAAAATCTCAAAATTGTCCTAAAACATTAGTCCCAATAACCATGCAAAGCTTGAACCTTTTGAACCTTTCTGATTGAACTGTTCCTCGTTAATATTCAAAAATCACAGGATCTCTTAAAAAAAAATAGACCTGGGACCACTCATATGATAAAAGTGTGTGTACTTACACAATATTAGATCGATCTGTTGAATGGTCATATCAGTTTCATACGTTAGAAAGTTTCTACTCTAACTACCTTGGAACTATAAAGAGTCGAAGTAGCCGTGATCAACATTTTCGAGAAATTTGACAGCCAACACGCAAAATGTCCGTAAAACGTCAATAACTTTTGGATTGAAACATAGATTAGTCTGAAAATTTTCAAAAATGCAGATAATGTTAGTCCCAATGACCATGCAAAGTTTTAAGTTGATCAGTCATACGGTTCAAGTTTAAATTTAAAAAATAACATAAAAGATTTTTTTAAATTTTAACCAATGGGAGGATTTGGTTGAAACTTTGTAACATTGGGTACAATGTTGGTCGCCATGACTTGTCAAAATTTCAAATTGATCGGAACTACCAATCAAAAGATATTTTTTTTAAAATTTGAACCAATCACATGAGCCCGTTCAAAAACGATCCCAGGGACCGCATAGATTACGTTAGTATATGTGCAAAATTTCAGATCGATTGGTTGTGCCGTTTGACCTGGGCAGTGAACACAAAAAAAAAAAAAAAAAAAAAAAAACACACAGAGAAAGTGCCGTAAGAGTACCGTGGTGACGCTCGCTACGCTCGCTCAATAATTAATTTATTAGTTTTCGACATTTCACTCCCCTGCAAAAGCAAGCTGTACTTCACACACCGTGTTCGCTGTGTTACGGGATGCATAGAACTGGCTCTGGCTAACATTATTACGGCCCGACTCGGCGTGTGACGTCGTCGTGTGTTTCATGGACAGCTACAATCTACCAAACTTTGTAAATTCGTTCCTTGAAAACTATTCATCACACAACAAAAATAATACCACATCGGTCTTCAACAACATCTCAACTTTCATAAAATATTTATTAATCTAAAATCTAAACTTCACTTCACTTCACTTCCCTATTCCCTAATGTTAGTTCAAACATGTCGAAGCCAGTGAATTTCAGATTGCTTTGAGCGAGTCAGCAACGTGGGAAATGTGATCACTAGAGATTACTCAGTTTTCTCATATTGTGCGTGGGCAAGCAGTGCAAATTATCCAACAGCATCTGAGTTTAGTGTTTCAAGATTCAAGATTCAAGTGTAGTATTTATTACCCAGTAAATAGTAATGTGCGCAAAATGACCTAGTTGTCGACGCACCATTAAACAATAATAATCTAATCTGCTTGATTTCTGCACGTAAAGATTTAAAACTGCCTCTACATTCACCTCGAAAGTCCGCAATGAGCTTGGTAAGCGCCGCGTCACTGAATGAAAACGCCTGGTCAGTGCCGTCAGGAGTAGCACTCGCTTTAGAAGTCTCGCGACACTTGATACAACGCCACGACGCTTTCACTTTCTTTAGCCCCGCGCAAGCTATATGAAGTTTGATGTCACACCCCAGACAAACTACATAATCTGAATCTTCAGCGAAAACTGTATTACTACACTTCGTGCACGACATAACCGAACCAAACGTAAACACTATGAGAGCAGGCAACTTGGAGCTCGAGAAAACACTTCTATTCTATTGTATACAAGTACAAGTTCTATGAGTGTTCGATGATCGCGAACACTCATCTGGGGCCCTATTCTATGTCTCCTTTTGATCTCGTCGCGACCACATTTAATTCGGCGTTATGTTATCTTAATGGCAGTGAAATGAAGGTGGTCGCAACGACATCAAAATCCAAATTAATCCCAATATTCTGAACTGCAAAAAAGGAAACTAGCAATCACTTACCGTTTCGGATGCCTCGTTCGCGACGACTTGCGGTAGATCATCGGTGGATGCAGGTCCCGGAAGCTGCGACAGGATCGTAGCGGCCTGGAGCATTGGTCGAACAAACACGTTGTAATTTCCATTTTTATATATCATTTTTAACAATAATTAATTATGTAATTTAATTGACATTTCCAATTTAAAGCAATTGAAAATGGACTTTTTTATTTACAATTTAATTAGGAGCAAGTTGGCTCTGGGGTAAAGCACTGGGGGGAAGCTGCATAACGTCGACTTACTTGTGTGAAAGGGTCTTTTAATGACTGAAAGGCGACTGAAAGGCGGGCAACATTAAACCGTGTAAATTATAGGCTTCAATCATTTCTTGTATCTATACAAGAAATGATTGAAGCCTATAATTCAATCATTCAATCAATCATTCAATCATCAATCATTTCTTGTATCTATACAAGAAATGATTGAAGCCTATAATTTACACGGTTTAATGTTGCCCGCCTTTCAGTCGCCTTTCAGTCATTAAAAGACCCTTTCACACAAGTAAGTCGACGTTATGCAGCTTCCCCCCAGTGCTTTACCCCAGAGCCAACTTGCTCCTAATTAAATTGTAAATAAAAAAGTCCATTTTCAATTGCTTTAAATTGGAAATGTCAATTAAATTACATAATTAATTATGTAAGGACTAGTTTTCCAATTTACTGCTAGATCAATAGGTAAGTTTATCATTATCTTATAGGCGAGGCGAGGGATCTTATGGTGATTGCACCATAATGGCATACATTTTCACGGTAAAATTTCTTTAAAGTAAAACTTTGATCAAATGATTTTACTGAAAATAAAATGTAACCGTAGGTACATATACGTTTTAGTCCCTAGTACATACATGATGATAACAGGGCATCGAACCCGATCGTTTACGGGTTCGGGTTTAGGTTCGGGTTCGATCCCCTGGATGATAACCTATTTCACATAGATTGGGTGACTACTGTATTTCACCATTTTTCCGTCAATCAATGTAGAATGTTTATATTCCAAATTTAATAGACCCATGTTATTGGCCTACAACAAGTAAGCATTTACCGAATTAATCCAGGTCCAATAAAAATGTATAATTGTTCAGAACTAAAACAAAAATTTCAGTTATAAATAAAATCAAATAAATTAACAAAAGATGTTGAAGGATGGTGAAGCTGTAGGCATTTCACTGCATTGTATGATGTGTATTATGCATTTTGAATTACTACGTGTCTATTTATCACATTGCATGTGATAAATCTATTTATCACCATATATATAAGTCTATAAGTCTTATAGATATATAAGTCTATTTATCACCAGTTTATCACATTGCAGTTGGTATTTATTAACATTCACCTAACTGAGGGATTCAGTAATAACCATAATTCATACATATGCGCACTCATCTGCTTATGAGAATACCAAGTCGAATGAAGTTAGTCAGTTGTCAAACGTGGATGAAATTCACGGTCTTCTGACCCTATCTTCAAAATCGGTAAGTTGCTAACGCAGCTTATATTGGAACACAGCCGCTGCACTGTGAACTGCCTCGATAGCTCAGCTGGTAGAGCATCTGACTGGATATCGGAAGGTCGTGGGTTCGAGTCCCACTCGAGGAAAATCTTTTCACATTGCAGTTGGTATTTATTACTACGTGTCTATTTATGTGCAGGGTCAACATTTTCGACTCTACATCTGGCTCTACATAATCGATATCAGTGGACCCTCCATCAGTAGAGGACATCTTCGTCTGTGACATCTGCATTCTGCAGCATCACTGTCATCTCCTGTGTCATCAACAGCATTGCCGACATCGCTCAACAATTTATGAACAGTGAACATACAGCACCAGGTATGTACAAATTATATTTTTATTGGTTATAGTTTTTAACTTCTTGTGTAGTGTTGGGAAATGATTTGTTCAGTTCAGTTTGAAAGTTCAGTTTGGTTAGCATTTAGTCGCAAAGAATTTGTTTCTTTAAAACTTGATAAATCTGTTCGGTATAGATACCTACAAGTATTTGGAGATTTTCACACCAAATATCGATACTATATGCTAAGTTTGAATTTTATGTCTTAGCCCATATAGGAGTAGATAAACTATGGGCCGGTATAACCATTAATCAGAAATTAATGTGTATTACCATTATATACTGCAATTTAATTCCGGGGCTTATTTCCTCAGTTTACACTACATAGACTGCAGTTTATTTAAGCCGCAGTATGTTAATACACCACTTTTCCCGAAGTGGAGTTTAACTAAAGCTACACTGAAGATTAAACTGGAGGTAATATGGCCCCAAACCTACAACAGAGCAGTACGTTTTTGGTAAATTTAAACCATAAAAAACACTCCGTGTAAAAATACCAGCCAAGTCTCTTCAACTAAAAAAAAAATATGAAATCTAAAAATTCTGCACTGAAACGTAGTGATATCAAAAAATTAGCCAAGTCAAAACTTTATTTGAAAATTAAAAAATACTTGGCGCATCGTGTATATAAATAGCTTAGAAGTATAGGCTAGATATAAATACATACTTATAGTATACCTACAATGCCCTAAAAAAACGATGCGCCAAGTATATTTTAATTTTCAAATAAAGTTTTGACTTGGCTAATTTTTTGATATCACTACGTTTCAGTGCAGAAATTTTAGATTTCATATTTTTTTTTAGTTGAAGAGACTTGGCTGGTATTTTTACACGGAGTGTTTTTTATGGGGATAACACTTATTTTTTTAGTTTATTTACACAACTTGTAAAACTTATTGGGGCAACAATGGATAATTCCTTAATTCCTTTAAAAAAATACGCCATTTCCGAATTAGTTACTAAGAAAAATTTTGTTTGGAGCTAAATATAAACTTAAAGTGATATGCCATGAAGAATTGCGAAAGCATCGTTCCAATAGGTCCAGCCGTTTTCGAGATATGGCATCACTTCCGGTTTTCAAAATGGCGGCTGAAAGTTCTTACACATTGTATTAATATGTATATAAATACTAATATTTCATTATAAGCCTTCTGAATATGTAGTTGGTTTTTATATAAATGGGAAGTGAATTTAGGCAGATTTCGCTAAACTATGACGTCATTTCCGGTTTCAGTAATTAGAAAACTTTAATTTCACTGTTGTTATTTCATATAAAGGACCGTCTGAATCGATTGGCGCAAATTTCGTTCCGATCGGTTTAGCCGTTTTTGAGATATGACGTCACTTCCGGTTTCAAAATGGCGGCACAAAAAATTCATAAGGGCAAGGTATCATCAGGCAGACGAGCTGTATATGTGGTGAAAATTTCGGGTCAATCAACCCAGCCGTTTAGGCTGTGGCGGAGACCGCGGAATTTATTGGAAGATGAATCATCATAATTTTAATTATTATTATGAAGAAAGCCGTCGAATTTCACGATATTCACGGTCCTCCCGCTCGCAAACGGAATAACCCATTGTTCCCAAATTTGGTACATGTGGTGGGGTGGGCCATAGCTCGAAATTAAGATATTTCGCAACAATGTGAGATTTCCCAATTTTAAGATCCAGTAGGCCGAAAATGACACTTTGATGCTTGCAGTAAAAGTGGGTTGCTCCAGCCGTTTTAAATGAGAGTGTGCGCGCGCCGTACGACTTGGCTGGCGTGGAGCGACCGCTCCACTAGATATATAATTAAGGAAAGCGTAATTTTTTCTTAAATTTTGTTGGTAGGTACACTCCCCCAAATAATAAACGGTACTTGGTACAAAACGTATTGGCAGCTGGGCCGGTTCCTTGACAATCAATCCTTGTTATTATCAATGAAATCAGAGCTCACCTAAAAGAGTTAGATAATGCGTTAGCACTGACTTCATGGGATGATGACATCAAACCTTAATCAGTCAATTCATTTTCTTTCGAGTACCGTTTATTATTTGGGGGAGTGTACCTATACCTAAAATTGTGAGAGCTGAAAAGTGTAAAATTATTCACCTGAACTAAAATTAACAACAAGTAATTGTTTCTTCCAGAACTTGCAAGAATTGATGAAGAACAAAAATCATTGCTGCTGTCAGGAACTACATTACCAGCCGCATCTAGTGGAGCGGTCGCTCCACGCCAGCCAAGTCGTACGGCGCGCACACTCTCACAAAACATACCATTCAAACCTAAAGGCTGGAGCAACCCACTTTTACTGTAAGCATCAAAGTGCCATTTTCGGCCTACTGGATCTTAAAAATGGAAAATCTCACATTGTTGCGAAATACCTTAATTTTGAGCAATGGCCCACCCCACCATATATACCAAATTTGGGAACAATAAGTTATGCCGTTTGCGAGCTAGAGGACCGTGAAAACAGTGAAATTGTACGGCTTTCTTCAGATGATTATTATTCTTAATCATCTTCCAATAAATTCCGCGGTCTCCGCCACAGCCTAAACGGCTGGGTCGATTTTCCCGAAATTTTCACCACATATACAGCTCGTCTGTTTAAAGATACCTTGCCCTTACGAATTTTTTGTGCCGCCGATTTGAAACCGAAGTGACGTCATATCTCGAGAACGGCTAAACCGATCGGAACGAAATTTGCGCCAATCGATTCAGACGGTCCTGTATATGAAATATCAATAGTCGAAATATACATTTACTATTACCAAAACCGGAAATGACGTCATAAAAATGAAAAATCAGACTTTAATCACCTCTTACTGCAATAACTACATATCCAGAAGTCTTATAATGATACAAAACATTTATATAAATTAATTCTTGGTGGCAGTGATTTCAGTCGCCATTTTGTTAACCGGAAGTGATGCCATATCTCGAAAACGGCTGGACCGATTGGAACGAAGCTTTCGCTATTCCTCATGGAATATCATTTTAAGCATTATTTAGTACCAAACGCATGTTTTCTTAGTAACCAAATCGGAAATGGCGTATTTTTTTAAAGGAATTAGTCATTGTAGCTCCGATTTGTGTTACAAGTGTGAAAATCATCTAAAAAAAGGAGTGATATCCCCATAAAAAACACTACGTGTAAAAATACCAGCCAAGTCTCTTCAACTATAAAAAAATATAGGAAATCTTAAAAATTCTGCACTGAAAAGTAGTGATATCAAAAAATGGGCCAAGTCAAAACATGATTTTAAAAACCGAAATATACTTGGCGCATCGTTTTTTTTAGGACATTAAAGTATATTATTTATATTTAAATTTACATTTGATTTTTGGCATCTATATTATTTATACACGATGCGCCAAGTATATTTCGGTTTTTAAAATCATGTTTTGACTTGGCCCATTTTTTGATATCACTACTTTTCAGTGCTAAATTTTTAAGATTTCCTATATTTTTATAGTTGAAGAGACTTGGCTGGTATTTTTACACGTAGTGTTTTTTATGGGTTATCATTACATCAACATTTTTATGTACTTGCTGATATTATAATTGACAATAAATACTATAAACTTAATTTTTTACTGTTTCAGATTTGACTCAAGGCGTTATTCCTATATCCGGTATAATATTTCCCTAATCCAGCTGTTCATATTTTAGCAAAAGTATTATGCTAGCCTTGCGAAACATTTCGCTAAACCATTGATATTTTAGCAAAAAGTATTTTACTAGCCTTGCGAAACATTTCGCTAAACCGTTGATATTTTAGCAAAAGTATTATGCTATCCTTGCGAATCATTTCGCTAATCCAGTGCTACGTTTTCTATATTTTACGTAAGTTTTACACTGGCCTACCTAAACTTTTCACTAATCCAGTGCAACTCTTTCACTGGGGTAGTGAAATTAGTTTTATTTCCACAGCGGAATTATTTCACTAGAAATGCGTAAATAATACAATGTAAGTATTTCGCTGGAGAAGCGAAACACCAGTGAAAGATGTTGATAAATTTAAGGCAATATTTCACTGGGCTAGCGCAAATGTTGTGGTAAAAGTTTGCGAAACGACTTTCGCTATTCTAGTGAATTTTAAATCCCTGTGTCTAGTTCGATGAGACAGTTACGCTATTCCAGCGTAAGTTTCGCATGAAATTTCTCTCCGTGTAGCACTTCATGGATCATAAATTTTACCTGTATGTACTTTCTGGCATTTGTTGAAAAATGTATGCCAGTTAGCACTATACCAGACGTGCTACTTGAATGCAATAAATCTCATGCAGCACTTAAGCCCCATTTACACGATGCAATTTCTTGAACAACTTCTGTGCCACAGTGGTTCTGCTCGTGCGCAGTGTCACTTTTGAGATGAAAAAGTGACTCTGCACATGTGCAGAACTTTTATAGCACAGAAGTTGTTCAAGAAATTGCACCGTGTAAATGGGGCTTTACAGTCTCTTTACTCAGATTGTTTGCCCGGTTAAGGTGGTTTGAATAGGTCAACCCAATGAATGGAATTATCAACTTTAAACATTTGTTGCTACACATTCAGAAGCCTGATGAACTTACACAATGTGTTATATCCAGCGGAATTTTACTGGCTTTTGAATGGAATAATTTTCAAAATTGTATTACCTCAAATTTTGGAGAAAATGCGTATTAAATCGACACAAATTTGACGATTTTTCAATGAAAACGCATTTTAACAGAATCCTGTGGCTCGAAAGGGCTGATTTTTTTTTTGAAGATGCATTAGGATAGTCTACTGGATATAAAAGAGTTTCATATCGATAACATTATTAGATATTAATATAATAATTGATTAGTAAGGTGTAATGCAAGTAGTATCAATTCAGGCGGCCCACTAAACATGCTAAAATCACGTCAGCCGAATTCAGGTATATTTTCGTCGCGTTGAAGGGGACGAGAATGGGGTGAGAATGTCGCTCGGCAATTATACCTGTCAGCCAGTGACAACCTGTTTCTAAGATTACAATCTTGCTTGAGGATGGTATCTTTTCTGAGTTTTAGAAGGTTTTAGATAAGGTAAGTATTCTGTAAATGTTAATTAAATTACATTTTATAAAAAAATAAATTATTTCGTATTGTCAATAATTTTTTAAATTATCAAATCAGGACTAAGACTATGACTAAGACTTAATTTCATTAATTTCCGTATTTAAACTATTTAAACGTATTTAAACTATAATTCTGACAGTTATAAGATCAATAAAATAAATTGTTTCCAAAGGTATTTTATTGACCAATAATAAATAATAGGTAGAGATCCGATTATGGTTTTAAAAACTTCAACATTTCGTTTTTAGAATTGGAAATTTCGCGTTTTGTGGTTTTAAGAATTGTCAATTTCGTGTTTGTTTTTAAAAAATACAGATAAACTTCAGATTATGAGTATTAGAACTCCTAGGTCCAGTGCTGTATGTGACTGTTCACTTTGGTTTTTCACAATGAAAAATCAGAAATAAAATTATGATAAGCTGTTTCATGATGTTTGTTTATGTATTGCGACTGTAAAAAGACATAATGTCAACTTATTTTCACGTGATAATGCGAGGTCACTGCCACTCACACTCCCCAAGTAGTTTTCTACAAGGTCAGAGCTCTTCTGTCAATTACGCTAAAAGGGGGTTCACTGACTGATTATAGAAATAAAAAAAGTTGAATATTGGGGTTTACCTTGGTGATCCTGAGAAAAATTAGAAAAGTAACTGCGAAATTTACAAAATAACAGGAAATAATATATTCAATTTGGTGATATTTCGCGGTATATTTCGCGATTTAGTCAGTTTGGTGGTGTTAAGCTAAGGGTAAATTTCGCGTTTTGTCGCAACTAGATTCCAGAGTTTTTGGGCCAGAAACATGTGGAAACGCATTTATCTTCATTTACAACACGTTGAAAATTTCGTGATCACCATACCGGGTGCAGGCGCAAAAAAAATCACCCTGTTTGAGAGGTCACTAGATATATCGAAACTTTCATAGATAGGATTCTGAAATTTGTACACATATTAGAAAACATACCAAAATTTCATATGTGCAAGTTTCAAAAACATTACTATTGTAGGAAAAAAGTTACAGCTGTTCAAATTTGGTTGTCAAAAAATTGATCCAGAAAACTTCCAATGGTCGGGACGCTGTTTCTTCAAAACTATACCTGTACGATATCAATCTGAAAATTTCAAATTATATTGAAAATATATTAAGATCAATTGTGTAAAAATGTCAATCAATTTGAATGAATGGAACGAAATTTATGGAATCTTGAAGTCGAGCGTAAAATCAGAATGTAGATTATTTCTAAACTTTTATTACCCACGTTATAAAAGTGAATTATTTCCCGTGCACTATTCTGTTTTCAAGATCAACTTCAAGATTCAATAACTTTCGTTCCATATTTTGATATTGATTGAAATATTTACACAATCGACCTTAATCTATTTTCAATATAATTTGAAATTTTCAGCTTGATCATACATAGTTTTGAAGAAACAGCGTCCCGGCCATTGGAGTTTTCTGGACGCGCGCTATTTGATCTCCGTATAATCAATTTTTTGACAACCAAATTTGAACAGCTGGAACTTTTTTCCTACAATAGTAATGTTTTTGAAATTTGCACATATGAAATATTGGTATGTTTTCTAATAGGTGTATAAACTTCAGAACCCTATCTATAATAGTCTCGATATAGTGAACTCTCAAACAGGGTGATTTTTTTGGCGCCACCCGGTATAATCGGATCTCTAATAATACGTCCCTCAAAAGTTGCGCTAAAGAAAAATTAAAAAACGAACATATGTCACAATCGCATTTCTAATTACCAATTCATAAATATTTTTGGCATATTCTGAGAGGCACTTGTGTAACAATAATATCAGAAACTTATGGTCAGCTATTTGACAGATCTATACCTTTTCAGAGAGAGGGTAGAAGAGGGACTAATCATCCATTGTTTGACTTCCGTCGCTCGCGCTGACAGGTCGAGAGAAGGGGCGACGAGATCTTAATCTCTGATTCTATGCAAAACTTGCAAAGCTGTTCAAATTTGGTTGTCAAAAAATTGATCCAGAAAACTTCCAATGGTCGGGACGCTGTTTCTTCAAAACTATACCTGTACGATATCAATCTGAAAATTTCAAATTATATTGAAAATATATTAAGATCAATTGTGTAAAAATGTCAATCAATTTGAATGAATGGAACGAAATTTATGGAATCTTGAAGTCGAGCGTAAAATCAGAATGTAGATTATTTCTAAACTTTTATTACCCACGTTATAAAAGTGAATTATTTCCCGTGCACTATTCTGTTTTCAAGATCAACTTCAAGATTCAATAACTTTCGTTCCATATTTTGATATTGATTGAAATATTTACACAATCGACCTTAATCTATTTTCAATATAATTTGAAATTTTCAGCTTGATCATACATAGTTTTGAAGAAACAGCGTCCCGGCCATTGGAGTTTTCTGGACGCGCGCTATTTGATCTCCGTATAATCAATTTTTTGACAACCAAATTTGAACAGCTGGAACTTTTTTCCTACAATAGTAATGTTTTTGAAATTTGCACATATGAAATATTGGTATGTTTTCTAATAGGTGTATAAACTTCAGAACCCTATCTATAATAGTCTCGATATAGTGAACTCTCAAACAGGGTGATTTTTTTGGCGCCACCCGGTATAATCGGATCTCTAATAATACGTCCCTCAAAAGTTGCGCTAAAGAAAAATTAAAAAACGAACATATGTCACAATCGCATTTCTAATTACCAATTCATAAATATTTTTGGCATATTCTGAGAGGCACTTGTGTAACAATAATATCAGAAACTTATGGTCAGCTATTTGACAGATCTATACCTTTTCAGAGAGAGGGTAGAAGAGGGACTAATCATCCATTGTTTGACTTCCGTCGCTCGCGCTGACAGGTCGAGAGAAGGGGCGACGAGATCTTAATCTCTGATTCTATGCAAAACTTGCATTTACGGGGTTGATTAACTGGTCAGAGCGATGAGAAACATGGCCACTCTCTAAGACGGTCTGAGCCGGACTAAATGCAAAACCCGAAATTCACCGTTATTTTCAAAATGGCGGCCTTCAGAGAACCCTGCTTCCTGGTGTTAGAGATCTCGCGATCGTAGCTCTTAATGTACCGGCGAGCCTGCCGAGAACATGGCGATCACAGCTCAAGAGACTCACAAACATTCATATCAAGTAAAGATTGCATTGTACTAGGAAAACGCTCAATGAACGTGTTGATAACTGAGCCTTTGCGAGGGGTGTGCGAATATTCTTAAATTTTGCCCCTATATGCATACATCAATTTTCGGTGAAACCAATGGACCAATCTTGCTAGCAGTGGGTCAGTGGTGAGGTCCAGACAAAGAGCAGCCAGGGTCGACCTATCCATGTCCTCCCTTGAATTTGTGGTCCCCTCGGGCCGGCCTTCACCCTCGAGATGAAGATCCCCCTGAAATCGGGTTCCGCCGGCCCGAATCCTCACACCCCCCCCCGGTCCGTCCCCATTCCAGCCTGGCCTTCCCACCAGTGCTGGACTCCCCCGGACCTGGCCCGTTAGGTAGACCCCTCCCCATGTCCTCCACTTAATTCAACAAGTTAAATGTAAAAATTGTTGTGCGCAATATAACCTCGTCGTTGACGCGCCATTAAACCATAATAATCTAATCTAATCGCTAGAATCTGTACGCAGCTAACTGACACTGACCTGGGCCGTGATCTTTTCCCTCATCCACTTCATCGTGGCTTCGCGCGCAACCGCTTCACTGCGCAGTGCATCATTTTCTGCTCGTAGTCTTTTGATGCAATCTCCGTCGTCCTCCTGCAACCATGTCCGTGTTTAACATCTGGCAACTTGTCTCTGTGTAGCATTTCAGTAAATACATCCCAGAAGAAAAGACACTCCGTGTCAAAAAGGCAGCCAAGTCTATTCAACTAAGGAAAACAATAAAAGAAATCTAAAATTCAGCACTGAAAAGAAGTGATATCAAAAAATTGGCCAAGTAAAACTATTTCCATTTTTTGAAATCACTATTTTAGATTTCTTTCATTTTTTTCTTAGTTGTAGAGACTATAAGTTCCATCCAGGCAGTATGACAATAATGGAAATCCTGCCTTAAAGCCCCATTTACACGGTGCAATTTCTTGTACAACTTCTGTGCCACAGTTGTTCTGCACATGTGCAGAGTCACTTTTTCATCTCAAAAGTGACATTGCGCACGAGCAGATAAACTGTGGCACAGAAGTTGTACAAGAAATTGCACCGTGTAAATGGGGCTTTACGCTTGTTGAGTTCTGCATTTCAAATTGCCAACAACATTAGCAAGGTCTTTATAGCTAACTACTACCCTGACACGTGTAATGACATCACGAATGTGACTCCGTCAAGTACCGTATAGGTGGCGTGGTCCGGGTCGGTCAACACAGGGGCGTTCGTCGCCCTCCAGGAGGGGGTGTGGTCCGGGTCGGTCAACACGGGGGCGGAAATGAGGGGGAAATGATATGACTGATTTGAACAATACATTGAACGAAGAATTGAAGGTAGTGACTGACTGGTTGAGCATTAATATGCTAAAGCTGAACAATAGTAAGTGTAAGGCAATGATGATTGGTACTGGGAAACTACATTATATGAACACAACTGATAATTGTGAAGTTAATATTGTACTAAATGGTGAGTTAGTGGAATGTGTTAAATCATTCAAATACTTAGGTATGTTGTTGGATGTAAATCTAAGTTTTAAACAACATATACTGTACATAGAGAACAAAATCAGAAAAAAACTTGGCTACCTTAGTAGGATAGGTCAGCACCTGACAGTATCCACAAAACTATGTATATATAACACTATTATTAAACCACACCTTACCTTTTGTATGATTTTATTGTATCAGGCATTTAATACAGATATTGAAAGACTACAGATTCTACAAAATAGAGGCATGAGGATTATTCTGAAATGTAGTAGATATACACCTGTAAATAGTATGTTAAAATCTCTAAATTGGCTAAGAATTAAGGATTATGTGTATTTTCAAGGCATGTGTTTTATTTACAAACTTCAAAATGGTCTTCTACCTGCATATTTTACAAACACTGAAAAAGTTGAAAATGTCCATCAGCATTACACGAGAGCGCATAATAATTTTTTTCTAAACCATGTTCATAAACAATCATCGGCCAAATCTTTATTTTATCTTGGGATTCGTTCTTTTAATGCTCTTCCACTTAATGTTAAAAGTGTGAGGAGTCTTAGCATATTTAAAAGCAAACTTTTAGAAATTATAATGACGGAAACATTTATGTTGACATCCTAATTAGATTATTCTATGTTTTTAGTGTGTTAATTCTTTGGTTTGTGTCTTTATTGTGTATCTTTATGTATCTTTGTATTGTACTGATTTGTGAAAGATAGCGCTTGCGCTAAATAAAGAATTATTATTATTATTATTACATGCATGAAAGTGCCAATAATGGTTAGTTTTAATAAAAGACATAGATATAAATACCTACTCAATATTTTTACTGTCTTTTTAAAGTAATTGAATATCGTAGAATGACTTCCTGTATTCCAAAAGTAATAGAAAATAAGTGCAAAAACACTCAACAGCTCTTGCGTGAGAGATGGGAAAACAGAATAGGTAAACACCATTGCACTGTGTCCAATAATATCATTGATGTCACCCACCATTACGTTATTTGAGGCGACATTAGGGGATCTTTACACTAATCTTTAAGTAATACTTCATAAAGATCTACTTGGCAGCACAATTTAACTTTATTTACATACTTTTAGTTTCCTAAAAGCAATGGTTTTGGTTTTGGCGGCACGGCACTCCAACCTCAAAAGCACACTTGAACTAGACCTATTTACTACTAGGAAAACGCTCAGTGTAACGCGTTGATGAGCGAGCACAGAACATGCAACATCCCCATAGTAACGATGCACGACACGGCACAAGAAGATTTTCTCTGCAATTTTTCAATCTCCATACTCTGGATGAATAACAGATCCATTGTGTCGTGAAGTCTTACCTACATACCTTCTCCAGAAATCTCTTGTGACATCCCAAACTAAACTCGTAAAATTACAATTAAAAAAAAAAAAACCCGTCATAAAATACCACTGTTTGAGAGGTACTCTTTGAGAGGTCACATACATCCTTTTAAGGTTATCCCTATTTATCCCTATATCCCCAGGGAGCTCCTGTGTTTGCTGGGGATACTTATTGGGTCAAAGACAGATTATGCTTGGCATGCTTCAGTGGTCCAGTACAGCTCCATGGTCCAGTGATACTGAAGAGTTGATGTGTGTCAGGGTGTTGGGAGGAATGGACAGGTGGTTGATGTGATTGGAGGTTACCGGAGTGGACCTGGTGGCCATGCATTCATAAGAGAGTTAATTGATAAGGCAAGCCAATACAGGGTTGATGACAATGTACTTATTGTTGGTGATTTTAATTTTCCTAATATGAAATGGGAACAAGGATTAGGTGATGGGCAATCCCAACAGAGCTTGATACACAAGTTTATGAATCAAGGGTTTGAAATGTCTGTTACGAAAGGAACAAGAGTGATTGGAGATGAGAAGTCACATCTTAGATATTATCCTAGTTAAACCCGAAGGAAATTAAGCCAAATGTGAGGTAAGAGAAGGAATAAGTGATCACAAAGCAGTTCAAAAAGCAGAGCAGACGGCCGCTGACAAAGCAGTCAGCAGTTCAAGACTAGTACAGTAATCTAATGACTTGTAATGACTGCCGCTTGTCTCGCCGCTTGTAGAGCGGCGAAATGCTCTTCTCATCGCTTGTCGTCAGGATTTTCTTGAGGAGGGCGTTGAACTTCTTCAGATTCCCAAAATAGGCGAAGTGTTTGTTCCAACGAGGGCGTTGAACAAGTCAGAAGAGAGAGAGGGGTTGAGGACGAACTTTCAGTAGAAGTAACAGGTCCCAGCACGATCCAGCCGAACATAGTGTTGAGGGCTGACGGATTCCCTCCAACGACTATGTCGCCGGACTTCCGCAAAATGTCCGGGTAGATGTCGGCTCGGCGCCAATAAGAAAGTCGACTTTGTCAGGAAGGTGAAATTGCTCATCAGCAAGCGACAGGCCGCGATAGCGTTCGAACACTCCGCGAGGGACTGATTTAGTCGGAAGTTGGCTCGAGATGGCAGACAAGACCAACGCCTGAACGCCAAGAGGTGCTTCGGGAGAGTGGCGAGAAGCAATGTTACACATAACAGTGCCGAGTACCCGAGCAGAGGAGTTGCCAATTCCTAGTAACTCAGAAACAGAATGGCTTGGCTGCACTTTTAAGCCTAGACGTTGTGTCAATGAATGAGTGACAGCGGAAATTTGCGAGCCGGAATCAACAACAGCGCGAAAGGGTTGATACCGTCCATGTGCGTCACGAATGAGCGCGCGAACCGTGCCTAAGAGCACCGTCTTGAAAGCTAGCTTGCCTGTCTGTTGACAAGTCAGAGAATGAGGTGTGTCGTCATTAACAAGTTCAGGCGAAGCTGGGGGAGGATCGACGTTCTGTTGCGGAGAGAGCGTCGACTGAGGAGAAACTACAGGAGTTGTTGCTTGAGCTGGATGCAATAGCGAATGATGCTGTTTGCTTTGGCAGCTAGTGCAGGTCCTTTTAGACGAGCACTGAGCACGAGTGTGTGCGCCTAAACAATTAAAACATCGCTGGAGGCGTCTCAATGTTTGGTATTTCTCGTCGCGAGTTTGAGCGAGGAACACAGAGCAATTATACAACGTATGATTCTGATTGCAAAGTGAACACGATATTTGTTTACGAGCAGGCGATGAGGTGACCTTGACCTCGAGTTGCTTGGCAACGAGGAGCGAGTTCAATTGCTTCGCGTGAGGTGCAATCTTCTTCAACGTAGTGCTTGTAGATGTAGCGCGCTGATCAAGGCCACATAATTCCAATGTCCGCGAATGTTCTTCTAAGAATTGAATCAAGGTCGCATGCGTTGGTGTAACTTGAGAAGATTGTTTGTTTTCAAATGCCTTCCGCGTTGAAGTGTCAAGATTAGACAAAGTCAATGAAAGCAAAAGAAAGTCAGCCAAGTCAGGCACATTGAGAGCTTTCAAAGCGCTCACAGAGTTCTTATGAACTTGCAAGAAATTTTGCATTGCAGAATAATGTGAGTTAGTCTTGAGTGGAACAAAGTCCAAGATTTGCTTGATGTATAGTTGTTGGCCAATAAACGTTTATTCTGATAACGTTGTACGAGAGCATCATATGCGAGAGTATAGTTTTCAGTGTCGAGTTGAAAACCAGTTATCTATTATCTAGATACATTTTTGGCAGTATATCTTTATCTCTAGATAAAAATAAAATTATCTAATCACAACACAGATCGTGCATAGATAGATTAGAAATATAGGCCAGATGTGAAATATACATCATCTACTATAATGCCTATAATGCCCTAAAGAACGATGCCACAGAAGCTCACTTACCAGATGGCAGCCCTGGTTGATATGGCAGAACTGAACTATATCCCTTGATGAAGGTCCTGGCTGCTGCTGAGAACACACAATTGTAATTTCAATGTATAGATCACGTCATAACTACATGATTGCTATCATCATCCATTACAAAACCTGGCAAGCTAGAAATGGAGGATTAAATCGACACATAAAGTATGAATTTATTGGGATATACTTAGTAACTTTAACTTAGTTAGTCACAAAGTTGAACATATGGATTGAAATGTTACTCATTATATAAAGAGAAGATTTAAAGTACGAAACAATAAACTAGGAAAACGCTCTGTGTAACGCGTTGATGAGCGAGCACGGACACGCGCAACACCTCGAACCGGAATTTTGTCTATCGAAAATATCATTAAACGCCAATAATTCTTGAAATGTGTCTGACTTATAAGTATAAAAATCTCCAAATATTATCCGTAAAGTATTAGTCCCATAATAGCCATGCAAAGTTTTAAGTTGATCGATTGAACCTTTGTGATTAAAATGTTCCTTGTTAATATTTAAAAAATATAGGGTATATTTAAAAAATATAGGGTATATTTAAAAAAAATATACCTGGGACCACTCATATGATAAAAGTGTGTGTACTTACACAATATTAGACGATCTGTTGAACGGTCATATCAGTTTCATACGTTTGAAAGTTTCTGCTCCAACTACCTTGGAACTATAAAGAGTCGAAGTAGCCGTGATCTACATTTTCGAGAATTTTGACAGCCAACACGCAAAATGCCCGTAAAATGTCAATAACTTTTGGATTTAAACACAGATTAGTATGAAAATTCTCAAAAATATAGATAATGTCGGTCCCAATTACCATGAAAAGTTTTAAGTTGATCGGTCATACGGTTCTAGTTTAAGAGGCGTATTTGTTAAACTATTCAATATATTCTATAATTTGACACTTTGGGGTGGTGGAGAGCTCCACCTTGCCCCGCAGGGCTTTTTTTGGTTTTTTGACACTTTGAAATTAACTTTTTCGAGTTTTTTTTTGCTTACGAAATGAAGCAAGACGTAACACCACAAAATTTTTAAGTATTCCTGACATCTACACTCTTCAGCAAAAAACTATTTTTTTTAGGTATACGGCGTATACCCGCGTATACCCCTTCTAAGTTTTTGGGTATGCTTTCCAGTGAAAAAACTTTTTTAGGTATACGGCGTATACCCGCGTATACCCTTGACTACACCACTGCACACAAGAATGCGCTTTGACTCTTGGATTTGGAATCTCCTCACAGTACCTCATCTGGGCGTGGCAAGTCATGTACTGGGTCGACGGAACTGTCGTCGTCGTCGTGTAGGTCTCGTGGCCCCAGTATGGTAATAGATGAGGCTGTAAATCGAAAAAGTATTGTGTCACTCATGACTTATCAAAAACAACGGGAAGGAACAACGGTTTTCTAAAAGGTACTGTGTGTTAAACATGCTGCATGATCGAGCGATTTTGCCGCATTTTGCAGGCACTTGTTTGGTTACGATTGGAGACAAAATAGGTTGACGAAATGATTGAAATTTTAACCATGATTAGATATAAAAGACAAACTTAGGGTTATCCCTTTGGTACATTTTAATGTTTTGCTTCGTTAATTAGTAAAAATTAGTTGATTTTTGGTGAAAAATTGTGTATTTTCATGTCTCATTGGGTGCCGTATGAAATTTAATATTATTATATATAAAGTTGTTGTTTTGTTTTTTTTTGGGGGGGGGCTTAACGTCCCACTGTTCTGCAGCGAGGCTGACTGTTCGCTGCAGAACAGTGCGACGTTAAGCCCCACCTCAAAAAAATATAATAATATTAAATTACATACGACACCTATTGAGACATGAAAACATTCAATTTTTCAACAAAAATCAACTAATTATTATTTCTAATTAACAAAGCAAATAATTAAAAATTTCTATTATAGTTTTTTACCTGTTTCAACTGGCCTATCCGGTCTTGGAACCCTATAGACGCCGCTCACCAACTGAAACACCGACACATTTTTATAATCTCCATGAACACAATACGTGTTCAAAATTGCGGTTTTCACTTCAGTGGCATATGTTTCCTTCTGTCTGGAATGGAGATGTTAGGATTCAGCTAGGTCTGAGGGGGCGTGCTTCTAAAGACAATTCTTTGGGAAAAAATCATATGGGTGCATTAACTTAGCCCAGCCACAAAATGATATCAAAAAACGAAAAAGATAGTCGTTTGGTGCTCGTTTTGTGCTGAAATGTGCCGTAAAAAAATCGTTTTGAGCTGTCGCCATTTTGAGTGAATGTTAATTTTTAAGTGGCTGGGCCATAGAGGCTGGGCTAAGTTAATGCAAAACAAGCAAAAAAATAAAAACTTCGTATTAGTTAATTTTCTTGCACTGTCCGAATTGTGCTCGTTTTGTGCTGATTTGTGCCGTTGAGAAATCGTTTTGAGCTCATACCGTTTCAAAGTTATCGCCCGTTTTAAATGGCTGGGCTAAGTTAATGCTAGCCCAGCCACATTCAAATAATCAAACCAAAATAGGCATGCGTTTTGTGCTCGTTTTGATCTGATTTGTGCCGTTGAGAAATCGTTTTGAGCTCATCCCGTTCCAAAGTTATCGCCCGTTTTAATTGGCTCTTTAATCTGACTTTTATCAAATCAAATCAAATGTACCATATCTTGGAAAGGCAGGGTCCATAGACGATATCACAGTAATTCAACTTGGATATTATTAGTGCCTCAACGATTTTAGTTTTAGATGATCTTGTAAGGATTTGTTTGTATCTTTGCATTGTCGGAATTTGAAGTAATTGCCTTGCTTTTTGCGCTCTGAATATGATCTGAGTAAGTCATATAGGCATCCTGCGTGAGAAAAGGTTGCCATAGTAACCTATACAAAAGTATAGGGAAAAACAAATCTGACAGCGGCAATCCAAATCTCATATTTTGAGTGATTACTTGTGAAAGAAAGATATTTAAGTAAGTACAAGCTAATAATAATACGCAATATTTATCTTTACACATGTTCAAGTTAAATATTCATCTGATAAATATGATTTATTGCTATTATTTAGAGCTTTGACACATTTCCCCTACCATAGCAGCCTCCATTTTTCTACCACTGTGACGTCACGAGCAGGATTCCTATTGCTATCCATGATCAATCCTAAATTCCTGGAATTTTCTGAAATGGGAATTGTGCAACCATTTATATGAACATTAGGAAAACGCTCAGTGAAATGCGTTGATAAGCGAGCACGGGAACGTGCAAATTCTTGAACCGGAAATGCGTTCACAACGCACAGAAAACATATACATCCATATTGAATTGAAATATATGCCACTCAATCAACATAAAAGTATATGCTTTTCATCGAAACATGAAAATAGCATCTAATCACCTTGGTACATAATGGCAAATCAGATCCATGTGGCACTGGAAAACATTCATTTCGATACTTCATATCTGACAGCTATTATAAATGTCAATAAGTTCATACGCTCTTAAGGGGGTTCCAGGGTTACGGCATAGGAATGAGAATTTGCTGTAATTCACACCAAATATTAGTGAAACCGTATTACATACAACTAGCAAAAAATATTTGCCCCTTACGGTATCATATAATCTAGTGGAGCGGTCGCTCCACCCAGCCAAGTCGTACTGTACACTCACACTCACTCAACATACCATAAATGCCTAATAAGCTGAGGAGCAGACCAAACACTTTTACTGTAAGCAACAACATGGCATTTTCGGCCTACTGGATCTTAAAATTGGAAAATCTCACATTGTTGCGAAATATCTTAATTTCGAGCTATGGCCCACCTGACAACATATAACAAATGTGGGAACAGTAGGTTATTTTATTTGCGAGCTAGAGGGCCGTGAAAACAGTGAAATTACACCCTTTTTAAATGGTATCTTCTTCTTCTTCAGATGTCAGAAAACACCGCTGTCACCGCCACAGCCTATACGGCTAAACCGATCGATCTGAAATTTTTACCACATGTGCACTTTTGGCGTCTGAGGTGCCTTTTTATAAAACCAACCGGAAGCCGCTATTTTGAAACCGGAAGTGACGTCATATCTCGAAAACGGCTAGACCAATCGGAATGAAACTAGCGCCAAATGATTCAGACGGTCATCTATATGGAATATCAATAGTTGAAGTAGAAATGTTCTTTTACCGAAACCGGAAATGACGTCATAAATATAAATAATCATACTTTTATAACCTCTTACTACAATAACTACATAAACAGAAGGCTTATAATGATACAAAACATTTGTTGAAATAACTTCTAGGTGGCAGTAATTTCAGCGGCCATTTTGAAATCCAGAAGTGATGCCACATCTCGAAAACGGCTGGACCGATTGGAACAATGCTTTCGAAATTCTCATGGAATATCTCTTCAGCGTATATTTAGAACCAAACACAATTTTTCTTACTAACCAATTCGGAAATGGCGTATTTTTTTTAAAGGAATTAGTCATTGTTGCTCTGATATGTGTTACTAGTTGTGTAAATAAACTAAAAAAATTAGTGATATCCCCATAAAAAACACTCCGTGTAAAAATGCCAGCCAAGTCTCTTCAACTATAAAAAAATAGAAGAAATCAAAAAATTCAGCACTGAAAAGGAGTGATATCAAAAAAGGAGCCAAGTCAACGAATTTTCAAAAATTTTATCGTACCATTGAAATAAAAATATAACCCACCGAGAAATACTTAAAAAAAAGGACTTGGCGCATCGTTTTTTTAAAGACACTTCCTAAAATTAGGAAGAATTCTTTTCCTGGGTCAATCACATTCATTATCGATTAATCAAACTACCTTTCACAATACCTATAACACTTATCTACACTCTTACACTATTACTATTACACTTATTGTCAATATATAGAAGACAGATTTATTGGTGATGTTGAAGAAATATAATTGCAGATGGTTTGTTTGACACGGAAGTGGCCTATTATATTCGTATGCCACTATTTCTAGGGTCATATTAGGAAGACCTCAACATTCCATCTTGACTGAGGGAAGCCACGAAAGTGCTCATTACAAGAAGGCCGTCAATGGGATATGTAGCTCGGGCCTCTGGAGTGCAAATTAAGAGACTAGTGCACTGAGCTCAAATAATTAACTAACAATCTAAAGTAACACGTTGCGTAATTTATGACATTTAGGACCAGTCTTTCAATACTCTGCTAACTTTTAAACGGTTTATTAGGACTGGATTGTCATGGCAACAACCAATGACATTCCTAGAATGCCTCTGTTAAGTAAATAACTTGTTTAAATGCACAGGATTGAAAAATTGGACTTTATTGGTATAAAATGTTAATTAATAACAACTATAATTACACGACGAGAAGGTTCTGAGTATGATAGTTCATTAGGAATGATAATTTACCTACCACGAAACTACCTACCAATCACAAACATATTTGTTCTGTATTTATTGATTGTAAGACAAATGCAAAATATTTCTTTGCGTACTTATATTAAAATTGAAAATATTTTACGGAATGTTTAATATTTAATTTGACAGTTTTGTCCCAATTTTTCTAGAAATTTCTAAACGACGTAGTATGTGAGTGTCTTAAGCTTATGAATTGAAAAGTGTCTTTAAAAAGCGATGCGCCAAGTCCTTTTTTTTAAGTATTTCTCGGTGGGTTATATTTTTATTTCAATGGTACGATAAAATTTTTGAAAATTCGTTGACTTGGCTCCTTTTTTAATATCACTCCTTTTCAGTGCTGAATTTTTTGATGTCTTCTATTTTTTTATAGTTGAAGAGACTTGGCTGGCATTTTTACACGGAGTGTTTTTTATGGGGATTAGATATGCTTGATTAAAGATCACTTTTTCCCCCATAAGATAACACAGGGAGACATGAAATCGTCCCGGAAAATTGGCCTTAAATTGCTCCTAAAACCGCAAGAGGAATGACAAATTATTGAAAATAGCCTCAAATTAAAGATAATAATTTTTAGAATTAGACTGCCGTTTGAAAATATGGGGTCACGGGCCAAATAAGAAAGAAAATGTGTACAATGTGTGAAATTTACCATAAATCTGGCAACATTGCACTACAAATATGAATTATTTTGGGAGAGTTTAATTGGAACTTCAATTAAAAACATATAATTGGAGCGTACGGTAAGATATAATTGTTTTATGCTGTTGTTTGAGGTATTATTTCATCAGAGATTTGTATGAATTACGGCGAATTCTAAGCACCTTGGCTGGAGCAGTGGGACCACTTTAACTGATTGGGATGGAAATTTGTAAAATAAGAGACAATGTTGGTCTTAATGACCATGCAAAATATGAGTTTGATCACATTTATCGAAGACCATTTTAATTTTTCAGCCTAACAGGAGATAATTATTTAAATTTTGACCAATGAATGGATTTCAAAAAATAGGGTCTGCAAACAGAGAATGTTGATTTACATGTGTGCAATATTTCAGATCGATCGGTGAAACGGTGCGACCTGTGCATCGGTTAATAGCAGAAAAGAAGATGTCCGTGCCAAAAGAGCCAAAAGGAAGCATTTCTTTAACAACTCGAACCAAACAAGACAATTGTCTCAAAACTTAATTCATTGTTGGTCTCTAAATGAGATTTTCAGCTGTTTTTGCTTGAATCAGAAATACAGTTTGGCAAGCTAAACAATACTATTTTACAATTACAACAATTTTAAATACAATTTTTTTAATTAATAGGTATTCACTAAGAATTGTAGAAAGTAGAAGCAAAATAGTGTATTCTATTTCTGGGAGAAAATTGTTCGGTCAAATTTTCAAAATTGTGGAAACGATATCTTCCAGGCAGCTTCCTCTTAAATAAAAATAAATTAAGTTATACATGGCGGATTACTTTAAAGCAGTTTGGCGCCCTGTGCCAAAACAATAAATGGCGACCCCCCACCCCCCACCCCCTTCATTTCAGAAATACAATGAGGCAAATTGAAGTTTGCAAACGCAAACAATAGGGGGTCTGGTGGGAGGCCCCCCCTCCCCCCCAGTACAATGCGTAAATGTGGCGTATAGCCCCGGAAAATTTTGGATTTCTAGATCACATTTGGTCTCTTTTTGAGTACCAAAATGTACCTATAGTTTGGATACAATATTGAACACATATTTTTAAATTTAGGACTGTAATACTGTACAGAAAAAAACACTCCGTGTAAAAAAGGCAGCCAAGTCTATTTACTTTAAAAAAATTCAACACCGAAAAGGAGTGATATCAAAAAAGGAGCCAAGTCAATGACATTTCCAAATATTTAATCGTATTTTTGAAATAAAAGAATAAACACCGAGAAATACTTAACAAAAGGACTTACCGCATCGTTTTTTTAAAGACATCATTCTATCCTAAAAGGGGGAAAGAAATTTACAAGTAGGAACATTTTCCTCTTTCTAAAAGAGCCAGAATCTATAATTCAAGCTACTTTTAGTAATAGCTATTTTATAGTTTTGTCAATGGCGATAGAAGAAAGATTTCATGCTGTAATAGCTAAATAATATAAGGATGGAAGAATTAAATAACAATTGGAAGTGGGCTCATACATATTCTTGCAGTACTGTAAATATGGTGATATTAGAAGGGTCTTTTCATAATTTGATCTTGACTGAAGAAAATCATGAAACGTTGTCAAATAATGACTAACTATCTATGGAACACTATTATATATTGTTACATAGCTAACTTCACACTGTCACTTTCAAATATATGATAACCTGAGGTTGGTACTACTGACGACCTTGCTAGGATTCCACTTGCCAGATCTCAATCAGTCACTCTGCCTCATTTCTGTTCTACCTCTCTTCAGGGATTGACCTACCATTAACCTTGCTATTATTACTAATAAACATCACTTCTTGTATTCATCATCATCTTTTATTTAACATTGTAATCCGACATCATCTGGCCTTACCACGGACACAACAACTGGCGACGAGGATATTTCAAGAGTTTAATTATGTGTGCATTATATTTTGTTAATATTGAGTCATAATTTCGTCACACAATGCCGAAAGAGGAAAATGAAGAAAAAGGGAATCTGCACATGGCCGGCAACACATACGGTAAGCTGCAAGAATTCAATAAATCTTCTTCTTGGCCAATATACAAGGAAACGATGGAATATTATTTCCTAGCAAATAAAATCACCGAAGTGAAACTCAAGAAAGCTATTTTTCTTACCTCGATGGGAGAATGGGCCTACACTACACTCAGGAATATTTGCAGTCCATCTGAGACCACAGAGTTAGGATTTGATGAAATAATCAAGAAGATGACTAATCACTTCAGTCCGCCACCTAATGAAATTCTGCAGAGGTATCTATTTAACCAATGTGTACAGGAACAGGGCGAATCCCTGGCTCAATTCACAGCTAGGTTAAGGGCGGCCTCAGAACATTGTAAATTTCTTGATCTTGATAACATGCTCCGGGACCGATTGGTTTTTGGGGTTAAAGATGAAGCACTAAGGATAAGATTCTTACGAGAGATCAATTTAACTTTTCATCAAGCCCATACAATGGCAATAGCGGCGGAAACAGCTGGGCACAGCGCCTCAGCCATGAAAGAAGTGAAGAATAGTACACCTGAAGGCAATCTGCACAAGATGCAGACTACCTACAAACCTGTGGAAACAACATGTTACAGGTGTGGTGGTGAGCATACATCAAAGGCATGCAAGTATGCTTTATCAAAATGTACTTTCTGTCAAAAGGTAGGCCATCTACAACGCGTCTGTTTCGCGAAGAAGAGGAGAGAGAAGCCTCAGCAGCAGAACAAGATAAAACCGACGACTTTCCAAGCGAGGTATGTCAATCTGTATTCTGCTAACATGGTGCTCGCAGTCGACAAGAAACCCAGCGTAAACAACGCGCCTTTCAACGTCGATTTGGAACTTGATGGGCATCCCATCAAGATGGAAGTGGATTCCGGGGCCACACGCTCCAATATCAGTGAATCTACTTACAAGAAGGTCTGGCCGAAACACCATCGACTAGTCCAAGAAGCCATTCTTCTGCAGACATGGTCCAAGCAGAGACTCCGAATTCTGGGGTCAACAGAAGTAACGGTTGAGCACAAAGGCAAATTACACACCCTGTCACTGCTAGTAGCAGAGGGGGAGGGGCCGAGTTTGCTGGGCCGCAACTGGTTCGAGCCACTCGGAATCCACATAGAGGGGGTTCATCACCAGGAGATACCAAACCTGGGTGAGTACGAGACAATTTTTGATGCACCTGGGACCTATAACGGACCACTAGCTACCATTGAAATAGAACCCAACTCAAGACCTGTCTATTTAAAAAGTAGACCGGTACCATTTGCCATTCGAGAGAAGGTTGATGCTGAGCTGACGAAGCTGATCGAGCAGGGGGTTCTGGAACCTGTTCCTCATTCAACCTGGGCAACACCGATAGTTCCAATCGTCAAGCCCGATGGATCTATTCGCCTTTGTGGCGACTACAAAGGTACAGTAAATTTATCAATTAAGACTGATACCTATCCTCTACCCACTGCTAGTGAATCATTTGCATCACTAGCTGGAGGCCGATTCTTTAGCAAGTTAGATCTGGAGAACGCATACACCCAGGTTAAGGTGGATGACGCGTCTGCCAGCCTTCTGACACTCAACACGCCGAAGGGACTGCTAAAGTGTCATCGTCTGGCTTTTGGAGTAGCCTCAGCGCCTGGTCTATTCCAACGACTGATGGAATCTCTCCTGGCAGGAATTCCGGGAGTGGCAGTTCTGTTGGACGACATCCTCATCACGGGGAAGGACCTGGACGAACATTGGATTCGGGTACGTCAGGTGTTGAAGCAACTTTCAGATGCAGGACTACGGCTGAAACGCAGCAAATGTTCATTTGCGGCGAAGTCTGTCCATTTCTTGGGGTACCGAGTAGATGCATCAGGCATACATCCCACCACCGAGAAGTTTGACGCCATACAAAACGCGCCAGCACCGGCAGACAAGAAATCTCTACAAGCATTCCTAGGACTGCTGAATTTCTACGAGCGGTTCCTGTCAAACAAAGCTACCGTGTTAGAACCATTACACCGGCTTCTGCACTCGACCAATAAGGTATGGACATGGTCAGCTATTCACCAAAACGCTTTCAATAAAGCTAAAGACTTGTTGAAATCAGATCAAGTATTGTCACACTATGACACGACAAGACCACTGACACTTGTCTGTGATGCCTCGCCGTATGGCGTGGGGGCCGTTATTTCGCATGTAATGGACGACGGATCTGAAAGACCTGTAGCTTTTGGATCGCGCACACTTCACAAACATGAACGCAACTATGCGCAGATAGACCGTGAAGCTCTAGCAATAATTTTTGGCTTGACCAAGTTCAGAAATTATTTGTATGGTCGTCATTTTGTGATCTACACGGATCACAAGCCATTACTGGGCTTGTTCAACCCTCATAAGCAGACACCAGAGGTCATGTCACCACGAATGTTGCGATGGGGAACAACATTGAATTCTTTTAACTTAGATCTTGAGTACAGACCTGGAACTTCCATGGGGAACGCCGATGGACTCAGCCGGTTGCCATTACCTGACACCACGTCGACTGTGATCACACCAGCTGATGTTTTCCTGCTCGAGGTTCCGGACAACTCGGAATCGCCCATCACAGCTACCGAGATCGCGACAGCTACTCAACAGGACAGCCTACTCACTCGCGTATACAGATACGTATTGCAAGGTTGGCCTGAGGACAAACTGCCTACAGAATTTGCTCCATATGCTGCTCGCAAAGAATCGCTCTCTACCCACAAGAACTGTCTCATCTGGGGAAGCAGAGTTGTAATTCCACCTGTTTTTCGCCAACAAATACTTGACATGTTACATTTCACTCACCAGGGAATCGTCCACACAAAGGCGATTGCTCGCAGTTACTTTTGGTGGCCTCATCTCGACGACGACATCGAGAAGGAGATACGAAGTTGTGAGATCTGTCAATCGCTACGTAACAACCCACCGAAAGCACCAGCACATCCGTGGACAACGCCAGTGAATCCATGGTCGCGCCTACACATCGATTTTGCAGGACCGTTCAACGGGAAACTGTTTCTCATTGTTGTGGATGCTTACTCAGGATGGCCTGAAATTGTCATTACTCCAAACATGACCACATCTACAGTAATCAAACATTTGCGCAGGATTTTCACCACCCACGGATTACCTGACGTTATCGTTTCAGATAATGGTACACCGTTCGTGTCAGAGGAATTCATTTCTTTTCTTTCTGCTAGTGGAATTCGAAGGAGAAATTCTGCACCTTTCCACGCTGCAACGAACGGAAAAGCTGAACGAATGGTGCAAACTCTCAAGCAGATGTTGAGGAAAATCGACATAGTCAACTGGGAATCGAAGCTGAACACCACACTCTTCGCGATCCGTACTACGCCTCGAGCTTCCACTGGAAAGAGCCCAGCCGAGATGCTCATGAATCGCCGACCGAGAACCTTGTGGAGCAGACTTCATCCAGAGACACTACCAGTTCAAGAGAGCATGCCACTAAAACCCCGTAGTTTTATGTTGCAGCAACCTGTTTCAGTGAGGAACTACGTAACGGGAGCACCGAAGTGGTTACCGGCCATCGTTACACAGGTGACCGGTCCACTCTCATACCAAGTCACTACGACCGATGGACGGTTGATGTCACGACACGTCGACCAGATACTCGCCCGACTGGAGAAGCAACCAGCAGAGCCAGTACCAAAGCCGATTTCTCGACTGCCGAAGCAGCCAGCCGAACAAATCCCAGACCGGACCGCTCAAGACTTCCTCGGGGCCAGACCTCGCAGAATCAAGAAGCGTCCAAGAAGATTGGAAGACTGATTTATTTTCTTGCATTTCAATTTCCACTGTTTTCAATATTGTACTAAATGTATAATTTTCAATTTCAACTAGGGGGAGGACTGTTACATAGCTAACTTCACACTGTCACTTTCAAATATATGATAACCTGAGGTTGGTACTACTGACGACCTTGCTAGGATTCCACTTGCCAGATCTCAATCAGTCACTCTGCCTCATTTCTGTTCTACCTCTCTTCAGGGATTGACCTACCATTAACCTTGCTATTATTACTAATAAACATCACTTCTTGTATTCATCATCATCTTTTATTTAACATTGTAATCCGACATCATCTGGCCTTACCACGGACACAACATATATTTTGAAGTGTCAAGTGTATAAAGTTAAATTTTTTAATAGAAATTTAAATTTAGGACTGTAATACTGTATATTCATTGCTAAAACAACCTATGACATTAAAATATCAACATGACATGATAATGAATACAATAATATTTTTACTTTAGGTCTACACTATCAATATTACACATTTTGACACCCCTCCAGGTGCCCTTTAGGCACTCCCTCGAGCTTGGCGACCTGTGCGGGGACACTGGTCGCACACCCCTAAAACCGGTCCTAAATGTTTTCCTAAACTAATTTACAATTTTTTACCTGCTGTAGAAAGGAAAAAAAACCAACACCTTTTTTTCACTAAATAAAGATTATTATTATTTTAAATAATTGTTAGAATCACGTCAGTTAGCTCTCCTGATAGGTAGCGACAATGTGTATTTAAAGTTGCTATATTATCCTGAAATGTTCCAACTCCCAAACAATTCCAATTCCATTAATTACCGTTAAGTTCCATTAATTATTATCTTAATATACCTATGGGCAGTCGATTATGGCTAGTCGGTTGCGGGAAAGAAGGCCCATGATATAGATTATTGATGTTTTGTTCATCTCCTGACACAATATATTGTAAACAGGAACTGATCAAATTAAAATAATATACCTACCATTGATCATCGTTAGTAATTATTATATTTATTGAAATTACGAAATTAGATTTGAGTATAACCTCGCTTGATTCAAAACTATATGTAGTTTTGGTTTGATTAAATTTTAATGTGGCCCGTTTTTAATAGCTGAGTTAAGATAATAGTTACTATCCCAGCCGTTTAAAACGGCGATAACTTTGGAACGGGATGAGCTCAAAACGATTACTCAACGGCACAAATCAGCACAAAACGAGCACAAAACGCATGCCTATTTTGGTTTGATTATTTGAATGTGGCTGGGCTAGCATTAACTTAGGCCAGCCATTTTAAACGGGCGATAACTTTGGAACGGGATGAGCTCAAAACGATTACTCAACGGCACAAAACGAGCACAAAACGCATGCCTATTTTGGTTTGATTATTTGAATGTGGCTGGGCTAGCATTAACTTAGCCCAGCCATTTAAAAGGGGCGATAATTTTGGAACGGGATGAGCTCAAAACGATTACTCAACGGCACAAATCAGCACAAAACGAGCACAAAACGCATGCCTATTTTGGTTTGGTTATTTGAATGTGGCTGGGCTAGCATTAACTTAGCCCAGCCATTTAAAACGGGCGATAACTTTGGAACGGGATGAGCTCAAAACGATTACTCAACGGCACAAATCAGCACAAAACGAGCACAAAACGCATGCCTATTTTGGTTTGATTATTTGAATGTGGCTGGGCTAGCATTAACTTAGCCCAGCCATTTAAAACGGGCGATAACTTTGGAACGGGATGAGCTCAAAACGATTACTCAACGGCACAAATCAGCACAAAACGAGCACAAAACGCATGCCTATTTTGGTTTGATTATTTGAATGTGGCTGGGCTAGCATTAACTTAGCCCAGCCATTTAAAACGGGCGATAACTTTGGAACGGGATGAGCTCAAAACGATTACTCAACGGCACAAATCAGCACAAAACGAGCACAAAACGCATGCCTATTTTGGTTTGATTATTTGAATGTGGCTGGGCTAGCATTAACTTAGCCCAGCCATTTAAAACGGGCGATAACTTTGGAACGGGATGAGCTCAAAACGATTTCTCAACGGCACAAATCAGCACAAAGCGAGCACAATTCGGACAGAGCAAGAAAATTAACAAATACGAAGTTTTTATTTTTTTGCTTGATTTTGCATTAACTTAGCTCAGCCACTTAAGACGGCTGGGTAGTGAGTTTGACCTTGAAGAGTTTTTTAATCGATTTTTATCAATATCTTTTTTCCAGTGTAATTGTTAACAAAATAGGCTATGGACGTGAATTCAGAACAGTTCACTGAAAATTATTGCATAGTTTGGAATAAGTTATTAGTTTTATTTTGTCCGACAGGTGTTTAGAACCCGAAAATTTAGTAATTTTCGGGTTCTAAACACCTGTTGGACACAATAAAACTAATAGCTTATTCCAAACCATGAAATTATTTTCATTGAACTGTTCTGAATTCACGTCCATAGCCCTATTTTGATAACAATTACACTGGAAAAAGATATTGATAAAAATCGATTAAAAAACTCGTCAAGGCCACGCTCACTACCAAGCCCTCCTAAAAATTAACATTCACTCAAAACGGTGACAGCTCAAAACGATTTTTTTACGGCACATTTCAGCACAAAACGAGCACAAAACGACTATCTATTTCGTTTTTTGATATCATTTTGTGGCTGGGCTAAGTTAATGCACCCTATACCCGCGTATACCCTTGACTACACCACTGCACACAAGAATACTCGCGAGTGTGTGTTTACCCTTGCGCTTTGACTCTTGGATTTGGAATCTCCTCACAGTACCTCATCTGGGCGTGGCAAGTTATGTCCTGGGTCGACGGAACTGTCGTCGTCGTCGTGTAGGTCTCGTGGCCCCAGTATGGGAATAGATGAGGCTGTAAATCGAAAAAGTATTGTGTCACTCATGACTTATCAAAAACAACGGGAAGGAACAACGGTTTTCTAAAAGGTACTGTGTGTTAAACATGCTGCATGATCGAGCGATTTTGCCGCATTTTGCAGGCACTTGTTTGGTTACGATTGGAGACAAAATAGGTTGACGAAATGATTGAAATTTTAACCATGATTAGATATAAAAGACAAACTTAGGGTTATCCCTTTGGTACATTTTAATGTTTTGCTTCGTTAATTAGTAAAAATTAGTTGATTTTTGGTGAAAAATTGTGTATTTTCATGTCTCATTGGGTGCCGTATGAAATTTAATATTATTATATATATAGTTGTTGTTTTTTTTTTTTTTGGGGGGGGGCTTAACGTCCCACTGTTCTGCAGCGAGGCTGACTGTTCGCTGCAGAACAGTGCGACGTTAAGCCCCACCTCAAAAAAAATATAATAATATTAAATTTCATACGACACCTATTGAGACATGAAAACATTCAATTTTTCACCAAAAATCAACTAATTATTATTTCTAATTAACGAAGCAAATAATTAAAAATTTCTATTATAGTTTTTTACCTGTTTCAACTGGCCTATCCGGTCTTGGAACCCTAAAGACGCCGCTCACCAACTGAAACACCGACACATTTTTATAATCTCCATGAACACAATACGTGTTCAAAATTGCGGTTTTCACTTCAGTGGCATATGTTTCCTTCTGTCTGGAATGGAGATGTTAGGATTCAGCTAGGTCTGAGGGGGCGTGCTTCTAAAGACAATTCTTTGGGAAAAAATTATTTTTAATGTAAAAAAATCCACGCTTTGCGAATAAAATATAATATTGATACCTATAACCATATTTAATTTGGAGAAATGTTTGATTTCCGTATTTTTTTCTCCTCTAAGCCAATGAGCGTGGAGATCTTCAATAGGCGAGAAAATCGGATTGCAATTGGGCGTCGCTTAGCTGTTGGTCACGTGTCCATTTGTTAGAGAGGCTGCGAACACACGGGGCGACTTTTAGAAGCGGCGATTTTCTCAAGTTGTATGCAAACCCTTATTGAATGACGTCACTGATATTACCTTGCCAACTACTAAAAAGCGTCGAGCTTCTAAAAGTCGCCCCGTGTGTTCGCAGCCTAACAATCTCACAAAGTGCTGAACGTAGCAAACAATACAGACATGCCACACGATCGCGCCAAACGGAGGTCGCTGCAAGTACTCGCTGTTGAGCCAAAACTCTTTACGAATGGAATCTACACGAGTGAAACGGCCCTTATGCCCATTGCTGAACGTAGCAAAGGGTACAGACGCGCCAATACCCTATACGTCTATAAAATATTCCCTTTATTGTATAGACTTTGGCCATTATAGTCAGGGAACAGAATCTGAAAAGACGTCTCCTTCTCATGAGTACAAGTAAATCGTGTTAAAAGCAAACTGAATAGTGATTCCCACTAACTCAACCCCGCTGAATCCAAAAAGTGACGTTGGCAATTCGAAATCCGACTCCTTCTACCCTTAAACTTAAAAAACCCTGTTCTAGGGGTTTAAAGCTAAAAACCGTACCAAATTTGTCAAAACTTACGATAAAATTACGAAAAAAAACTCATGTCAAGTTTAAATACTGATTAATAAAATGGCATCTTCAAAATTTTGATAATGACCCTTCAAACTTGCTGATTGGGCCCATTATCTCAAAAAACGCACTTGCTAATTTTTCACAAAAAAATATAACTTGTCGGGGCTGCTTAACTAAGAAAGTCATAAAGCTCATACTTTACAAAAAACTGCCCAATACAATAAGGAAGATAATGCAGTTTACCGCATTTCGGTAGATTGCCGGGTTACTTAAATATAGTCATTTGAATAAAGCAACTCCACGGGCCCGCTGCATCGCCCTAGCGTCCCACAGCTTGGCCCAACGGTATTGCGGTGGAGGGGGGATGATGTGACGGGGAACAGTCAATGCGAGCTAGGCATTTATAGCGCGAAACTGTGTGTTCACCATGCAGCTATTCAAAACTAATTATTCACTGTGAAATTGTCAATTTTAATGTACACTATGTCAGTTAGCAGAGGTTTGTTGTCATTCTGTATGTGTGGGAGATTTAATCCTTCCTTTTGGCAAGTTATCAATCAATTGATCACATATAGATTAATCAATATACCAAGATAAAGTAATAAAACGAAGAAGTTAATGTACCGGGAATGTATATGATAAAAAGTAAAAACCCTACTCTGGACGACGCATCACTATGTAGAAACACAAATTAAAATAATGCCTCCGCACTTTTCACTATAATGTAGAAGTGGCCACGGCTCAAGGTTTGTCGTGTTTTGCCCCAATTAATTCATTGAATAGATAGACCACATTATAGTCCAGAGTCTAAAGGGTTTGACTCCCCACTAATTGCAACATCAGAGTATTTTGATATCGTTGGATTCAGAAAAAATTACTTTATAACATACCATAAGTCTACCAAAATTAAAATAAGGTATTATTAATTTACTCGAATATGGTATCGAACGAAAATTCTTTTCAAGTAGAGTTCAGAAAAAAATATTACAAAATTCAAAATTTTTACCAAGGTCAAATATGCTCTAAAGTACCCAGAATGGCCTCTAAGAGGCACGCGACTTAAAATGGCTGCCGTAGTCGCATCCGAAGAGCTACAGACTTGCTTTTTGTGTCATTTTAGCAATCAACAATCATACAATCTTCTGTAACATGTCAAAAGTCTACAAAATTCCAAATAGTGCTAATGATAATAATTTGTGAATTAGTGAATAAGAAAATTAAACAAAATTATATAGTGCAGTTGCAAAGCAATTGAACTGTGGATTTTTAGATTAAATGTTCAGTACTTGCAAATATCTCAATTGTTATCTTCTGAACATTTTTGGAAGAGGAGACATTTGATTCGAACTTGCATTTTCAAGATGGCGGCCAAAGATCAATGCGGCCACTGCAATTACAATATATCAGCTCCCGTTGATACGATTTTAATTATATTTCTTTTATAATGAAGCTGAATAATGTCTTCATCTTTTTTGTAATAAGTAATATTATTATATCTCGAACAGTTAAAAAGTTTTATTTAAAATTACTGATAATTTGACTTTTGGATTTTCGTTTTAAACTGTTTAAGCCTATGTATATTGTTGTGTGTATGTCCACGGAAAACATTTTTCAAATAAAATAATCTGAAAATGTCATTAGCTGTCCTGTGATATATAAATGATGGGTTTTAAAGTCAACAGGAGATGAGAAAATAGGTTTTTAATATTCAGAAATCTGAATACTGGAATTTTGCTATCTCAATGATTAAGGTTTATGTTCTAAACCCATTTTCTCAGCTCCTATTGACTTTATACCCCACAAATTATACATCATATGAAAGCTAATAATATGTCCAGAGTATAATAATTAAAAATGTTTCGCGTGGACATACACACAACAATGTAAATAGGCTTATAACCATATTGAACGAAAACCCAAAAGTCAAATTAGGTATCAGTAATTTTTAATGTTACTTTTAAACTGTTCGAGATATGATAATAATACTTATTACAAAAAAGATGAAGACATTATTCAGCTTCAATTTCAAAGAAAATAAATTAAAATCGGATCAACGGGAGCTGAGATATTGAAACTGCAGTGCCGCATTGATCATTGGCCGCCATCTTGAAAATGCAGGATCGAATCAAATGTCTCCTCATCCAAAAATGTTCAGGAGGGTACAATTTAGATATTTGAAAGAACTAAACATTTAATCTTAAAATCCATAGTTTAATTGCTTTGCTACTGCACTATATAATTTTGTTTAATTTTCTAATTTACTAATTAACAAATGATCATCATTAGCACTATTTTGATTTTAGTATACTTTTGATATGTTACAGAAAATTGTATTCTTAATCGAATGACACCAAAAGCATGTCTGTAGCTCTTCGGATGCGACTACGGCAGCCATTTTAAGTCGCGTGCCTCTATAGAGGCCATTCTGGGTACTTTAGAGCATATTTGACCTTGGTAAAAATTTTGAATTTTTTAATATTTTTTTCTGAACTCTACTTGAAAAGAGCTTTCATTCGATACCATATTCGATGTATTTACATTACACTGTAAATTAATAATCGCATTCAATTGTTTTTCACTAATTGACCAATCAGAGGAAGCCATCTTATTTTAATTTTGGTAGACTTTTGGTATGTTATACAGTTATTTTTTCTGAATCCAATGATATAAAATACTCTAATGTTGCAATTAGTGGGGGGTCAAACCCTTTAGACTCTAGACTAAAAGGTGGCCCACTCGATCCCGCGTGAGGCGAGATGAGCTGGATGCAATCTGAGGTCAATGCATTTGAACATTTCTGTAGACCAAACTATTCAACATTTTGTAATACGGTTGATTTCGTTACGGCAGTCAGGATGTTGGGTATGTTATTAACAATTGTCAAGTGTTTAACTCTTATACTTTTTTTAGAATTACGTGATATGTTTTCCAATTTGGCTAAATTTTATTGAAGTCAATTGTTCAAATATTATTTAGTACATTAATTGTTTACATTTTGCCCATACATGCAGCGACAAATATGTTCATTACATGTTCAGCTATATTACGGTTTTTTAACATTTGTTTTATCTCGTCTAGTTACGAAAATAGGGCTGATTTTATGATTAAGGGTAGTTCACCCCGTTTTTGTTGAATTTAAGGGTGAAGGAGTCAAATGACAGGATGCCAACGTTTTTTTTCGAATTCAGCGCATCAAAATACATAAGAATATCGACGTTGGCAACTTTTAACAGACCTGCCCGCAAAGTTGTCATTTTTTTAATTCTGTTCCCTGACTATTACCATTATTACGACTAGCATTTTTGAGAGAAATATAATAGGTTAATCTAAAATTGAAAATAACATGTCGGCTTTACATCTGCCATTTCCGCCGATGTAATTACTATACCTGCAGTAAGCCTTGATCGGAATAAAGTTGACATTCGCGCCCGTGATAAATACTAACTACTGCTTTTAGATGACAGGAATAATTATTCTCGCAGTGATGTATTCCGAGGAGAAACAAGCCATAAGGGTCTTCTAAATCCATAATTATTATACCCATTTTAAGACAGGATCAGTTCAAAAGTTATATGCAAAAGTTGCCACGCAACAAGTTTTAGCTTGAAAAAAAATTATTACTATTTTATATTATTTTTGTATTGTTGGACAATATTAGACAATATTTGTTTTGGTTGTCATGGCTGTTAATAAACTAGGAAAACGCTCCGTGTAACGCGTTGATGAGCGAGCACCGACACTCGCGACATCGCCAATCAAGCACGATATATTCAATCAAAGATAACTAACTACATTATTACCTATTTCCCTTGCAACTTTCCATAAACACTCTGGAACAATTGAATAACAGATCAATGTAGTACCACGAATATGATACTTCTCCACCAATCTCTTTGGACAGATATTCAAATCACTTAAAACAGCAATAAGTATGTCAATTCTTGACCGATTGGGCTGGAAATGTGCACAATATGATATGAATGCTAATTCTAATCGAAAGCCTCCCTCGTGTTCCTGTCCACGTACGTCAGCGCCTCCCTCGTGTTCCTGTCCACGTGCGTCAGCGCCTCCCTCGTGTTCCTGTCCACGTGCGTCAGCGCCTCCCTCGTGTTCCTGTCCACGTGCGTCATCGCCTCAGTCGTGTTCCTGTCCACGGACTTTTCAGTACCTGTCCTGTCTCTCAACGCCGCCGAGACGCTGTACGTGCTGGGGTACATGGGCAGCGCGCGCAGCAGGGCGGGGTGCGCAGTCAGCAGCCCAGGACATCACGTCAGACGCCGAATAACTCTCAACGCCGCCGAGACGCTGTACGTGCTGGGGTACATGGGCAGCGCGCGCAGCAGGGCGGGGTGCGCAGTCAGCAGCCCCGGACATCACGTCAGACGCCGAATAACTCTCAACGCCGCCGAGACGCTGTACGTGCTGGGGTACATGGGCAGCGCGCGCAGCAGGGCGGGGTGCGCAGTCAGCAGCCCAGGACATCACGTCAGACGCCGAATAACTCTCAACGCCGCCGAGACGCTGTACGTGCTGGGGTACATGGGCAGCGCGCGCAGCAGGGCGGGGTGCGCAGTCAGCAGCCCCGGACATCACGTCAGACGCCGAATAACTCTCAACGCCGCCGAGACGCTGTACGTGCTGGGGTACATGGGCAGCGCGCGCAGCAGGGCGGGGTGCGCAGTCAGCAGCCCAGGACATCACGTCAGACGCCGAATAACTCTCAACGCCGCCGAGACGCTGTACGTGCTGGGGTACATGGGCAGCGCGCGCAGCAGGGCGGGGTGCGCAGTCAGCAGCCCAGGACATCACGTCAGACGCCGAATAACTCTCAACGCCGCCGAGACGCTGTACGTGCTGGGGTACATGGGCAGCGCGCGCAGCAGGGCGGGGTGCGCAGTCAGCAACCCCCGGACATCACGTCAGACGCCGAATAACTCTCAACGCCGCCGTGACGCTGTACGTGTCACATTGTGTCACATTCGCCCTTTTCGTATAATTTTGTATTTACATGAAGCAACCTCTTGTCACAGAACTTTGAGCTCAACATTTATATAATTTAGAACATGTTCTTATTTCCATCAAGAAGTGTGGCACAGAAGTTGGACAAGAAGTTGATCCGTGTAAATTGGGCTTCAGTAGGTATTGTTAGTATAGTTTATTTTACTCCTAGTTAATATTCGAGATTCCGCACAATATTTTCTTCACAGACAGTACTTTAGCAGTTCAGAAACAATGAACAAATCATCATGACGGATTAAAAAATATAACTTCTTGCTATTTTCTTCACAGACAGTACTTTAGCAGTTCAGAAACAATGAACAAATCATCATGACGGATTAAAAAATAAATGTATATAATTTTACAATAGGTGGCAGATGTAGGATTTTTTATATTTTGTAAAATTAATCAATTCCTCGTATAATTTATGTAAAGTTGTTATAAAACAAATGTCATGGGACATCTTGGAATCAGGAAGGTGATGACCCGTGGTGATGACATTTCTAAGTCTACAACAATGATAGTTACCATCAAGAAAAATATACTTTGTTGCCATGGCAACATGAGTTATGACGTCAATGTCAATTTTCCTGTTTTAAAGTTAGAAGAAATCTATCAAACTTTGTAAATCATTTCCGTGAAATCTATTTAACCCACAATAAAAGTAGGTAATAATATTATACCTGCATTCAGCACGTCTTAACTAGGAGACGCCCCTAATTTACATCGTCGTATCTCAGTTATTACTAGGAAAACGCTCTGAGTAACGCGTTGATGAGCGAGCACGGATTCACGCAACACCTCGAACCGAAATTATGTTTATCGAAAATGTCATTAAAAGCCAATAATTCTTGAATTTCGTCACAGACTTGTATAAATATCTCCAAAATTTCCAAAAATATTGGTCCCAATAACCTTGCTAAGTTTTAAGTTGATCGATTAAACCTTTGATTGAACGGTTCCTTGTTAAGTTTCAAAAATCACATGATATCCTTCAAACAATATACCTGGGACCACCCATATGATATGATATGTAGTGTGTGTACACAATATCAGATCAATCTGTTAAACGGTCATTATTAGTTTCTTTTCGTTTGAAACTTTCTGCTCTAACTACCTTGCCTTGAACTAAAGATTCGATGTCGCCGTGAATTTGACAGCCAACACACAAAATGTCCCTAAAATTACAAAAACTTTTGAAAATAACTACAAATTAGACTGAAAATTGGCAAAAATACCTTAAATGTTGCTACCAATTACCATGCGAAGTTTTTAGTTGGTCGGTCAATCGGCAATACCCGCTGCACGAGAGCGGGTATTGCGTTGATTGTTTGAGTATCTCCTTGCAGCAGTCTGGTCGGGGGTCTCTTTGCTCCTTGATGCTTTATTATTAACGACATTTTGTTTCAACCTTTTAGATTTAGCTTTGTCAGTTTCTTGATCTTCAATTTCACGCAGACGCTTTTTCGCCTTTATGGCTTTCATTCTAGCAGAAGTCTTTCCATTTTTCGGCATGTTTAAATAGGGATAAGATAGGTAATGAAAAAGTAAGAAGTAGAGTACCTACCTAATTAAAGTACAATAATATTTGTGTGATCAATGTTTGAAATGCACGAAATGTGTGCTCAAAGACGTAATGTATTCAATGTCGTAATGTTACGAAATGAATCTTGAACAAAACTTCGCAAATATGAAAATAAAGTAATCACCTTTCAACTAATAAGCGAAAGGAATCAAAGTTCCACACAAAAAACGGATCAGGTAAAATAGTAACTACCTAGTTTAGAAACGGAATGAATCCAACGTTCCACAATTAAAATAAGACAACGTAATGTTTTGAACTGAATGAATCAAAACTTTCAAAAAAAAATAGCAACCTTCAAGGAAATGTCAGGCTAGACAGAAGCTCAGAAACGGAATAAATCCAACGTTTCCAAGAAGAAAATAATTTGAAATAATCAATCCCCTGGACAAAAACTGTAGATACCTAATATCTATGCTTTAAAAGCGATTCAATTTTACTAATACCTTCACAAAGTACACCAAATTGCCAAAATTATCAACGAAAAGAAGCAAAATGCAGGAGAGATTTGGAATGACGTGTGAACGCTAGAAGAGAACAAACGCCACTCAATGATATTATTGAAATGTGAGCTTATGTTTCTAATCCCTCCTGGATGCAAAATCAGCCAAGTAGAAACACGGGAGGCACGGCCATTAGAACTACGAATTGACGAAAAGACAATCAAGGTCCTTAAAAACTCGAAATGATTTGTTGGAAACTATGATCCAAATTGAATTATTCAAATTTGATCAACTCAATAAACATAAAAATATCTGCTTTTCACTAAAAAACTGTACATACCATCAAAACACTCTTGTACCTAAAGCAAATCAGATTCAGTTGCATTGGAAAGACATTCATTTTCAATGTTTCATTTCTGACAGCTATTAAAAATGTCAATAAGTGCATACTTTCTTGACAGATTCGGCTGAAAATTTGTAAAATAAGTGACATTGTTGGTCTTACTGACCATGCTAAATATGAGTTTGATCACATTTCTCGAAGACCATTTTCATTTTTTAGGCTATCAGGAGATACTTATTTTAACAATGAACCAATGGATGGATTTCAAAAAAAAATTGGGTCTGCAAACAGAGAAGGTTGTCTTTACATGTGTGCAAAATTTCAGGTCGATCGGTGAAACGGTGCGACTTCCATTGCTTCCTTTAGCATACAAAAACAAAAACAAAAAAAAAACAAAAAAAAAAACAGAGGTCCGTGCTAAAAGAGCCAAATGGAGTCGCTCGCTTCGCTCGCTCAATTAGACTTACAAAAGCACTGATGAAATCAAAACCCAATTTTCTGCAGATTATTTTCTCATATTGTGTTTTCAGCAAATAATACAGCTTGGCGCCTTGAATTTGCAACGACCATGTTTACTTTCTTTCTTCATCTCCTTCCTCGCTATCTTCTTGCTTGCTTTTTTCCTTTCTTTCTTTCTTTCTTTCTTATTTCTTCCTCATTTTCCTCTTGTGCTTTTCCTCTTCTTGTCCCAATGCGTCAAGCTTTATTAAGTATTTTTGTATGTTGATTTTAATTAATCAACAATTTAAATATTGAATTGATTTGAAGTTTTTGTTGTAATTTATTTTATTATATGGTTTATTGAGCAAGCGAAGCAAGCGTCTCCTTTTGGCTCTTTTGACACAGACCTCTGTTTTTTTCTGTTACTGAGGTCAGAGCATTGATTATTAAATACTGTTTGGTACTAAATGGTCAGAGATCAGAGTTTAGAGATCAGAGTAAAGGTGGAGTTCTTTTTCCATCGAGCTGAAATTTTTCACACATACGGAACATATTTTCTGGGCGTTGCAGACCCAAATTTTTTTGAAATCCATTGATTGGCCAAATTTAAATAAAAATCTTTCGATTGGTTGGTTTGATCAATTTAAAATTTTGACAAGTCATTACATGCCCCCTATCTTACAGAGTTTCTGCCAAATCCTCCTATTAGTTAAAATTTAAAAAAATCTTTCATGTGATTTTTGAAATTTAAACTAGAACCGTTTGACCGATCAACTTAAAACTTTGCATGATCATTGGTACCACCATTATCTGTATTTTTGACAATTTTCGAACTAATCTGTGTGAAAATTCAAAAGTTATTGACAGTTTACGGACTTTTTGTGTGTTAGTTGTCAAATTTCTCGAATTCCATATTTCACGGCAACTTCGAATCTTTAGTTTCAAGGTAGTTATATGACCGTTGAACAGATCGATCTGTGTTTTTTTTGGGGTTATAAAGAATACATACATAGAAATAATAACACACACTACAACAATATGCCGCTTAGCCAAAAGGCTCGTCTGCGGCCAAGTACAATATGAAATAATACAGATGTGTCTTCTCTTCCTATCATCAAACAAACAAATAAATAAAATGCTTGAAAGTAAAAGGCAATAACATAATATCAGTGATACCAAATACACTTAATACAATATCTATACATGAAGGAAATAAATAATTGAATGAATATTAATCACCATGAAACCATCGAGAACAGAGTACAATCAAACATTGAGAGGTCAACTGGTAATTTCACTTAAAGCCACATTTTAATTCCCATTTTAGTTTGCTCATATTTACTAAGGTCTTTTAACTCCGGTGGTATCCTATTAAAAATTTCTGGCACAGTATACGCTGGCCTTCTCTTACCATGTTTGTTTTTGTGAGATGGAAGTTTGTAAATACCTTCAGTTTTTGCTCTCGTATCTTTCACACTGTCATGTTTAAATTTGAAATCATCACTAAAATAATACTTTACAATTAATCTATATTCAAACAGATCATAAATACTTAAAAATCCCAACGACTTGAACAAATCTTTTCCTACATTTGAACCATATTTTATGTGTGGTGGAGCTATTGTTTTCAATATTCTTTTTTGTACTGTAAATAATTTATATAAGTGTCCCATGGAAGCGTTTCCCCATGCCAACAATCCATATGACAACAACGATTCCACTAACGCGCTATACATTAATTTCCGTAGATTGATAGATTGATTATTATTATTGATAAGGAGCAGAGAGCCAGTGGGGGAGTTGCGAGATGTAGAAGAGGAGTGGGAGGACTTCAGGAATGCTCTGGTCAAGGAGGCTGAAAAGTTGTGTGGAAGATCAGGGGGTAAAAGGAAGGAGAAGGAAACAAGATGGTGGAACAGTAGAGTCAAAGAAGCAGTGAGAGAGAAAAGACAAGCGTGGCAGAATTATGAGCTACAGAGAACTGTGGAGAATGAACAAAGATATAGAATATGTAGAAGAAATGTCGGAAGTATTGTTGTAGAGGAAAAGGAAAAGTCGATGGAAGATTTAGCAGGAAAACTAGTGACAGATTTTGAAGGAAACAAGAAGATGTTTTATGGATTGATCAAAGGCAAAAGGGGAACAAGAGAGGAATTAAAGAGTATGAAGGATAACAACGGGGACCTAGTATGTAACGTGGAAGAAATAAATAGTTTGTGGGGAGAGTACTTTGAGAATCTCCTAAATGTAGGAAAGAAACAAGGTGTACCAGTGGGTGAAGGAGAGCAGCAGTTTGGAGAGGAAGTGGAAGAAATTGGAATGGAGGAGGAGCTTACTGAGGTGGAAATAACAAGAGCCCTCAAAGAGATGAAGAATGGCCGAGCACCAGGCATTGATGAGGTGACGATAGAGATGGTGAAAGCAGCGGGGGATGCGGGTATAAGATGGCTTTACCGTGTGATTAAAGCAGCATGGAAACAGAAGAAAATTCCAACAGACTGGGAGAAAGGAGTAATTGTCCCTCTTTTCAAGAAAGGGGATCGCAAGAAATGCAGTAATTATAGGGGAGTGACATTACTATGCCAGTGTGCGAAGTTGTTTGAGAAAATAGTGGAGTGTAGATTGAAGAATTATGTGGAAGAGGGATTGAGAGAGGAGCAGTATGGATCGCTCAGTGTTTCTCGTCACTCGGTCATGTTATCAAATCTATTGTTTCACAAGTAGATGTCATCTCGTGGTTATTTTGTCACGCTATCATTTATTCAAATTATCTTGTCAAATGTTTGGAATCTGTTATTTTTTATTTAATGTGTAATGCAATTGTTTTTTTATTGAAAGTTTGTTAGTTATATTGTCCTGAAGAAGACTCCAATATTAGCATTGAAACTGTTGACAAGATAACTTCATGGCATTGTGAGAAAAACTTATTTTTATATCCTATTTAATTGAATGAAAACCCCGAATTTAGCGTCTTTACATCGCATAAATAACGTTTTCAATACAAAAAAAACGCAGATCACGGGGATCAGGGGAACAGTGAATAAATGGGAAATATTCTTTTTTCGGAGAGTATAGTCCCCATATACTCAAAATGACGCATTGTGTAATTATTTTAATTATTGAAGTTAATTATTGAAGTTTACAGTTAATTGAATTTGGGCCCGAACTGTGATGTTGAAGATCTGGTAGCGGGAAATGAAAAAGCTGTTGATGTGGCTCGTTTTTGGGCTGAATTTTTATATACATTATGTGCCTATTATTGATGTGGCTTGTTTTTAGATCAGTTTGTTTATCAATATTAGTTTTTTTTTAATTGTTATGAGAGTGTAAACTGTATGTTTGTGTTTCTGATACGAATAATAATAACGGATTTCAAAAAAATTAGGGTCAGCAAACATTTGAGGTGGTCTTTACATGTATGGAAAATGTCAGCTTGATCGAAGAAATGATGTGACCTGTCATATCTAGACATGAGATTTCAGAGAGTTAGATATAACAAAGCTTTCTCGTCTGAGATAAAAAATAATATGGGAGTACCTCAAGGATCTATACTGGGACCTCTATTTTTCATTCTTTATATAAATGACATCGGTAGTGTTCTCAAATATGTAAAGATTTTCTTATATGCAGATGATGCTCTTTTAGTATGTAGTGGGCAGGTATGGGATGAGGTGGTTTCTCAAATGAATGAAGACTTAAAGAGGATGGAAGCTTGGTTAGGGAAAAATAAAATGTAAGTTAACGTATCGAAAACGAAGGCAATGGTATTGTGCTCCCAAGCCAAAAGGAGGGAAAATAGAATAGGAATAGAAAGTTTAAATCTAGAGCTAGAATCTGAAAAAATAGAGTGGTAGATAAATTTAAGTACTTGGGAGTTTTCATTGATGAAAATTTAAATTTTAAACAACATGCTGAACCCATTATTAATAAACTGGCAAGAAAAGTCGGGCTCTTTAGACGTATTAATGGCTGTCTGTCTATAAGTTCTAAAATTATGATATATAAAACAATTGTGGCCCCACACATTGATTACTGTAGTTCGATTTTATTTCTCCTAAACAAAAACGAAATTGAAAAGATACAAAAAATTCAAAACATTGCCATGAGAAGTATCTTATGGGTTAGCAAATATACTTCAATACACAAGATGTTAATAAACACAAAGAAGAAGATAATATACCAGGAAACAACTTAGTAAAATACAAATATTTGAACAGAAACACTGGTATTGTCAAGAAATAAAAATAAAAAGAGTCCGCAATATTTCGCCGATGCGTTCGACCGGCTTTGTCAGGCGAGTTCCGATACCACTACTGCTTCTCTGACGTCAGCCCCCCACCAAGAGCCCACATACCATGACCATATATGGCCTGACGTCTACCTAACCGATTTTCGCGCCGAATTGAACCGAGCCTTCACCACAGGACGAAGCATAGCCACCCATACGTCATCAAAATGACACGATGACTGACTAATAACTTCATCCACACATGTGATGAACGCTGACTCAATAAATTTTCTTTTCCTAGCGTTACTTTCTTTATATACGTCTATAGCAGAATCCCAATCAAAAGTATGCATGTTAGTCCACGCATGTTCAGCTACTAACGATGTAGAAATTTTATGATTTTTTACGTTATCTCGATGTTCTTTAATACGTATGTCAAGTGGCCTCCCTGTTTCACCTATATACACTTCTTGACACTGACATGGGAGCGCATAGACAATTTCCTTGGAATTCTGCTGAAGATCAACCGGTTTAGTTTGACAGAGAAGACTTCTAAAAGTGTTAGGAGATTTAAAAACTGTTCTAATATTAAATGATCCCATAATTCTACGAACTTTTTCCGAAAAATTATGAACGTAGTCCAAACAAATGGTTTTCAATGGGTTTTCCAAACGAATAGTCCGACGCTCCGTCGCCTCCTTCCTATTCAAGATTCTATCTAACATACGCACAGGGTAACCGTTTGCCACAAAAGATTCAAAAAGATGATTTTTCTCGGCCGCTAATACTTCCGCATCGCTAGACAACGACCTAGCTCTAGACCACAAACACTCAACAATACCCCTTTTGACATGAGACGGGTGATTAGAATCAAAACTTAAATATTGATCCGTATGTGTAGGTTTTCTGTTCACCGAAGTAATCACCCTCCCTCCCTTCTTCCTAATTAACACATCCAACACACACAAGATGTGTGATGCTCTATCTTTCCTAACAGTAAAGCAACGGAAAGCATTAAACACCCTTACGTTAATCTATAGGATAGTTAAGGGATTGGTTCCAGAGTATTTATCTAGTAGAATTAAGTTGACATATGAAGGACATGATTATAACACAAGGAGGGGACAAAACATATTTCTTACAAGAGTGTCCTCCAAATTCAGCGAAAATTCTGTGTTTCTTAAAGGTATGAAGCTGTATAATAGAATTCCTCTTGCCATCCGAAATAGCACTGATCCACAATCTTTCCGTAAAAAGTGCTGTAGATTAGTTAAGGATGGTCAACTGATACCAGGGCCACAGGAACGAGTTCTGTACTGGGACCAATTGTGAAGGCTGATGTAAAGTACCCGTTGCATCTTACTGTGTGAATTAGTATGGCGACATTAATTATAAATTCTAATCTACAAAATTCTAAATAATAATTTGTATCTAGATGAATGAATATAGATAATAGTATGTGTCTTCTAGTTGCATTAGGCATTAATTATTTTTTAACTAGGTAGATTTTTGTTTCTATAGTGCTTTATTGAATTAGTCTAGGCATTTTGATTGAACTATGTTATGAAACTGACTCGATTGGTATGTATACTTCTCTAAATTAAGTTAATTCTTATGTGATATGTATATGGGTGATTCTCTACTAAGTGGAATATTCGTGTCCCTCGCAAATTTAACGAACATGTAATTAGTTTTTAATTGCAACTTATTTTTTTCTGAATGCACATTGTTGAGTTCTATAAAAGGCAACCTCAATTTGATTTCCAAACCATCACCCTTAAGTTTGGGGTATTTTTGAATACCCCAAATGTATGCTCCATGGATGTCCCCCACTACAATTTTTAATACAACATTAGTTCTACAGCCTAAAATTAATTTTATTTCTTATCTCTCCGGCACACAGTTTACATAAAATACTTCAATATAACAGCTCATCTTAATTTTATTCACTTTTGTCTATTAGGGGCATCTGCCCCTCACCCCAAAGTTTGTCCCTCACTTTCTGTGTATACTCCGTGGTTCAAATAAAGTCATAATTTCCCGCCGATATTTCAGGTGCCGAGTTCATTTTTCTTTTTTATATGTTGGTACTAAGTGTAGACGACGTGCTGACCTTGACAAGAGCTGTCATTAACCGATGCTTCTGCCCGAAATAAATTAGTGACTGTCTAATTACTGGTGAGTATTTTTATTGTCAGTATACTCCATGGCAAACCAAAATCAAATAATGTGCACATAATTTGTCTCATTTTTATCAGATTATTATTTGATACTAATGTCACTTGAAACTCTTGGCAAACATAACCCCAAATTTTTATGCGCCAAACTTCCTGGCGTTAAAAACTGGGAAAATGTATGATCCATGGATTAAAAATGTGCATACTCCATGGATTTTTCTATATTATAAATGCCATGGAGTATTCATGGGTGTCATGGGTGTCATGGGTGTCATGTAGTCTCAAGTGGCTACAAAGCTATTTAGTTGGAAGGTACCAAAAGGTCAAATATGGGAAGTGTTTGTCCGAGAAGAAATTGTGTATTCATGGTGTTCCACAAGGCTCTACATTGGGACCATTACTTTTTATTATGTATATTAATGATATTCCGAGTGTTGTTGAAAAATGTTTTTTAAATTTGTATGCGGATGACATGGTGATTTCTGTAGCTTCTGAAAATGTAAATGAAGCCATATGTACAATAAACCATGAACTTATAAACGTAGTAAATTGGCTTCATGTAAATAAACTTAAACTCAACGAAAGTAAATCAAAAATGATGGTAATTGGTAGAAAAAATGTAATGAAAAACACTCAGCCGCATGATAATGTAACTATAAGTGGAATTAATATTGAGTGTGTGGAATTTTATAAATATTTGGGGGTTTTAATTGATAATAGACTATGTTTTAAGAAACATATTCAAGATGTTATAAGTAAATTAGGAAAGAAAATCGGATATATGTATAGAGTTGGAGGTAATCTATCAACATGGACTAAAGTTATGATATATAACTGTATTATAAAACCGCATTTTACATACTGCAATACTTTGTTTTATAATAACACACAAGAAGATATTAATAGGTTGCAGATCATGCAGAACAAAGTAATGCGATGTATTCTTAGAGAAAGGAGGATGACCCCAACGAGTGGCATGAGAGAAAAACTTAAATGGTGTACTATCAGAGAAATGATAGACATAGCTGTGTATATATTTGTTTTTAAAATTTATAAAGGGTATATGCCAAAGTATTTTATCATTGACAAATCTCTGCATGAACACATGACTCGTCATGCAGATGATGCTTTTCTTACGCATTGTAACTACAGTAGGTTAAATAACAGTATATTTTATAAAGGGTTTAGGGATTTTAACAAAATCCCTAGAGTAATCAAAGATAGCAAAGATGTTCACGAGTTTAAGTTGGCTATAACTAAACATGTCAAAAGTGAGAGCAATTAATATGCTGTGTATTAAATAGTGGTGTGGATGTAGTTTAATAAGTTTTATAATGAACAATGTTTATCAATGACTGTCTTTTATAATTACAATGTAATTCACAAATGACAATAAAAAATAAAAAAATACTGAATACTGAATACTGAATGGAGTATACATAGGTGCTGCAGAGCATAATAATGTCTACGTTTTAATTACAAATACAATTGGGTAGAAAATAAATTTACAATAACATTTCACTGTATTGCTTTACAGGTCAGCTGATAATATGGGGAGAGCCAAGAAATTTTCAGAGGCTGAAAAAAGGGTTAGAAAGAAAGAATGTGAACAGCGTCGAAGGGACAAAATCAAGTCTGACCCAGAATTATTGAAAATCCATCACGAGGCAGACAGACTGCGTTACTTTGACAAAAAGGCAAGAGGTTTAGTCAAATTAAAAGCTGACTTAACACCAAGAGAACTTCGACAACGACGCAAATCAGTGAAAGCACAGGTTGCGAGGTCCAGGGCGTTAAAAAAGGAAAAGGAGCATTTGACACAGATGCTTCGTGTCAATTCACCGCCGACAAGTGATGACGATGAAGTTCCCGCTGTCGATCAAGAAATTCCTGCACCGATGTTTCCACTTGGTAGACAAATTGCTGGAAGAAAACGGCTCCTCAGGAATCGGACAAAACTTGTACGGGAAAATGTACGATTGGCTAACGAAGTGTCTCAATTAAAGACGTTGACTTACAAGTACAAGAAACGCTTACAACGAGTTTGTTCAACTCCATCTAGCAGCACTGCTTCTACGTCGTCATCAACACCACGATCCAGAGTTCGAAATCTGATTGGTGTAACTCATGTAAACTTATTAATTATGTACCTACTCGTCTCTAGTATTTTTAATAAAATGTTACAATAGTTTATAATTATGTCCTTTTAATATTTTATAGGTGTCATCTCGAGTCAAACGTAAGCTACTTGAGGCAGCGGTGGTGGAGGACCAATTGTCAGAAGGTTTGAATACAACTACGAACGAAAAAGCACGGCACGTGTTATTACGTGCATTGTCTGCAGGTCATTTCCTTCGAAAATACAAAATGCTGTCCAGCTTGCCATTCGATAAGTACAAAAGACTCTGGTCAAACCAACTTCGGGCCAAAGCTAATGCGTCACTAGCAAGAAAGAAAAGAAATTGTCATATCATGCAACGCATTCGCAAATATATTGAAGTATTTCTGGAAGAGGACAGTAATAGTAGGATATGTCCGGGGAAAAATGACTGTATTCCTCGCAATAAGGTTAAGAAACAGAAGCGTCTTTTGTCTGGAACGTTGAAAGAGCTGTATCAAAAGTTTATTCAAAGCATAATAAAGTGAGCTATTCTACATTTTGTCGCTGCAAACCTTTCTGGATTGTTCAGCCGAATATAAATAAGAGAGAAACTTGCCGGTGCATTGTCTGTGCGAATTTTCAGTTCCTTGTAACAAAACTACATCAATTGAAAGTCATAGAAGAAAATAGTTCCATCAAAGTTGTTCAGGAAATTTGCTGTCGGTCGGATAATGAGAGTTGCTTGTTCAGACAATGCGAGAAATGTGTTTCTAAAACTATTCCGTACTTGGAATTCAATTCAGAGACGCCTACTTCGTACACGCAGTGGAAATGCGTAAAAGAGAATTATATTGATAAAAAGGGAATTACAAAAATCTCTCAAAAAGTTAAAGCTGTTGGCATTGATTGTCTGATTGGAGACATTGTAGAGAAGCTTGAAGAATCTATTGTGTACTTTATGTTACACAAGTCGAACAGCCTCCATCAGTATGTAACCATTAAAGCACTAAAAGCTAACTTGGGATTGCGCGAAGCAATTATACATGTAGATTTTAGTGAGAACTACTGCTGTAAGTACAGCGAAGAAGTACAGTCCGTCCATTTCGGTGGTGCTAGGCAACAAATCACGCTACACACTGGCGTCATCTATTTCAACGATGGCGTCACTGTCCAGTGTGAGTCGTTCTGCAGTATATCTGACTCCTTGAATCATGGCCCAGCAGCAATCTGGGCTCATCTGGATCCAGTATTGCAAACATTATCAACCAAGTGTCCGCTAGTTGATACACTGCACTTCGTCAGCGACGGACCAGCCACGCAGTACCGCAACAAAACAATGTTCTACATAATTTCGGATGAACTGGTGAAAAGCTTTTCCACCTTGCAAGCGGTCTCGTGGAACTTTTCTGAAAGTGGCCATGGGAAAGGAGCGCCGGATGGCATCGGCGCAACCATCAAAAGAACGGCTGATAGGCTTGTCGCTACAGGGGAAAATATTCCTAACTATGATACATTTGAATCACTCATGCTGAAGACTTTCAACACAATTAAGCTTTTCTCTATTTCACCGAACCAAATCGATGAAAAGAATCGTATTTTGCTTGCGGCTAAATCAACGCCAAAGCAATTTGTAGGCACAATGAAAGTGCACCAGGTGTCGTGGAGTGAATCTAGTCGTAAGCTAAGCTTCCGAAAGCTAAGTTGCTTCCTATGTAGTCCTGGAGAAGCTTGTCCTCATTACGGGTTAGGAGTACGTGAAATGAAGGTAGCCGATGTCCCAGAGCGTCCAATTACACCAGCATCTACATCCGATGATCCGAGTGGTCAAGGTATGTTTCATTTAATTCAGTATTGCTACAAGCTCTTCACTATGGTATAGTTTTAGTGTACTAATCTATAATTGTCTTTTTAGACCTAACCGTGGGCAACTGGGTAGCTGCAGACTATTACGGACGCTTATATCCAGGAGTGATAACGAAGATTGACGGAGAGGATATCTTTGTAAATGCCTTGGCACCGAATGGACCGAAGAAATTTAAATGGCCGTCTGTTCAAGATATCACCGCATATCCGAGACAGTGCATTAAACAAAAATTAGGGGAACCTATCAAATGCAGCCCTAACCATTGTAATCTGTTTTACTTTAACAACTTTCCATAAGTTGTAGGGACAACCTTTATTACCTATAATATTAATTATTTAAAAATCATTACATTTATTTTAGAATTATTGGCAGAGCGGAATAGCCTGTAGGTAACGTTCATCGTCAACGTATTTTCTCACGTTTGTGTTTTTATTTCTTTAAAAAGGAAAGTTTGCAAACTGTGTACACTTTACTTTCATTTAGTATTGATTACTAGACAATATTGTTCCTCAGGTATGTTACCTAAAGTAAATTTTTGATCTCATAACCCAGTTTATGTATATTCCATGGCAGTCATGTATACTCCATGTTATTTATTAATTACAACTATTAATTAAAAATACTTAACCATTAATTAATTCATGACTGATATCATATTTTGCCTTCACACATTATCCTCTTCACCTAGTATTATTTTGAGCTATTTCTGACAAAAAATAAATAAATAAAAAATATATTTCAAATATTCCACTTAGTACCCTGCCGGAAAAACCTACTGAATCCTACTGAACACCTACATAGGTTGATGTAGGAATCAATATGTCTATGAAGGTCTTGATATGCCTTAATAGGATCACTGGTTACCTATTGGTTCATATGTTTCTATAGGTATATTCATTAGTAGGTGTGAATGGGAATTTGCAGGTCTATGTAGGTATATGATTCAGTAGGACTCAATAGGGATATGTTTGAATAGGAAGTAGCAGGTCTATGTTGTAACAAGTTGGCCTATCTAGGTTAGAAAATTAACTTTAAAAATAATAATGTTTGCTTGAAGTAGGTTTAAAGAATGAACAAGCTTGTAGCATGGCATTCTTAGAGTCAAGGTTAACTGAACACAAAGTAATTAATTAGAATCATTATGTAAACTTACAATCTTAAAATTCAACAGCAATCAAAATATAGACAAAAATATAACGAGCAATCAAATAAGTTTAACAATGTGCAATTATATCAAGAAAGTGAGTGAATCCATATAAAAAGTATGTGACCTTACCTAAATTGTGATGTCACCACGTAATAACAAGTGAACCAGTCATTGTGATAACGCTACAAAACCAGTCAGCCAGACTAGTTTTCAGTGATTCCAAGAAAAGCATGGGCCTACGTGCAGAAAGAAAGTCGTTTCGCGGGCTTTAGAAATGACAGAATGCCTAAAAATAGCTACCACGTGTACGAAACCAACCAATCATATTCTTTGGCGGTAAACCGAGGTGAGAGGGTATAAAAACGTCAAGCTACCAGCCAAACTTGATCAGTCGGAGTTTTCTCAGAGCAGTGAGACCTGCCTCGCGAACCGTGAAGCCTTGTGCACGCAACATAGTATAATTTCAGCGAGACAGTGCCGATGTGATCGAAGGTAAACATTAAAATAACATTTTTGTATAAACGTCAACCCAGTAAATTCAAACTTCAAGCCTAATGCTGAGGCAAATAATATCGCATTAAGACAATTTCAACTTACAAGTGATCAACTGAACAGTTTCAACATTAAAGTCAGTAAATGTTAAAGTATAAAAGTTAGTGAATTGCAACTCCGGGAGAAACCGACGAGTCTGCAGCCACGAACGTCATCAGCCTGAGCCAACTTGATCCAACTGCTCGAGGAGGTCACTCCTTGTGCACGGACTGCTGGACGTCCTGGTAACCAAGGGGTTATTAGACGACATCATCGCATCGCATCTGAAGGAGGTGACATATCCAGTCATTTCATTCTGCTGGTGGACTGGAGTTCACGGGACACACTACGCAAGAGTCAACGCCATCCACTTGTTTGCGCGGAAGTAAACAAACCAGACGACATCATCACTACTGACGACGTATCGAACGTAATATTGTTTCATAATTTTTGATTGCTCTTTTCACATCAATGAACATTTATTTTCTTTGTAAATTAATTATTTATTATTAATATTATTAATTTTATTATTATTAATTAATTTTTTATTTATTTTCTTTGTAAACAAATTATAATATTGCTGATTCTTTGTGTTCTACCCTCTGAGCCAAATCCCGCAGGTTTCAGTGGCGCTCAACGTGTGGGGCTCGAATAACATTCCTGGGAGCAATTGTTTTGAAAGAAATAATTGTTTTCTTGATTGTGAAAGAGTTACTCAGTTGTTCTGAAACTTGTGGACACAGGCATTGCGTAAAATTTTCATGTATTTGGAAATTTTACATAGAATCAACCCGTTAACGTAAAGATAAAGCCAACTGTAGATTTGTTCATGTTAGTTCATTACATCTGTTACGATGGCAGATCGAGATGCAAGTTTATCGTCAACAGTGAATTTAGATGATGTAGAGGGGGCAGAGCTTAGTGAATCAGAGGTCACGAGTATTCAGGTGATAGAGGGGGGCAGAAACATCAACAGGGTAGTTATTTGTCATGGGAACAAGTTTGTTGTTGATGATACCGTGGGAACCAGATTAGGCATCGACAGAAATGACCTAACCCAGTCGCTGATTATTGTTGACGGAAGTCGTCTGAAGAAGATGTAAAGATTCAGAAAATTGAAGAATAAGTCGTAAAGAACTTTTACGATGGATGAAAAAGATGAAGAAAATTGGAAATCCTGGGTCGAGCTAAATAAGAAGGAATATGAAGAACAAGAAGAAAATAGAAGTGTCAAATTAGAATTCTGCGAGTTTAGTAATCGGGATTTATACCATTTAATGAGAACAGAACGAATTGATGAATTGTCAAGAAGAATCTATATAGAATTTGAAAGAAGAAGAGAAGAAAAATGGACGATGAAAGAATTTGCTGCATTGGATGAGGAAGAGTTGATGAGTATTTGTCACGACAGGACAGAAGAAAATGCGCAGATTAGTAAAAGGGCAAGGGCAGAATTACTTAGGAGATACGACAAAGAAGACGAAAATTGGAGAAGATATAGGGAATACAAATATGAAGCAGAGGAAACGTATTCCAAGCAAAGTTCCGAATATGATGACCACGTGTACGGAGCAGCATATTATGATGATTATGCAGATTCGGAAAGTGAAGATTTGAAGCAATTGTGGCATTGGGAACGCGTAAATCTCATAGAATACGTCCGTGAAGTTTCAAGAAAATGGAAGGATGAACTGGAGAAAGACGCTGCATTCGAAGCAGATGTTTCAACGAGAGAAGAAGAAGAAGAAGTTGTCTGCAATAGGTTGCAATCAGATGTGAATTCTGAGCAGAGCTGTGAGCAGCCTGACAAAGTTGAAGAAAGTTTTTATGAGGTTACAACGCCGCAAGAAGATGTTCAAGATTTTTGTCTGCCCAAGACACAGAAGAAGGAAGAAGAAGAAACGAAGATTCAGAGTCAGAATCGTGTTGAAATCGCCGATATTTCAGTACAAGAGAAAATTGAAGAAGATGCCGAGATTATACTTCCACAAGATAATTTCGAAGAAACCAGTGAACAATTTGAAGTTAAGAAAGTTGAGTTGCAGAACAACGACGTCATCACGAAAGAGCAAGAAGATTTAGACCAGCTGAAGACATGTGAAGTTGTCATTGAAGGTGTTAAAGAAGGCGCTGTAAAGAAAGCAGAGAGTCAAGAAAACGAATCGTTCGAAGATGAAGTCATTCCAGAATGTTTGGTACAGGGAGTTGCAGAGGAAACCGTGAACAATTCACGAGATGAAAATGAAGAATTTGAGGTGACTAGACAAGCCTTGGTCAATATTGAGTTTGACGGCGATGAAATGGAGACTGTTTGTTGTGTGGAGGATCTGAACTGTAATGTTGTTGTTGAATTGAATTTGGAGGAGGAAGAATTTGTTGATTTCAGACGCAAAGGTCGTATTGAAGATTTGAAGATTATTGAGAATCTTGAAGATATTGAGAATATTGAGATTATTGAGATGGTTACGGAAACCATAGTTATTACAGAAAAAGCAGCAGATCAAGAACAATTAGTTAAATCCGAGTCTAGTTTTGTCCAAGAATTTGAGAAGAGCGAAAATTACAACTTTTGTGCGGAGCTTAGTTCGATTCCAGCCGCAAGTATTACTGAACGAGTGAATGACGAGTTATTAATAACATTGAACGACGAGTTGACCGAAACCAGTTATGACGAGAAAATACAACCCTTCGATTACGTAGCAAACATGGAAATGCTCGAAGAAATTGCATACGAAGAAATGATGAAGATTACATGTCCGTTGATGCAAGAATCTCTACAAATTGAAGATAAAGACTTTCAAGATGAAGAAAGTAACGAAGAAACTGAAACGGAAGTCAAGAAAGAAAATGAAACTTATACATCGACCACTGCAAGGAATAAGCGTGAAGAATTCTTCTGGACACACCTAGTTGAGGTAATTTCAATAGGGCCAACGCAAGATGTTCAAGAAGATGCCAAAGTTACATTCCCATTCGATCGTGGACGGCAGATAGAAAAACAATACATCGATCAGCTGATTCCTACTGATGACAACAACAATGTTGATTGTTATGGTCGAGGTATGATGACCCAGCAAAAGTAGGTCACTAGGCCAATAACGGGATTGTGATAAGAGAGAGGGTTGAGTTGAGCATCGTTTCCGGGAAGTAGGATGAGGTTTGTTTTTGTTTTGGTAGACGGAGGGGTGAGTTCATTCATTCAGGTTTAGATTAGACAGCTGTAAGGGGAAATAAACTTGCATCTGTTCAAGGAAACTTTTTGTTTGTCAAAAGGAAGAGATTATTCCTGCTAGATAGTCCAGTCTCTATGTGAATCCTTGTTTTATCACCATTTTCTCATTCAAAATTTCAATGTGTTTCAAATTTGACTTCAGTCAAAAGGTGAACAACAAGAATTCAGGGGGCTCTGTAACAAGTTGGCCTATCTAGGTTAGAAAATTAACTTTAAAAATAATAATGTTTGCTTGAAGTAGGTTTAAAGAATGAACAAGCTTGTAGCATGGCATTCTTAGAGTCAAGGTTAACTGAACACAAAGTAATTAATTAGAATCATTATGTAAACTTACAATCTTAAAATTCAACAGCAATCAAAATATAGACAAAAATATAACGAGCAATCAAATAAGTTTAACAATGTGCAATTATATCAAGAAAGTGAGTGAATCCATATAAAAAGTATGTGACCTTACCTAAATTGTGATGTCACCACGTAATAACAAGTGAACCAGTCATTGTGATAACGCTACAAAACCAGTCAGCCAGACTAGTTTTCAGTGATTCCAAGAAAAGCATGGGCCTACGTGCAGAAAGAAAGTCGTTTCGCGGGCTTTAGAAATGACAGAATGCCTAAAAATAGCTACCACGTGTACGAAACCAACCAATCATATTCTTTGGCGGTAAACCGAGGTGAGAGGGTATAAAAACGTCAAGCTACCAGCCAAACTTGATCAGTCGGAGTTTTCTCAGAGCAGTGAGACCTGCCTCGCGAACCGTGAAGCCTTGTGCACGCAACATAGTATAATTTCAGCGAGACAGTGCCGATGTGATCGAAGGTAAACATTAAAATAACATTTTTGTATAAACGTCAACCCAGTAAATTCAAACTTCAAGCCTAATGCTGAGGCAAATAATATCGCATTAAGACAATTTCAACTTACAAGTGATCAACTGAACAGTTTCAACATTAAAGTCAGTAAATGTTAAAGTATAAAAGTTAGTGAATTGCAACTCCGGGAGAAACCGACGAGTCTGCAGCCACGAACGTCATCAGCCTGAGCCAACTTGATCCAACTGCTCGAGGAGGTCACTCCTTGTGCACGGACTGCTGGACGTCCTGGTAACCAAGGGGTTATTAGACGACATCATCGCATCGCATCTGAAGGAGGTGACATATCCAGTCATTTCATTCTGCTGGTGGACTGGAGTTCACGGGACACACTACGCAAGAGTCAACGCCATCCACTTGTTTGCGCGGAAGTAAACAAACCAGACGACATCATCACTACTGACGACGTATCGAACGTAATATTGTTTCATATTTGATTGCTCTTTTCACATCAATGAACATTTATTTTCTTTGTAATAAACAAATTATAATATTGCTGATTCTTTGTGTTCTACCCTCTGAGCCAAATCCCGCAGGTTTCAATGTAGGCATATGATTCAGTATGATTCAATAGGGATATGTTTGAATAGGAAGTAGCAGGTCTATGTAGGCATATGATTCAGTATGATTCAATAGGGATATGTTAGAATAGGAAGTAGCAGGTCTATGTTGGCATATGATTCAGTAGGATTCAATAGGGATATGTTTGAATAGGAAGTAGCAGGTCTATGTAGGCATATGATTCAGTATGATTCAATAGGGATATGTTTGAATAGGAAGTAGCAGGTCTTTGTAGGAATATAATTGAATAGGATTCAATAGGTATAAGTTTGAATAGGTATTACCAGGTCCATATAGGAATATGATTGAGTAGGATTCAATAGGGATTATGTTTGAATAGGAATTAGCAGGTATATATATGTATATGATTGAGTAGGTTTCAATAAAGATATGTTCGAATAGGAATAACCTGATCCTACGTAGGCATATGATTAAGTAGGATTCAATAGGAAAATGATTGTATAAGATTTAGTAGGTTTAAATAGGTAGAACATTTTTCAATAGGCAAAGTTTTACTTCTTTAAAACTCATCTGTCTCCGTAGCTACATTGGGAGAACGGCCAACTTCCACGTGACGGACCTGGGTTCAAATCTCCGAGAATGCACTTCAATTTAATTTCGCACATTGATTACAAATGCCACTTGATCTATAAATATGTGCTCTAAAAGTGAAAAAGACCAATAATTAAGGTGTAGTAATTAATCAAAATTTTAATATTTTTCATCCCTCTAGAATCCTATTTATTCCTATACCTACAGATTCCCATTCAATCCTATTGAAACCTATACCTATCAACTCACCGTTTCCCTATTGGAGCCTACTTATTCCTACAGAGTCCCTGTTGGTCACACCTACCAGATCCTACAGAGCCCTAACATTACACATACCTACTGGCTCCTATAAAAACCTACATACCTACTGAAACCTATCAAAGCGGACACATACACTATATGAAACCTATGAAGTAAACCTATTCAAACCTACTTAAACATATACCTATGAACATTCATAGGAATGAATAGGTTTTTCCGGTAGGGTAGAGAATCACCCATATGCTTATACCCAGAGCTGCTAATTACTAATTACTAAGCAACATTATATTTATTAGGTTTTTAAAGTTTTGTATAAGGATATGAACTGATTGTACGGATAAATATTGTGCGGATAAATATTGAATGCTATCCTCATATATGAATTCTTCTACCGCTCATGTTCCATGTTTTATTAATTGACAGTGTTGTTTTATGTACTGTACCATGTAAAGTAGCAAAAAATGCTAATTACACTACTACTACTACTACTACTACTACTACTACTACTACTACTACTACATCGCCAACAATGTGGAAAAAGGTCTGTGCCAAAAGAGTCAATATGAGTCGCTCGCTTAGCTAGGTCAATAATTACTTGCAAATGGGATACAAATAAACTACACCTTATCATCTTTTGAAACAGTTTCTATTGTCAAAATTTGGACTTTCATTAGGTTATAACTAGGAAAACGCTCCAGATACGTGCAACATCCTCAGCCAAACACGATACACGATATGACTCATGAATAC
>OW203765.1:34486987-34630987 GCA_934045905.1 Leuctra nigra
AAATGTTGTCTTAAACTTACCAATTTCATATTTTTCCCACATGTAAAAATTTATATTTAAAGGCTAACGTAGTAAGGGCCGGTATAACCAAAGTTAATCTGAGCCGGATTAACTAAATATTGGACTAAATTGGACTAAGCCAATCAGATACCTCAAAATGAGTGAAACAGTTGAATTTAATCCAGCACAATTTAACTTTGGTTATTACGAGCCTAATTGTTATTAAAAAGCATTTGAAAAATCGCGCCAAATCATTCTGAGCATGCGCTACTTCAACCAATCAGAGAGAGGAATATTTGGAATCCTTCCTGTCTCGATTGCTTCGTGTTGTCTCACTCCTATACCGATAACATTGACCGCAGTGAAGCCTTTTTAGACCCTGTGATTGGGGAAATCTGGGTGGCCCCGGTGATTTAAGCGACGTCTATAGCGTGAAGAGTGAACTACTTGATGACCAATCTCTGACGATGGATCAACCGCTAATTCATAGTTTACACTTGATGTGCCTGCTGGCACGCAGAACAGCTGTTATTTGACGGTATTTAATGGTTTTATAGTTTAATTGTAAATTGCTGATATAAAACAAAAGAAGATCGTGCATAGCATATAAATGCAATGACGGCTCAATGGGTAAATTTAGCAGTTTGTTCATATTTTTACCACTAGTGCTGATATATGCTCCAGCGATGCCGGGTACCCCAATTATTTCTCATGTCGAAAAGGCTTCACGTTCATTGGTGGAGTGAGAATACCTCTGCTATAGTGTAGTGTATATCTATATATATCTCTCTGCCGTGCCTGGAGTTACCATGGTAATACTTTTGTCTTTCATAAGGCAACGCCCACCTACATTGGTCAATTGAATAGGAACTATTAATTTAGCTCAAGGTAGCGACTCCAAATTTATTGTTAGAATAGAATAGAAGAGAATAGAATTTTATTAACAGCGTAGGAATACACTATGTACATTATTGACTATGGTTACATTTGGCTGCATATCGTATAGCTCACTTAGGGCCGGTTTTTGTATACCTCTTGCTAAAAAAAAAAGTGCTTGATATAAGTTAGCAAGCACCTAATTTGATATTGATTTCATCCTCTAGCTAACACTATCAAGAAGATGAAAGACGTTTGCAAACAATATCAAGAACTTTATCCAGTATCTAACTTTAGCAAGATGTACAAAACCGGCCCTTACTAGCCAGTCCATAGCGTTATTGCTCCCATTGTTGCTAGAAAAAAATCTTGTTTCTCTTCACTTCTCTTCGAAAATATACCATGCCTCAAGAGCAATATGGTCAATTGTACCACCTAACCCGGTGGTGTTTTGCGTCTTCCAAAATGCTATTGCTCATAGATTTTGTTTTAACATTTATTAGTTTTTCAATTTACAATTCGGTTCCACAAAACATTCAGTGCTTTGCTGAAAATCTGGACTCTCCACTTCTTCTGCCCCTCTTGCTCCCAGAAAACGAATTCTATAAATGAGGTGCTGTGGTATGAATTAGAGAAGGCAAGGTATAGGAACAGACCTGTTCTTTTCTTTTCTTACTTGTTGAGACGAGGCGATGCATATTGTTTGTCTTATTAGTAAAATCAGAGTAGCATCCTCTGTGCCAATGGGTTGGCTCTGACAGAACATTACAACAAACTGGGGAGAATACTTGATATCAAGAACTGCCTCTCTAAGTTGGAGACAATCCCTAACTCTCTCTCTCTACCCTTTTCAGAAACATTTTGCATGTCTTCTTGGCTTGCATTGCTGCAGAATATGCATTGCATGGCCGTCTCGAAAGTCTGATATGAAGAAAACAATACGACTTTTTAGTCAAACAATCCTACTTGAACCAAAATCTACTTAGCTTTAGAGCGGGCAGTGTAATTAATTACATTGTTTTGACTAGACCTATTGAAGGCACGTGTGTTATCCGGCCTTGATTCACTGTACTAATCATAAGCGTACACGGGGGGGGGGGGGGGGGGCGCTTGCCCCCCCCCTCCCTGGTTGTCAGGAAAACATAAAATTTGTCTGTTGTTTACGTATAGTTTCATTTTGTAACCAAAAAACAAAAATAATTATAATTTCAAAGTATCAAAAAAACAAAAAATTCCCTGCGGGGCAGGTTTGAACATGTCTCCCACCACGCCAAAGTGCCAAATTTAAAAAATATTGAAAATTTCAACAAATTACACCTCATATAACGTTTCAAAATTGATTTCAAAGTTTCAAAAAAACAAAAACGCCCTGCGGGGCAGGGTGGGGGCGCAACCCCCCCCCCCCCTGGCAGAAATCCTGCGGACGCCCATAGTACTAATCATCACAATATTCAATTTATTTATTGTTCTTCTTACAATTTGTATATGTATACAGTGGTAAGGTATAGCTCCTAGCATAATAGTAACATAATAGATAGAATATTGAAGGTATGTAGGTTAGACACTAGACATTTTTTTTCCCCTAGACTTCATAATCATTAATCACAGACTCTCCGTCACAAGAACGTGATGAAATACAGATGATATGAAGTGAAGCAGTAATATGAAGTGCATAAAATATGAACACAAAATAATATGAGGTACCTACATACTATCATGAAATACACAATAGTACGCACACATAATACTATGAAATACATATTAGTCTTAAGAAACACATAAAATATGAAATACACAAAATATGAATTACAAATAATATGAAAAAACATAACATAATAATATGAACGCATAGTATATGAAGTGCATGGTATCATACAACACATATTATTATGAAATACATAATAATTTTGAGAACCTAACAATATGAAATACATAGTACCATGAGATACATGTAGTAATACTAAACGCGACACATAATGATGTAAATAATAATAAGAATAATAACATACCTAATAATAATAATAATAATAAAAATAATAGTAATAATAATAATAAAACACGTAATATGGAATACATAATGACATGAGATACGTAATACCATGAAATACATACTAATATGGTCAAGTCTTGCGCCTCTTTTGACATTTGTAATAATCCCAGTCTTTGGTGTGTACATACAGGCTAAGATACAGGTGATAGGAGAATTAAAGATATAAGAAGAAGAACACAGAACCCGCACTTGCGAAGTTTCCGGCTTTACGACCTGAATCATCGCAAATGCACATCCCGTGCCTATAAGTTAGGAGCGAGTTCTGCGTCTAACAAGTCCCGGAACTCCCTGACTGACATGTTTTGTAGGGCTTCATTTCGCAGGGTGTCGCTCAGCTGGTTCCAGTCCTTGATGGTCCTTGTTAGCTGGGAGAACTTGCCGACATCCGTCCTTGCCCCTCTTTCCATAACTTTGTGCGTTGAGTTGGCTCCCTGTACCTGGCTGTGCCACTCCGCCCAGCCAGTGTGTCCTATTTTGGCCCTCAGCAGATTTCCGAGGCGAGCCTTTTTTCTTCTGTGACTTAATGGCTCCCAGCCTAGCTCGGCAATCATCTCAGAGGGGCTCTCCCACGTTCGCACTGGGTCGCTGCCAGCAGGGTGTTCGATCCTCCACTTGCCGTTTCTTCCGAGCACTCTTCTGGCAGCAACACGCTGTATCTTCTCCAGGTCGGCTATCTCGCCTGCTCTATGGGGGTCCCACACAGCACTGCCGTAGTCGAGAATGGGCCGTATCAGCGTTATGTATGCCTTCTCCTTCACTGCTACGCTAGCTCCCCGAAGAGACCTCATAACAAAGTTGAGGTTCCTCGCGGCTTTGGCGGTAACTCTGTCGACTTGGGGCCTCCACTTCAAACATTGATCTAGCCAGATCCCAAGGTACTTGTACCCAGTAGACTTCAGGAGCGGTCTGTCTTGAAGCGTGTAGCCTACTTCTCTGGTTTTGTGTTTCCTTCGGAACTGGACTACCTCGCATTTGGATGTGTTAAGCTCCATCTTGTTCCTTTCGGTCCAGATGACGATTTCATCCAGGTCGTTTTGGAGCGCTTCCTCATCCTCCTTTCCGCGTATCTTGCGGTAGACGACGCAGTCATCAGCGAAGAGTCGCTTGCCACTCTTGATGTTCAGGGACATATCATTGATGAAAATAATGAAAAGAAGGGGACCAATCACGCTTCCCTGCGGTACGCCTGATGTAACATCGACCTCCTCAGACAAGGTGGCATCAACCCTCACCTGCTGGGTTCTGTTGAACAACAGTTCCTGGACTATATGCACTACGGCTTTGTCTTCAACCAGGTCGTCCAGCTTGTCTATGAGGAGGGAGTGTGGTACCTTGTCGAAGGCCTTGCTCATATCTAGAAATATGGCATCGACCTCATCACCTGCGTCTAGTGCGTCGCTCAGCTCTTGCCCCAAGGCAGAGAGTTGCGTCTCACAAGAGTAGCGCCTGCGGAACCCGTGCTGACTGGGTGTTAGCCAGTCTCTCTCTTCTAGGATTCTGGTAATGTATGCATGCAATACTTTTTCAAAGACTTTGCATACCGCGCTCGTCAGACTTATGGGACGGTAATTAGTAATCAGGCCCCTCTCGCCACCTTTGAAAAGAGGGATGACTACCGCCTTCTTCCAGCTAGATGGTATGCTGCCCTCAGTTATTGCGGCATTGAAGAGAGTGTCGAGATATATTGCGATGCTTACGCCGCACATCTTGAGGAACGTGTTCGTCAGGCCGTCGCCTCCCGGGGCCTTGCCGTTCTTCAGCTTCTTCAGCAGCTCCGCAATACTCTTCGCTCTTATCGCAAGTGGCATACTCCCTCTTCTTGCCTTAGGAATTTCAGTCCTGTGTGCTTCCTTCGCCGTGAATACCTTGGCATACTGGGCGTTAAGGGCGTTCGCTTTGTCCGCTGGCTCTGTGTGAATGTTGCCTAGTTCATCCGACAAGTTTGGCAGTGTTCTTCCGTCACTTTTGGAGTTACGAATGTGCCTGAAGAGCATTGCCCAACCATCTTTCGGGTCGCTGACTACATTCAGCAGGTGCTTATCGCGCGCGAGCCTCTTCTCTCTATTGAGCTCAAGTCTCTTCAGTTTCAGCGCATGCCTGTTCCCTGTGCAGTATTTGTTCCTGCTGTATAACTGACGAGCTTGTCTCTTAAGTCTATGAATCTTCTTTCCGAAGTAGGGGGGGTCGACGCTGGTCCGAATTCTCTTGCGGGGAATGAATTTTTCCATTAGTTCGTGACATATATTCACCAAGCCCGTCCACTTGTCATCTACAGTGCCGGGTTTCAGTGCCCACTCGGGGTACCTTTCCCACAGTTCGTCTGTCAAGGCAGCTACGTTGGCTTTTTTCATGCACCATATGAGTTTAGAGGCGGCTTTGTTGTCAGCAGTAACAGGGCACTCTTCTATGAGTTCCACTAGGATTTGTTTGTGGTCGCTCATTCCGTCTGATGTCTCACTCCTATAGATGTTTCCTGATGGTTTGACTAGTACAACGTCGAGAAGGTTGCTGCTTCCCCATGGAGTGAACCTTGTGTCAACCTTCACGGCTAGCTCAAACCCAGCGTTCATGATGTTGTTGGCCGTACGCTGGGTTGCACCATGCATTTGACCTGGAGTCCATTTAATATGAGGAAAATTCCAGTCGCCCGCTAGCACCACCTTCTCCTCCGCCCCGTACTCTGCCACACGCGATTCAATCGCCTTGAGGAAGTCCGAGCCGTCGGGTCCACTTCTGTAGCCGCCGATGATGTCCAGAGGCCCCTTCCCCGGTCTCACTCGGATACAGAGTAATTCGAAGGTTGAGTCTGTCCATAGCAGTGAGGCATTTAGACGGTGGGCGCATCCTATGAGGACACCTCCTCCGTGCCGGTTCCTGTCCCTCCTGTGCGTAGTGTATCCGTTCACAGCAGTTTCGCACGCTAGTACCCCTTCGTCAAGCCAAGTCTCCACAATGATGAATACATCCGGCTTGAAGATTGCAACTCTGCTTCTGAGGTCGTCCATTTTGTTGAGGAGGCTCCTGGCATTGTCCAGGAGCAGTACTAGCCCCCCCTTTGAGTAGCATGCAGGGGGTATTCCTCCTCCCTCATTTAGTGCGGGGGCATTTAGTCACGATGATGTTTTCTCACCGAGCACCGACGGTGGAAGGCGTAACTGCTGCTGCATCTGCTGCGGTTTCGCGCTAAGCACTGACGATGTTGGTTGTGCGTACTGACTTGTGAACTGCTGCGTCTGCTGCATTTGCTGCGGTTGCGCGCTGAGCACTGACGATGTTGGTTGTGCGTACTGGCGTGTGAACTGCTGCGTCTGCTGCATCTGCTGCGGTTGCGCGCTGTGCACTGACGATGTTGGTTGTGCGTACTGACTGGTGAACTGCTGCGTCTGCTGCGGTTGCGCGCTGACCACTGACGATGTTGGTTGTGCGTACTGGCGTGTGAACTGCTGCGTCTGCTGCATTGGCTGCGGTTGCGCGCTGTGCACTGAAGATGTTGGTTGTGCGTACTGGCGTGTGAACTGCTGCGTCTGCTGCATTTGCTGCGGTTGCGCGCTGTGCACTGACGATGTTGGTTGTGCGTACTGGCTGGGGAACTGCTGCGTCTGCTGCATTTGCTGCGGTTGCGCGCTGTGTACTGAGGATGTTGGTTGTGCGTACTGACTGGTGAACTGCTGCGTCTGCTGCATAGGCTGCGGTTGCGCGCTGTGCACTGACGATGTTGGTTGTGCGTACTGGCTGGTGAACTGCTGCGTCTGCTGCGGTTGCGCGCTGTGCACTGACGATGTTGGTTGTGCGTACTGGCTGGTGAACTGCTGCGTCTGCTGCGTCTGCTGCGGTTGCGCGCTGTGCACTGACGATGTTGGTTGTGCGTACTGGCTGGTGAACTGCTGCGTCTGCTGCGTCTGCTGCGGTTGCGCGCTGTGCACTGACGATGTTGGTTGTGCGTACTGACTGGTGAACTGCTGCGTCTGCTGCATTTGCTGCGGTTGCGCGCTGTGCACTGACGATGTTGGTTGTGCGTACTGGCGTGTGAACTGCTGCGTCTGCTGCATAGGCTGCGGTTGCGCGCTGTGCACTGACGATGTTGGTTGTGCGTACTGGCTGGTGAACTGCTGCGTCTGCTGCGTCTGCTGCGGTTGCGCGCTGTGCACTGACGATGTTGGTTGTGCGTACTGGCGTGTGAACTGCTGCGTCTGCTGCATTTGCTGCGGTTGCGCGCTGTGCACTGACGATGTTGGTTGTGCGTACTGGCGTGTGAACTGCTGCGTCTGCTGCATTTGCTGCGGTTGCGCGCTGTGCACTGATGATGTTGGTTGTGCGTACTGACTGGTGAACTGCTGCGTCTGCTGCGTCTGCTGCGGTTGCGCGCTGTGCACTGACGATGTTGGTTGTGCGTACTGACTGGTGAACTGCTGCGTCTGCTGCATTTGCTGCGGTTGCGCGCTGTGCACTGACGATGTTGGTTGTGCGTACTGGCGTGTGAACTGCTGCGTCTGCTGCATTTGCTGCGGTTGCGCGCTGTGCACTGACGATGTTGGTTGTGCGTACTGGCGTGTAAACTGCTGCGTCTGCTGCATAGGCTGCGGTTGCGCGCTGAGCACTGAAGATGTTGGTTGTGCTTGTGGGCTTGTGGACTGCTGAGTCTGCTGCATCTGCTGCGGCTGCGTCTCGGTATTTGGCGTCGATGTTGTGGATGATGGGGGATGGCGGGGGGGGGGGGCCTCAGGGCTTCTTCGCCATTCTCTCGCCCGTTGTAGCATGGGCCACTTCTTGCTGCGCGTTTTAACTCTCCTGACACCCCCGTTGTAGCGATATGCAGTTATCTGGACCCCCGCACCCCTGAACGCGCTCGCGATGATTGGCCGAGCTATGCCCCAGTTCAGCCCATCCACCCCGCAGCCAATCCGGGGTATCGCCAAGTGTGTTACTTGCTTCTCCAGACAGATGTCGCGCAGCTTTATTACTGCCCTGGTGAAGTCTATGACTGATGTTTTGTCTTGCGGTTTTTCCCTTGTAACAAGGCATATAACTGTCCTGTCATGCGTTTGGATGGTAGCTGTTTCCCCCACTTTCTTTTTGAAAGCTGCCAGCTCCTCCCTTCTTTCATATTTGTCTATGAACAGGGCTGCAATCCCCCTGTCCATTCTCATGTCTCGAGTTACGCAGAAAGCGAGAGCGTGCCCTTGGGGCGCTTTAAACAGGTCGCCCTCGACATCGTCTATGCAGTCCGCTAGGTCTTTCTCTGCCTTGTCCTCTAGCAGCAACGCGTCTGCTAACACGGGTGACGTCACTGGGTATGCTACCCTCACTGTTTGATCACTTTCACTATCCGCTAGGTCTTCCTCTGCCTTGTCCTGCAGCAGCAACGCGTCTGCTGTCACGGCTGACGTCACTGGGTTTGCTACCCTCACTGTGGGTTCACTTTCCACTTGGTTTTCCTCTGCCGTGACGTATACAGTCGACGAGCCTGCACCTGCCAGGGGTGGCGTTTCGTTTACCGTATTGCCAACTTTCTTCACGTCCGGGCCTGCCGCCTTTTTTGCATTTGTTGTATTGTTTGCATAATTTCCTCCCTCCTTTGCGACAGAATGCGCCAGGTCTACTAATATATTGTTTGTGCAGTCAATTTTACCTGATAAAATCCTGGTTTCAATTTTCGACTGCTTCATGTCCGCGCACAGCTGGTTTACACTATGACTTATCTTTTCTATGGCATCGCGGAGGCCATTGTCGAAGCCGTCTGTGGATTTTTGCAGCTTATGACGCGTGATGCACTTCTTACACCACCACTGGGCCGATGTCTTGGCCAGGGCGATGTATTCCTTGTCCCCAATGAACGCACACGCTATATGAAACCACTTTTCGCAGAACCCGTCGCAAAAGACTGCCTTTTGGCTGTCAAAAACTATTATGTTACACGAGCCACAGGATGGAACTTCCTTAGCTTCCGCCATCTTGGGGCGGCTTCCTAATAATTTATAGTCAACTCAATACTAAATGAATATGTTTTAGATAGTGAATAATCAAACATAAACATGTCAAACTCACCCTGAAATTCAGCAAATTATATTTTGTACACATAATATCGGTAAAAAAAAGTGGAGACAGCGAATCACATACCGAGGCAGAAAGGCAGATTCCCCCCACTCTCGGAACACGCCACCTAGACGCTCTGTGATTGGTTACGCGGGACGGCTAGCGCAGTGCTGAGAGTTGAGATTAAATGACTTCGCCGTCTTCTTTCAATTATAGCTCAACAAATAAAATATGTACACTAGATCTGTCAACTGCATCATGGCCACACATTATTAATGATGTTTTGGGGAAAGTTTCAACCTGCTACAAGAATTGAATGCAGATTCAATCTGGCCAGTATTGTAGTGAATTTCTAATCACACTAGGAATTTCAAGCAGTTGTAGGAAAAATAAAGATACTTTTAGTTACTTAGGATAACTCAAAAATGAAAGACGACAACAAAAGTACATTAAAACTACTGCAAGAATAATTGGAGCACATCAAACAATCATCGATGAGATATTCGAGAAGCACTTGTGAATATAGACCTGGCAGAGAAGGGAAAAGAGGTGGCCAAGTGTTCATTAGCGGGACGGTAAAATGTTACGTGCTTTACCAAGTGACTTGATTGTACTTTCTGTTTATGACTTCATCAAGATTTAGTTCTCTCATGGTTGTTCATTTCCAAATGAAAGCAATACCTAGTCCACTTTAAACTGCTGTGTCCAGGAGATAGAAATACAACAAGATTAGTTTAAAAGACTTTATTTTCTTCTGACAAGAACCAAACTTTCATTTTCATACACAATAATCCTCCCCTTCTTCTCTTCTCTCTGCTTCCTTGTGTTAGCTATTAATGTTGGCCAGACTGTATGTCGATAAAGTAGTTCATGTGTTTGTTAGGTTTGCAAGCTGTAGTAATTTTAAAGAACAAAAGAAGAGAGAAAAGTTAATTGTTGGAAGTTGTCTTGAAATGGAAGTTTGATAAGATGTAATGTCCTTGTGAAATTAAACTATAATAATTATATAAATACCGATGTAATTATTATTCGACGCCCAAAAACCGTAAAGGAAACTGTAGCCCGATAGTAAGCCTTTAACAATTCAGAAGTGTGGGATTATAAATTTATCTAATTCGGATATTCAAGAGAAGACATAACTCGATGTCTACATCGTTGGAGATTCTGGCAAATGCAGCCGCTTTGCAACATGAAAATGATGATGATCAAGAAGTAAATGAAATCTATGATGAAACTACTACCGACAACTATTTGACCGAAAACATCAATACACCTGACAACAACATGAATGCCACAGATTTCATCAAGATTATGTTGGAAGAGAACAGACGACGAGATGAAATGTATATGAACATTCTCAGCAAAACTGTAAGTTCGCAATCCACTAACTATCATGTAATGCCAGATCTTACAAAGAATATCAAAGTTTTCGAAGAGGGCACGAGTTTCAAAGCAAAGAATTGGCTAGAGTCAGTTGAAACTACTGCAATGTTACACAAATGGCCATCAAGTTTTACACTAGAAAATGCGAAGAGCCATTTAACAGGATCCGCCCTGCATTGGTATAATGCACGAAAAGCTGATATTCCTAACTGGGAAGAGTTTAAAATCCGTTTCCAAAAAACATTCATAACATCAACTAGCAGTAAAGCTGATCTTTGGAAAAAAATCCAAGAATTGAGTCAAAAGAAAGGAGAAAGCTCATCTTCGTATTTTCACAAAAAATCACAATATTGTATGCAATTAGAACTATCCTTTGAAGAATCTAAACACCAAATCTTAGTAGGACTGTGGTCTAAGAGTGTTAGCGCAATGCTAATGAGTTGTAATCATTATGATATTGACGAATTTTATCATGATCTAAAAAAATTTGAGAAACTTGAAAACGACAGATATGACAAATTTGCAAAACCAAGAGATTTTAAAGCACCATCGCGAACAGAAAATCCGCAAACTTCGCAAAAAAATTATTCTCAAGACAGAGCAAAGACCGAAGTTCCGTCACCGACTAAATCGAAACAATGCGATAAAAAGCAATTACCCCTTAAAAATCAATCAGGAGAATCGCTTTGCTTCAATTGCAACCGGTACGGACATTTTAGTAAGGACTGTCCCGATCCCAAGAGGACCCTTTTCTGTGTGAAATGTCGTGGTACGGGACACACGCAGAAACACTGTCAAGTCACTTCATCCGGAAGCGCATCAGTTAAATCGTCATCTTCCGCAAGCTCAGCTAATGACGTAGTAAGCCAAGTTAATAATATGCAAGATGGTAACACTTCAAGCAAGTACTTGAAGAATGCTTTCATTGATAATCATCAAATCACGGTATTTATGGATTCAGGTTCTTCTAGTTGTATAATGCGTGCAACAACAGCACTGAAATGTGGTATGGTTCTAGAAGAATCAACATCGTCTTTGTATGGTTTCGGAAATATTGACAAAGCAACGCAGCCTTTAGGAAAGGTAACACGTAAAATTACAATTGATGGTGTAACTGCAGAGAATGTTACTATTTTAGTAGTGCCTGACACAGCGCTCTCTGTCAGTATGCTGATTGGACGAACATGGCTTGACCTGCCGCACATTGCGTATGCGAAAGTCGACAACGATTTTGTCATCGCATATCGAGAAGATGAAATGTTTCGCAACTTCAATCTTTCGATTACGTCAAACCGATTACCATTGAAAGCTGTAAATGATGAACTAATTCCACGAAACTCGGTTAGTTTTATCAATGTACAAGCCCCTGCATCAGATTATGATAATTCGTTCATAGTCTGTGGTAACGCTAAGTATGACACAAGTCATGCTTTATTTGAATTGAAATACGGTAAAACTACTATTCCTGTAGTAAACATGACAAATGAAGACCAACAAGTTCGCAAAGATCAATGCATGACGCGAGCCGACATAGTAGAAGATATTTATACGATAAGTGAAGACGATGATCTTCCCGCTGATCTTCCCGAACCGATCAAGATTGCAGACTTGAAAGTAGGACCGAAGATTACTGAAACTGAAAAATCAGAACTTTTGGAACTAGTTAATACGTATCGTGACTGTTTTGCTACAAACATGCATGAACTAGGATGCACAAACATTGTAAAAATGGAGATTCTTGAACAAGAAGGAAGTAAACCCGTAGCTTCTAGACCGTACAAGACTACTGCACAAGAACGCGACGAGATAAACAAGATCGTAAAGGAGTGGAAGCAAAACGGAATAGTTACCGATACTCGTTCCCCGTATGCTAGTCCTGTTCTATTAGTCCGAAAGAAAACAGGTGAATATCGTATGGTAGTTGACTATCGCCGTTTGAACCTCCAGACCGTCAAGATGAAATTTGCCCTTCCGAACGTAGACGACATGTTGGAACGTCTATCGAACAGTAAGATGTATGCTGTACTTGATCTCGCACATGGATATCTGCAAATTCCGTTAGCAGATTCTGCAAAGGAGAAAACCGCCTTTGTAACGCCAGATACAACCGGTCAGTTCGAACGCATGATGTTTGGTTTGACCAATGCTCCTAGTGAATTTCAACGTGCCATGAACATAGCGTTAGGAGATTTGCGTAACACGATTGCTCTCTGTTATCTGGACGATATATTGATCCCTGCGTCATCTTGGACCGAAATGATCCAGCGTTTAACACTTGTTTTTGCCGCATTGCAAAAAGCCGGTTTGACTTGCAAATTGTCAAAATGTGAATTTGGAAAGGAAGAGATTGACTACCTGGGATTTGTAATTTCGACGAATCACCTTAAGCCAGGCAATCGTAAGTTAATCGCAATTGAAGAGTTTCCAAAGCCGAAGAACGTTCACGAGATACGGCGTTGGTTAGGTTTGACAGGTTTCTTTCGTCGTTTTATTCCGCATTACGCACGAATAGCCGAACCGTTATCAAGACTAACTCGGAAAAGTGAAGCTTTTGTATGGAATACTGAACAAGACCAAGCATTCGATGATCTAAAAAGCGCATTAGTATCGAAACCGACTCTGATGTTGTACAACCCTGCAGCCCGAACGGAAGTTCACACCGACGCTTCAGCAGATGGCTTGGGAGGGATGCTACTTCAAGAAGGCACTGATGGAAAACTGCATCTAGTGTATTGTGTCTCGAAGAAGACAACGTCTGTAGAACACAACTATCATTCGTCAAAACTAGAACTCATGGCAATAGTCTGGACATTGGATAGACTGCGTCAATTTCTGTTGCCCCTCGAGTTCACAATCATAACGGATTGTCAATCACTTGTCTACATGAATACTCACAAGACCCTGAACCCGCAAATTGCACGTTGGTACAATCTGATCCAAGAGTTTAATATTCGAGAGATTCGTCATCGCCCTGGTATTAAAATGAATCACGTCGACGCATTGAGTCGCGCTCCGTCCGAAGAAGCAACCGACACAATGGAGAACATTATTGAATCACGATTCGATGTGTTCTTGACACTGAACACAGAAGACCACGTCCTTATGATTCAGCATGGAGACGCCGATCTGCAAGAATTGATAAGAATCTTGAAGAAAGAAGATGAAGAACGAACATCACAAGAACAAGATCGCGTGAAGCACTTCAAACTACAGAATGACCGACTGTACAGAATCGTAACGAACAAAGATGGAACAACTCGATATCTTTACGTCATGCCTAAATCGATGAGAAAAAGTCTTGCTGTTAAATTTCATGACCTTTCTGGACATTTTTCAGTAGATCGAGTAGTCGCAAGAATCACTGAGCTGTACTGGTTTGCCTACATCCGCAGATACATCCGACAACACATCCACATGTGCGCGGAGTGCATACTGTACAAGAGTAGAGGAGGTAAGACACCAGGACTTCTGCATCCGATTCCACCTGGTAAGCGACCATTTGCTACAATCCATTTGGACCATTTAGGCCCCTTTATCAAAAGCTCAAAAGGAAACCAAGAACTTCTTGTATTAACTGACAATTTAACAAAATTTGTCAAGCTATATCCACTGAGAGACACTTCAGTGAAGAATGTTTTACGTTCAATGGAAGAATTTGTCATGGACAAAGGTTACCCGACCAGAGTAATAACAGATCGAGGATCATGTTTCACTGCTCAGAAATTCACAGATTTTTGTGAGCACAATGGGATTCATCACACTCTAAATTCGCCGAGACATCCACACGGAAATGGTCAGGTAGAGCGTGTTAATCGTACTCTAATACCACTGATCTCCATCGCGATTGAGGATCATGCTCAACGAGATTGGGACAAAAGCATCAAGAGAATCGAGAGAGACGTGAACACCGCCGCCAACAAAACCACCGGTAAGAGTCCCTTTGAACTCCTGCATGGTTATTCGCCGATATTTCATGATGGGCTTCTGAGGACCCTGACGACTGATGATCAGTACGACACCTGGCAAAGTTCCGCTGAACTACAAACGTCAGCCCGAGCAAGAATTATTGAAATGCAAGGTGACATGAAGGATCGTTATGACAAGCGACATTTCGTAGGAATCAAGTACGTACCGGGAGAAATTGTATTTATGAAGAAAGCCCCAACAGCAACAGGACAACCGACAAAAACGCAAGCAAAGTATCGCGGACCCCTAGTGATAACAGCAGTATTGCCGGGAGATACATACAAAGTTGCGGATTTGGAAGAAGGAAAAACAGGCTATTTTTATAGTTCAACTGCACATGTTTCTCAGTTGAAGCCTTGGAAGAATGAATGTATGGAGGAAGAAAATGAAAGTGAAGAAGAAGACGACGTAGAAACTAATCCAGTAAATGAAAAGCGCGTTCGTAGACAGCCAGATTATTTGAAAGATTATGTTATTGATTAATTTGATTATTTTATTGTGTTTAACTTCATAATTTGTAAAACTGGACATGTTTTCTTGATCGAGGTCGATCAATTTCAGGTTGGCCGAGTGTTAGCTATTAATGTTGGCCAGACTGTATGTCGATAAAGTAGTTCATGTGTTTGTTAGGTTTGCAAGCTGTAGTAATTTTAAAGAACAAAAGAAGAGAGAAAAGTTAATTGTTGGAAGTTGTCTTGAAATGGAAGTTTGATAAGATGTAATGTCCTTGTGAAATTAAACTATAATAATTATATAAATACCGATGTAATTATTATTCGACGCCCAAAAACCGTAAAGGAAACTGTAGCCCGATAGTAAGCCTTTAACACTTGATCTCTTCCGCCAGAGCCTATCTATTAGGCAAGGCCTAATAATTCCCCCTCCAAAAAGAGCCTTGAGGCATGGGTGCTTAGCCGCAACGCACCCATGCGGGAACGGGAATGACCGGCAACAATCGGTCTACATTTGCCCTGCCCGCTGACTTGCCAGACTTCGGACCGCCGAGCTCTTAGATGTTGCATCCTATGGCCCGGACAATACGGAACGGACCATTCCTCTTTGATGCCAGACCGCTTGCAATGCCTTTGCGGTGCGGTGGTGCCTGGCGACGCTGAGTACCTGCAGCGTAGTGTAGCTGCGTACTTGCGAACTTGTGTCGCGGTGTATGGACGGTTTGTCGTCGCTTCGCGTCGCTTCGAATCCTCGGCGGAGTCTGTGCGCTGCACCTTGGAATCCTCGACGGCGTCCGTGCACTGCCTTGCAGAATCCTCGACGGAGTCCATGCACTGCACCTTGGAATCCTCGACGGCGTCCGTGCACTGCCTTGCAGAATCCTCGACGGAGTCCATGCACTGCACCTTGGAATCCTCGACGGCGTCCGTGCACTGCCTTGCTGAATCCTCGACGGAGTCTGTGCCCTGCACCTGGGAATCCTCAACGGAGTCCATGCACTGCACCTGGGAATCCTCGACGGAGTCCATGCATTGCACCTGGGAATCCTCGACGGAATCCATGCACTGCACCTGGGAATCCTCGACGGAGTCCGTGCCCTGCACCTGGGAATCCTCGACGGAGTCCATGCATTGCACCTGGGAATCCTCGACGGAGTCCATGTATTGCACCTGGGAATCTTCGACGGAGTCCATGCATTGCACCTGGGAATCCTCGACGGAGTCCATGCACTGCACCTGGGAATCCTCGACGGAGTCCATGCATTGCACCTGGGAATCCTCGACGGAGTCCGTGCCCTGCACCTGGGAATCCTCGACGGAGTCCATGCATTGCACCTGGGAATCCTCGACGGAGTCCATGCATTGCACCTGGGAATCCTCGACGGAGTCCATGCACTGCACCTCGGAACCTTCGACGGAGTCCATGCATTGCACCTGGGAATCTTCGACGGAGTCCCCTTGACGTCGAAGTGGAGAAGGCGTGGCGGTTGTGTCCTGAACTGATAGTACAGCAGGCGTCGTGGACGCTGCTCGTTCTGCTACTATTTGACGCATTGCAGCCAAGAAACCTTGAGAGTCACAGGCCTTGAAACGTAACATGTCGCGTTGCAGGTCGAGGGGCAACCTGCTCCACCCTGGAAGTTGGTCCAACCGGCAGCAAGATTCTATGTTTTTCTCCATTCCAACAGACAAACGTGCCTGGCTTGGAAATTGTATGAAATACCTGGGTTAAAAGTGAAATTCGGACGAGCCCCCACTTGTTGTGTCCAGGAGATAGAAATACAACAAGATTAGTTTAAAAGACTTTATTTTCTTCTGACAAGAACCAAACTTTCATTTTCATACACAATAATCCTCCCCTTCTTCTCTTCTCTCTGCTTCCTTGATCTCTTCCGCCAGAGCCTATCTATTAGGCAAGGCCTAATAAAACTTAACTAACAGCCTAGCATACGCTTGTAGGACTTACCTAGGTATATGGCAATACTGAAAATGTCACAGTACAAATTAAAAGTTAAAATCAATAGATTCGTATTTGGTAATTATAGACGAGGCGTCTGCACGGCTAAAAACCGGACTTGGTAAATGAAGGAAAATCACTACAGAATGTCCAAAAGGATGTAATATTCCTCCTTCATCTCCCATGTGATATTCTATTTGGTAAAAGAAGGAAGATGACAGAAAGTAGTTTAATTATACATCATGGTCAATCATCAAAGATGTGCGACGTCTCGTCTACAATTACCTCTTATTTTAATAAGTTCTGAGAGTAAGACATGGGAAACGTAATTTATTGTGAGGTTAAAAAAATAAATGTAGAATCATATAACCAAACACATTCAATATGTAGACGAAACTGGTGCTGAGGTTATATTCCAAGAACTAATATATTATTAATTGTTTAAAATATTACTTATAAAGCATTAAAATAATATTTAATGTTGAATTCACGCACAATATTGGCTTACTACTTGCATTTTCTTAACTGACAGCTCTTTCAAAGACAAAAGCAACCACTGCATACTATGTTGTCATCAGCTGGTCATGTACTATTTTCATAAGGGAGGCGTAGGGTGTCAACTAGCGCCCTTGGCCTGTGCCGAAATGTGGAACCACTGATTTTCAGTTGGTGGACAGGCCGGGAAACGTGTAGTGAAACGAACTTATAAAGGAGGCCGTGTTTTGAACGATGCGTCAAGAAAAGTGTGTGTTCAGAAGGCCGTGAGAATCACATTATTGACGGCTGTCCATAAACACAATAATAATAATAATAATAATAATAATATTGGTTTTATTCTCTACAAATTGTACATGTACAGGTGGCAGAGATTTTAAAATATAGAATAATTATAGATTATGAGGTAGGTACATTAAAAAAGCAGTCTCAGATCAGCAAGTGTTTCTGGCAACATGGTTGGCAACATGGCTGACAATAAAATCCAGCTTACTAATCAATAAGTGCATACGTTTTGTAATGATTGGGCTGAAAACTCGTAAAATAAGAGAAAATGGTAGTCTTAATGTTCATGAAAAATATGAACTTAATCGGAACATTTTGATTTTCGACCAATCAGGAGATATTTTAATATTTTAACCAATCAAAGGGCAGCTCTCAAAAACTATACACTATTAAGTTAGAATGATATTAGCATGTGTGCAAAATCCAGCCAGAGTTCGCCAGAGTTCTTTTCGTTTGTTCGACCAGAGCGTAATAAACTAAGTTAAAGTTTAAGTACAATCACTCTCTATTCCCCAGTTACCGTTCCTATCTTACCCTCGTTGCAACGTCCCACCTTCAACCTACCAACGCATGAATGGCGACATCCAACTACATCGAGAACGACGCCGCACGACGCCGACCAGGGTAAGCCAAACACCTTTATCATACAGTCCACACGCTCTCGTTTGTCTGGGACTCAGCGCACATTCATTCTCTCACCTCTTTACTTTTCTCTGGGACACAGCGCCCTAACAATTATAACGTGTTTGAAAATAAGAAGATATTGCAATTTCTAAATCAAAATCCATGTCATACCGAGACGACTCCCAATTGGAAACAAAAAAGCATACTGACAGCTGTCAAATATATATGATCAAAATATAATTACTTCACTACAATATATAATAATTATCCACTATTTCGATAAATAACCAAATATCAACATCAATTTTTAATTCTTATTCTCAGTTTTTATGAAAATAAGGTCTGTGTAGCTAGAAATACTTTATTTAAAAGTGACCTCCCTCGACGCTAGCGCTAACTAGTGACCGACCTGTCGTCATATCTTGGCATTCCACAGCCGTCTGTAGGATTCAACCATGGTCTGTAGGTACTCTCGACTAGTTTACAGACGGCTGTGATTCAGTCAGTGAAACTACAGTTCGTTTTTCCTATGTTTGAACTCTCACCAGATGGAGCCACAGTCAGTTGTTCTGTTAGGCCGAGAAAGACTTCATTGCGCGCTCACCTTGCAATGTTGTCTTTCTCGGCCTAACAGAACAACTGACGGTGTCTCGGTCTGTAGAGAGTTCAAACATAGGAAAAACGAACTGTAGTATTTGAATATTTGACCTGTCAGCACAATCCGTATAGGAATTATGCAAGGGGGGAGGACCTCCCAGAATATGCGAGTGCGGATATTAATCAAAAGTAATTTTTTGGGGAAATAATTACTTAAAACACGTACATCCAAGGTACACAGAAATTACTCAGTTTCTCCATTCTACCATGAGTGAAACGCGCAGATTGTTTTCATGGGTATAAAATAAATGCGCAACAGATTATTAGAAGTACCTATTAGTAGTACATATTTATCATAAGTCCCACCCTAACCCTAACGTGGCAGTAGAATGAGCATGTTTTACTTCCATAACATTTAAAGTATATTTCCAATACTGCTTATCTGTACACTTGTCGTTCTTTCTTACTATCCTGAGGAGAAAAGAACGACGAGTGTACAGACGGCTGAGTTTTTGACATACGGGAAAACCAAAATAATTGTTCTGCTGAAAAATTCCAATGCCACGTTGGGGTGGGACAGACTATTTGTGATCTAGTGGAGCGGTCGCTCCCCGCCAGCCAAGTCGTACGGCGCGCGCACACTCTCATATAAAGGCTGGAGCAAACCCACTTTTACTGTAAGCATCAAAGTGGCATTTTCGGCCTACTGGATCTTAAAATTGGGGAATCTCACATTGTTGGAAAATATCTCAATTTCGAGCTATGGCCCACCCTACAACATATACCAAATTTGGGAACAAAAGGTTACGCCCTTTGCTCGCTAGAGGGCCGTAAAAACAGTGTTTTAGGGCGGTTTTCATAATAATATTAATAATAATAATCTTAGTAGTAGTAGTAGTAGTAGTATCCTGGAATTTAAATCCGGTAAACAGGCCACAGCCTAAACGGCTGAACCGATTGATTTGAAATTTTTACCACATATGCACTTTTGGCGTCTGAGGTGCCTTTTGCTATAACTGGTTTTATGCCGCCATTTTGAAACCGGAAGTGACGTCATATCTCAAAAACAGAAAAACTGATCGGAACGAAATTAGCGCCATTCGATTTAGATGGTCATCTATATGAAGTATCAATAAAAAAAAATTATTTTCTTATTTTCTAAACCGGAAGTGACGTCATAAATACGCAATATTTATCTAATTTCAACAAATTATACTTAAAATACATACAAAATGAACTTACATTGTAACATAGACAATAACAATTAAAATTTCAAGGTTGCAGTGTTCTCGGCCGCCATTCCTGAAACCGGAAGTGACGTCATATATCGAAAATGCCTGTACCGATTACAACTGAAATAGATCCTGTCTATTTATTCTGCAATCTATTTGAAAAATCAATTGGGATGAATAAATATACAAATTAACGGTACCGGAAATGGCGGGAGGAACCACTAAGTTAAACCGGAAGTGACGTCATATATTGGAAACGGCATGACCGATTTGACGGAAATTAGCGCTAATAAATTCAGAAGGTCATTCAAGAAGTATCAACTAGATAAAACTAGATTGTTTTTTTATTACCTATACCGGAAATGACGTCATAAATATGCTAAATTACGTAATTTATATGCAAAATTACACTTAATTCACCACTTTATTTATTTTAAATAGATATTTAGTAATCGTACACTGTAAATATTTATAAATTCAAGGTTGCTGTGTTCTCGGCCGCCATTTTTAAAACCGGAGGTGACGTCATATATCGAAAACGGCTCTACCGATTGCAACCAAATTTTGGAAATGTGTAGGACTAATAATTATGAATTCAAGTTGACATTATTTTCGGCCACCATTGTTAAAACCGGGAGTGACGTCATATATCGAAAACGGCTGTACGGATTGCAACTAAATTATGTAATTATGTAGGACTTATAATTATGAATTAAATACGACATCAATTTCGGCCGCCATTGTTAAAACCGGAAGTGACATCATTTATCGAAAACGGCTGTACCGATTGCAACCAAATTTAAGAAATGTGTTGGACTAATAATTATGAATTCTGGACGACATTATTTTCGGCCGCCATTGTTAAAACCGGAAGTGACGTCATACATCGAAAACGGCTGTACAGATTGCAACCTAATTATGTAATTATGTAGGACAGATAATTATGAATTCAGGATGACATTATTTTCGGCCGCCATTGTTAAAACCAGAAGTGACGTAATATATAAAAAAAAACAGCTGTACCGATTGCAATTAAATTTTGGAAATGTGTAGGACTAATAATTATGAATAAAGACTACATAAGTTTCGGCCGCCATTGTTAAAACCGGAAGTGACGTCATATATCGAAAACGGCTGTACCGATTGCAATCAAATTTTGGAAATACGTAGGACTAATAATTATGAATTAAATACAATATTATATTCGGCCGCCATTGTTAAAACCGGAAGTGACGTCATATATCGAAAACGGCTGTACCAATTGCAATCAAATTTTGGAAATATGTAGGACTAATAACTATGAATAAAATACAATATTATTTTCGGCCGCCATTGTTAAAACCGGAAGTGACGTCATATATCGAAAACGGCTGTACCGATTGCAACCAAATTTTGGAAATATGTAGGACTTATAATTATGGATAAAAAGACGACATTATTTTCGGCCGCCATTGGTTAAACCGGAAGTGACGTCATATATCGAAATCGTCTGTACCGATTGCAACCAAATTGTGCAATTATGTAGGACTTATAATTATGAATTCAAGACGACATTATTTTCGGCCGCTATTTCAAAACCGGAAGTGACGTCATATATCGAAAACGGTTGGATCGATTGTAACGAAACTTAGCTATTCTTCTTGGATAATCACTTTAATCTTATACCAAATGCAACTTTTCTTAGTAACCAAATCGGTTGAGGCGTATTTTTTTTAAAGAAATTAGTCCTTGCTCCGACATGTGCATCAAGCTGTATGAATAAACTAACAAAAGAAGTGATATCCCAGAAAAAACACTCCGTGTAAAAAAGGCAGCCAAGTCTCTTTACTTTAAAAAAATTCAACACCGAAAAGGAGTGATATCAAAAAAGGAGCCAAGTCAATGACATTTTCCAAATATTTAATCGTATTTTTTAAATAAAAGTATAAACACCGAGAAATACTTTACAAAAGGACTTGGCGCATCGTTTTTTTAAAGATATTTTTCTACTCATAATCATATCTCATTTATATAGGTACAACCGTCATTTAGAATTTTTAGAATAATAGGGAAACATCTTTCAATTACATATTGTACAAACCTATGTAAAATATTTTCTATTTGTATTTGTACACGATGAAACTTGTTGCCTATGTTTGTAATAAATACACAATCTAGTTATCTTTGTAATATTGTTTCGTGGTCAACATAATTAAGTCTCATGCGTTATACCTTCTCAACATGAAATAAATTTCTATTAATCCACATTTTATAACAATACATTTCACAAAGTACACAGTAACGTGACATTGAATTTATATTAAAAAATTTAACTTTATACACTTGACACTTCAAAAATATATAATAGTGTTCCATAGATAGTTAGTAATTATTTGACAACGTTTCATGATTTCCTTCAGTCAAGATCAAATTATGAAAAGATACCCTTCTAATATCACCTTTTTAACAGTGCTATAAGAATATGTATGAGCCCCACTTCCAATTGTTATTTAATTCTTCCCACTTTATATTACCTATCTATTACAGCATGAAATCTTTCTTCTATCGCCATTGACAAAACTATAAAATAACCATTACTAAAAGTAGCTTGATTCATATATTCTGGCTCGAACAAAAAGAGGAAAATGTACCTACTTTTAATTTCTTTCCACTTTTAGTATAGAATGATGTCTTTAAAAAAACGATGCGCCAAGTCCTTTTGTAAAGTATTTCTCGGTGTTTATACTTTTATTTAAAAAATACGATTAAATATTTGGAAAATGTCATTGACTTGGCTCCTTTTTTGATATCACTCCTTTTCGGTGTTGAATTTTTTTAAAGTAAAGAGACTTGGCTGCCTTTTTTACATGGAGTGTTTTTTCTGGGATACTATTTAGTCAGTGAAATGAGTAGTTATGTACTAATAAAAAGGTTTGGTTTTGACCAATGAAACTATTTCGTGTTCTCTGAACTGTCATCGACTTCTCGGGTTGTTTTAGACCGGCATGCGGGTGCTAGCGACGACGAAAAGAAGGAACTTGATAGCATGTTCAAAGAAGTTGGAGAAGCCTACGGAGTATTGTCCGACCCAGACAAGCGAGTTCAGTACGATCGCACCTACAATGGAGGTGCAGTCTAGAGTGGTCAAGGTTTTTCAGAATTTTACCTATATCTATTTATAAATGAAAATGTCATATAATGTTGAATATAATTAATAGCTAAGTGTAAATATTATTATAATTAATATGGATGTTATGATGGATGAATCTCGGGGTTTTTATTTTGTACTTATTGCATATTTACAATAATTTGATAACGTAGTATCAAACACATCAGTTCTTCAAATTCAATAAAAAAATAACTAAAAAAAGATTTAAATAAAAAGAAACGCCTAAGCATTCAGCATTGAAATGTGGTGATGTCAAATAAAGTGGCAAATTCATCACCTCAATTTGTTTGCTTATTTCACGTCACTCTAATTCAGTTTATTTTTTTAAATCTCAGCAAAACATAAAGTTAAAAGAAATGTTTCACAAAGTTAAACAACGTGGAGCATTCATAAATCTCAGTGGAGCTCAGTAAAACTCTTTGGTAAAACAATTTGGTATGAACACCAAAGGCAGATGAGCATTCTTGAGAAGAGAAGTTTCAGGGGCAAAGCTCCCAAGAAAATGTTCGATTAGTCATACATTTTGGTACGTCTAGTTTTCAATCCCATTCCCATTCAAAAAATTAAAAGAATAATTGAAAACAATAAAATCCCACATATGCCACCATTTGTAAATGACAAGAAATTTGACATTCTCTTCCAAAGCTTGCTACTTATTCATGTGTGTGGAAAAAGCATATCCAGCTAGCTGTCAGCTTCTTCTGTTATTTGTTTTTTGAGCGAGCGAATTAGCGAGCGTCTCCTTTTGGCTCTTTTGGCACGGACCTTTTTCTGCTATTAACCGATACACAGGTCGCACCGTTTCACCGATCGATCCAAAATTTTGCACACATGTAAAGACAACCTTCTTTGTTTGTATACCATAATTTTTTTGAAATCCAAACATTGGTTAAAATTTAAATAAACATCTCCTGATAGGCTGAAAAATGAAAATGGTCCTGATCAAACTCATATTTTGCATGGTCATTGACTCATTAATAAAGAACAACATTGTCTCTGATTTTACAAATTTTCCTCCCAATCAGTTAAGAACGTATGAACTTATTATCATTTTTATTATCTGTCAGAAATGAAGTATCGAAATGAATGTTTTCATTCATTTCACATTCCAAAAAGTTTTCCTCGTCATTTGCCACTTCAAGTAGTTCCTGAATTACCATGTCAACCAATTTTAACTGGAATTTGCAGATGAGACGAGTGGCTGAAATGTTTGTTCCGAGACTTTTGACCGAGAAAAGAAAACACCGAGCTTTGGTTTGTCAGCAACTTCTTGAAATGGCAAAATTACAATGAAAACTTTTTGGAACGTGTCATTACTGGAGACGAGACGTCCCCAAAACCTCCAAAACTTCAGAAACCCTCTGAAGAGACCTTCTTTTTGATAAATTTCACAAATTATCACAAATTGGACGAACACAAAAATCTTGTTTCACCATAACAGCTGTAACTTTACAATAAAGAAGAGTATCGGGAATCTGAAAAAAAAACAGTTGTGTAACTGTTTGTGGAAGTGTATGCAACGACCTAAATTCGCAGGTGGTGGGTGTCAGATTGTATAGACAGCTTTAATAGTAGGCGTGGGAAAGAATCTACTTAAATGGGTTCCATTTAATGATTCATTTAGGTTTTTAACTTTACATGCTTGCCTTGAGTATAGACTCAAGTTTATGTATAAATTAGCGCGATTGTGGATATTTAAAGGAGTGTTTATAATTTTTCTATGAAATGGGTTTGGTATTAAAAGTTTACTTAACAATAAATGGAACACATTGATGTAGATTAATATTCCCATTCTCTCGTGCTGAATATAATACGACAGAATTATTAAGAAAAATATTATTGTTAATACTTCAATATTGTTATATTGTTTTTACTTAATTGAATACAATGACAGTGAATAACTGAAAATAAAATCTAAAACTCACACCAAACTGTAACAGAAACTACTACAAGTATTTGTGCAACATTTCCTACAATTAGAGTAGAACCCGCCACTTCTTCATAAGAACCTTTACTCCAACTCTTTGGTCTCTCTTCTTTTGGAGGTCTGAAATACTCAAATTCCTCAGGAAGAAGTTCATCATCGTTACACAGATCAGTATTGCAAATGCAAACACTCAACTCTTTAGCAAATCGCGTATTTCTCTCCAATACACAGCCATCCTTGTTCGGGGTTCCATTCCGTTTCACTTCATCAGCACACGTTTTCATAATATAGATCAATGTCTTGTGTTTGTCAACCTTTAAGGCTGGAGGGCCTCTGTAAAACTGAATCATGCATTCTCCTGGACACGTGACGTTCTCGGTTTCTGGAGTGGATCCGTAAGCCATGCCACATGATGGTAACGCTTCATGGGGGGTGTCCTTCTGGTCCAACTGGAGAAGTAAGAAAGTGTGATATTTCAGACTTTGTTGTTTGACAGTTTGAAGGAAACATATCAACTTTCAACATTAACGATTCACAGTGGCGGCTATTTCGCTTTACAACAGGTGTTCAATTACATAGAAGGACGTAGAAGAAAGTACTCTAAGAGGAGAGCCCCCAGCAGATGCGGGGCCGGGGCGCATAACCCCGGATTTTTTTGTATCTTTAGTTTGAAATTGATGCATTTTTACGTCTTTTGGAGAGCAAAATGATTAGACAAAATATTTAACTTCCTACTTCCTGGATTAGGGAGCACTTTTAAATAATTTTCTTGGATGATCAGGTGTGCAATTGTCACACCTTGCACACTGTAATAGCCGCCACTGACGATTCAACTTCAACGACTTTCAAACGATTGAATTAAAAATTATCTTTATCATGATTGATTGACATTGTTTACTAATTTTTTCTTTTTATTTTACTCACGATACAATATGTCTATGGAAAATCAATCTGCTGTGGTATAATTTAGAGAACCAGACAGATAATATTTCAAATGATCTATTAAGTTCAGTTTTATTGTAATTTTTTTTTGTACACTTGAATTCTTAGTTTGATCTTTCCAAATGCCAAAATTATTACCTATAATCTACCAACCGACATGAAACTTGTTTCGAATAAATCGCAAAAACGTGTTTCAGCACGGTTTTTAGCCTCTGTTTATCACAGGTTAAAGTCACAACTAAAACACTTGCTACTTGCTAAATGACTATAGAAAATGATCTGTAGATTCCGCCGAGGAGGAAATCTCTTGTGGTAGGTACAGAACTCATAGACTTACCAAATAGTTGTAGCAGGAATAGCACAGAAGACCACCTGAAGATCCGATACCATTAGTCCCTGTCAATAAGGTACTATTGCTATTTTCAAGCTCGTTTTCGCCTGTTTTACCATCTTTTCCGGGAGTTTTATCACTTTCTTCCCCAGGCTCATCGCCTGAACTTGCAGGCGTGGTTTCGTTTTGGCTGCCTTGAGCCGATACAAGTGCCAAAGTCATCAGAGTCCCAAGCAATGAGATGATGATAATATGCTTCATATTTCAGAGACAAGATAGCTTCTTTCAATTCAAATCAACGACAAGTAGTCAATGACAAAATGGCTCCAAATATGACATCTGTCAATGACATTTCAGTAGACCGTGATCGTAAGCAGAGTTTATTGATGTCGGAGTGTATGTAGAAGTGTGAAAGGAATTATGAGGCACGTGATATAGGGGAAAAAATCTACATAAATGGGCTCCATTTATTGGTGCTCTACAATATTATGTTTTAAGCTGTATAAACGACTCATCCCAAAATGGAGTTTTCCTCTTTCTTCGAGGTGACATGATAGCCACTCTTGAATTTCTCATAATTTAATTCTCAACAGTGTTATAGGTTGAGTATTATTTATTATTTTATTTTATAATGTAACATTCATGTCGTCCACTTTATTTCGGATATCTTTCTCCTCAGGAACCGACTTGCTTATTCCAACCATTGAAGTCAATAGTCCAACTATATTCCTTATTGTTTTCATATTATCTAGTCGTCTGATGATTAAGGTGAATCAAACATAACATATCAAATGTGTCAATTTTAATTTCTAGCCAATGAAATAGCATTTTTAGCGGAACTATGGAATCCGATTGGCTTATGATTGAAATTGTCCAATTTGAATTGTGTGATAAATGAAAAAGATTAGTGTAGGCATGGCACTATAGAAACCGAACAAGTCAGAGCTATATTTTATAAAGCGTTCACGAGGTCAAAAGTTACAAGACATTTATCCTTCTACATCACACTACTTTGACCTATCATCTAATCTGCATTACATAATAGAGCCGATGTAATGCTCAATGTCTCACTCTCATATCGTTCATTCGTATAATCTACTTTTTAAGCGAATTGATTCAATATATTTCACATTGTGATTAAGCACTGAGTAGAAAGAGATGATCGGATACTGCATCATCTCGATCTAATCTGCAAGATTTCTTCTTGACAATATGAGACTGCTCTTACTTCTCATCTTGTTAGGGATTAGTTATAATGTCAAATCAAGTCAAGAGAACGCTGGTAAGTCATTATCTTCTTTCAATAGACAGCCGGTTGATTTCCAATTCAATTGATCTTCATTTAAAAATTAACAATAAATTTTTAAAAATTTAAACATTTAACATTTAACATTTAAAAATTATTTACATTTTATTTACAATTTAAAATTGTTCAAGGCACACTGGTAAGCGCTGGAACACTTTAAAACATTAAATTATTAGTTGATTGAGTTTAGGTAAAAATTATCCCCATAAAAAACACTTCGTGTAAAAAAACAGCCAAGTCTCATCAACTAAAAAACAAATATGAAATATAAAAATTCTGCACTGAAAAGTAGTGATATCAAAAAATGAGCCAAGTCAAAACTTTATTTGAAAATCAAAAAATACTTGGCGCATCGTTTTTTAGGGCATTATAGGTAAACTATATATATATTTGATGTATATTTTATATCTGGCCAATACTTCTAAGCTATTTATATACACGATGCGCCAAGTATTTTTTGATTTTCAAATAAAGTTTTGACTTGGCTCATTTTTTGATATCACTACTTTTCAGTGCAGAATTTTTAGATTTCATTTTGTTTTTTAGTTGAAGAGACTTGGCTGTTTTTTTTACACGAAGTGTTTTTTATGGGGATATCACTCCTTTTTTTAGTTTATTCTTACAACTTGTGACGCATATCGAATAACCTTACTACATTCTTTAAAAAAAAATCACCCTTTACAATTTGGTTACTACTAATGAAAAACTCCGTATGGTCCTAAATATTTGCTTTAAATGATCTTACATGAAGAATAGTAAAGGTTTCATTCCAATCGGTCAACCCAGTTCCAGATACGGCAACACTTCGGTTTTCTAAATGGCTGCTGAACTTACTGTATTGCCACATATAATTTATATCTATAAATGATGTGTATCATTTTAAGGTGCTGCAAGCGCTAGCGATTTTGCTGCTTTTTGTAGACACTTTTTGCGATACGATTGGAGACGAAACGGGTAGACCAAATTATTTGAAATTTTAATCGTGATTAGATAAAAGACAAACTTAGGGTTATCCCTTGGTACATTTTTAATTTTTTGTTTCGTTAATTAGTAATAATTAGTGGCTTTTTGGTGAAAAATTAGCTGTTTTCTTGTCTCCCTGGCCGCCGTATAAAATTAAATTTCAAAAATGTGCCAAGTGATAACCCTAAGTTTGTCTTTCATCTAATCATGATTAAAATTTGAGATCAATTGGTTTTCGGATTTGGTCTCCAATCGCATCGCAAATTTCATAGTTTTGCGCGGTTTTGTTGAATAGACTGGGCAAGAAACTAAAAAATAATAACTTTTTGGCCCGACGTGTTAAAAGCTGCCAACAAAGTGAATATTATAGATTTTTACATGCTGAATCCGAAAAACATTGTTGGCAGTCTCTATTTTTACTATTTCACCCTTAAATCTCATTAAGGGTTGATTTCGGTAGCCCAAAAGAAATATAATCACAGAATCCACAATATGTACTCTAGAGAGAAGTAAAAAAAACAGAAATATTCAGCAAAGACTAATTAATGAAATGGCTACTTCAAAAATGCGACTAAATTTATTACTGAGGTCGAAATCAGGGTGCACCAATAAACAAGCGGCAGAAAAAATGATTGCATCCATTTGTGCAAGGCCGTATATTGAAAACTACTGAACGTAAAGTAAAAAATAAAAATGCATGTGTAACCTTAATACTTGTTGAATGCAATGAAGTTTTCATACAGAGAATTGTGCGAATATTTTGATCCCAATAAATTCGGAAAGACAAGTGAACGGATCTCTCAGCCAGCGCCTAGCGTGTCGCCTGCGAGTAACGCGCTCCGCTGATTGGTCGGCTGCCTGAAGGTCACAATCACGCTAGAGAATTATTCAGTGGCGGGTTGGCAATTCATTTACCAGGAAACCAAGTTTATTCTTATTTATTGGGATATTTACTTAAAAAAGGTCCGTACCTCCGTAAACATGTCCGTAAACAATTAGTTACATTCTAGATATATTATTAATTTAAAAAATATACCCACAGGTAAATCTTATTTTACAAAGGAACCATATTGATTCAATCAATACTTTTCTGCTACACACTACACTATCATCTCCATCTTGATCTAATACATTGGCACATGATCAGTGAAATTCGTCTTTGATTTGCGGTAACTATAAATCACAATGCTGGACAAATGATTGCAAAATATTACCCTCGATATTACCTATGAATCTTATTCCACCTACAATTGAATAGGAACCATATTGAATAGGAAACTGTTGACATTACCTAAAAATAAACTACTACAGGATGAAATATCCCTATCAAGAATATGTTAATAGGAACCATATTGTTTCAATCATTACTTTTCTTCTGTTTTACACACTACTAGTGAGGGCTGTTAGCACATACATTTGGCAAAATAGTGCAAAATGTGATACTAATTTTTCCTTTGGCAGTCTTATAGGAAATTTTCCGCTCTTTCATAATTTCGATATCCTCAAAAAATCGGGCGGCCATTTTGGGCTCCAGGGCTGTCCAAAGTACCAAAAAGAGTGTATTTCAGTGAAATTATAATACTTTTGTCAATTTATTGTTCTTGTATAATAAACGATGTGTCAGGAAGGTACGATAAAAAAATAAAAAATCTAAGTCTAACCAAAGTTGTATTTATTCAAGAAATTAAAGATGTCGGCGGGTAGGCTCTAAAATGACCGCCATTTTCAGGGAATTTGTGCTTCAAGGTTGCAGTTGTTTATGTTGGTTCATATTATGTACTTTTAACTTAAAAACCAATGGGTCACGAAATTAACCCTTTGGGGGGTGGGGGATGGAGATCTAAAGGTTTCGATATCTGTACAATAGCCCACACTAGCTAGAGTAAAATGGTTCCTTGCACATACTAAAGAAAATGTGCTCTCTTCAAAAAAAAATACGAGAACTCAAAATTATGCCGCCATCTTGGATAAAAAGAGTTTATTTTTCATTTTTCGTAAAATTTAGTAAGTTTTATAACCACTACGAAAAAGTTTATTTGACATAAAATATAGCCCTAATACTAATAATAAAATTTGTAATTTGCATATTTTCTGTATCTCCAACCGTTCTCATTGAAATTGCATTCTTGTATTGAAAAAACGTCCCAGGATAGGGAGTTTAGCATGTAATGTTCGTCCAGGAGGCGGTGACTCGATACATTTGCAGTGAACAAGGGATGACCAAAACAGCAAATTTATCATGATTTTTGAACTGCTGAGCACAAAAGAACTAAATATAATCGCGTCTCATTCAAGATGGCTACATAATTTTGTGATCTTGTGATTTTTTTCGAACAGAGCACAATTTTATTAGTGTATGCAAGAAATTATTAGTCCCTATCTACTATCGTTTATTTTACTGATATCGAAACATTTAGGTCTCCACCCCTCACCCCCCAAAGGGTGAATTTCGTGATCCATCAATATTTAAGATAAAGGTCCATAATATTAACCTACATAAGCAACTGCAACCTTGAAAAACGAATTCCCTGAAAATTACTGGCATTTTAGAGCTTATCCGCCGACATCTTTAATTTCTTGAATAAATACAACTTTGGTTAGACCTAGAATTTTTATTTTTTTTATCGTACCTTCCTGACACATCGTTTATTATAAAAGAACAATAAACTGACCAAAGTATTATAATTTCACTGAAATACACTCCTTTTGGCACTTTGAACAGCCCTGGAGCCCAAAATGGCCGCCCGATTTTTTGAGGATATCGAAATTAAGAAAGAGCGGAAAATTTCCTATAAGACTGCGAAAGGAAAAATTAGTATCACATTTTGCACTGTTTTAGTGCTTACAGCCCTCACTATACATACTATCGTCTTCATCTTGATCTAATACATTAATGCAACTTTGACTTGTGGTAACTAGACATCTAATGCTCGACAAATGTTGCAAAATATTACCTACATCTTATTATGTAACTATACAACTGAGAGGAACAATTGTTTCAGACAACTTTTCTATTGTACACACTACATACTATCGTCTTCCTGGCACAGGAACATTCATGACCGAAACAAAGTGCAAGCATCAGTGCAATGCAATTTTGATTTACGGCGTTATTGCTCCCATTGTTGCTTGAAACGATCTTGTTTTTCTTCACTTCTCTTCGAAAATATACCAAGCACTTTAAGTGATATTTAGCTTCAAGAGCGTCATGATAGAGAATATGCATACATTTATTAAAGAATATATTCCAAAATAATAACATAATTATTTGTTGGTAAAACATCGCTATTTTCACACTTAAAAGAGTAAATTTTCATTCTTAATGTGAAATTGAAATCGCAGTTAACGCGGGAAAATAGTATTCCTGACATTTCCTAACGAATGACATGTCATTTTTATCAACCAACAATGATGTTGCCATGGTTACAATAAAATATGACATCACACGTTAGGTGTAATGTCAGCAATACTGTTTCCCACCAAAATGTCAACGGAATTTAAATGTCATATTTATGAATAAAATCTACACTTTTGAGTTTGAAAATAGTGTGTTTTACAAGCATTTATGTTGTTAATGTGAAAAATTGAACCGAATAAAAAAACATTTGCATATATATTCCCTATTGTACCATCTAGGTCTACTCCAATTGGCCTGTGGTGTTTTGCGTCTTCCAAAATGCTCATAGAATTTGTTTCAACATTTACTAGTTTTTCATTTTTCAATTCGGTTCTCTACAAAACATGCAGTGATTTGCTGAAAATCTGGACTCTTCACTACTTCTGCGACGAGGCGATGAATGTTTGTCTTAGTTAAATCAGAGTAGCATCCTCTGTGCCAATGGGTTGTCTCCGACAGAACATTTTTAATTTTAACAAACTGGGGAGAATATTTGATATCATGAACTGCCTCTCTAAATTGGAGACAATCTCTAACTCTCTCTCTACCCTTTTCAGAAACATTTTGCATGTCTTCTTGGCCTGCATTGTTGCAGAATATGCATTGCATGGTCGTCTCGAAAGTTTATTATGAAAAAAACAATACGACTATTTAGTCAAACAATTTCCTCCTTGAACCAAAATCTACTTGATAGCTTTAGAGCGGACAGTGTAATTAATTAATAATTACATTGTTTTGACTACCTATTGAAGGCACGTGTGTTATCCGGCCTTGATTCACTGTACTTATCATCACAAATTATAATCAATACTAAATCAATATGTTTTAGGAAGTGAATATTCACCTACACATGTCAAACTCACCATGACATTCAACAAATTATATTTTGTTCACATAATATTGGTAAAGAAGCAGAGGCACAGCGAATCACGCTCGAGCCAGACAGGCAGATTTCCCCCCACTCTCGGAACACGCCACCTCTACAAGCTCTGTGATTGGTTACGCGGGACGGCTAGCACAGCGCTGAAAGTTGAGATTAAATGACTTCGCCGTCTTCTTTCAATTATAACTCAACAAATAAAATATGCACACTAGATCTGTCAACTGCATCATGGCCACACATTATTAATTATGTTTTTGGGAAAGTTTCAAAACTAAATCTTAAACCGTTTGGTTGCAATCTCGTGGTATACGTAATTGGTGCTCCGCAAAAACTAAAAAATGTGAGTTTGAAGCGGTTTGAAGGGCAATTTTTGGGTTCAATTTGATACGAATTGACAATTCTGAATTAGCAGAGTTCTTCTTTAATCTTTTCTCTACAAAACACATTTTTTAAATTAATTTTAGGACAACTATCTTCCAACTTATGTACTAGGATTCAGAATTGCAGAAATCGTGTTTTGGGAGGGGGTTTTGGGGGGTTTTGGGGGGTTAAAACACAAAATTGAAAGTGCCAACAATGGTTTTCGGATGCAGCATGTTTTTCTGAGTAAGAATATCTTTGTTGGTAGCTTTTAACACCCTGGTGCACCACTCATGAGAAGGAGACACATTTCTTACAAACCGATCCCAGTCTAGAATAACCGGCGCCTAATTAACGATGCAATATGCAAAAATGAAAAAGTGCTACTAATATGCAATCAGAGTGGTCATGTGAACATCCTGTAAAAGTTACACTCGCTTATGAAACAATTTTTCTCTCTAAATTTTCTAAAACGGCCGAGCGCTAGTATCACCTTAAGCTTTCTGAATATTGGTTATTGTATAGGAGGGGGTTATATATAATAATATATAAATTTGAATGACGTCATTTCCGGTCTCATAAATTGGAAAATTCTAGTTTGATTGTTCCTATTCCATAGAGATGGCCTGCCGAATCGTTTGGCGCTAGTTTCATACCGATATGTCCACCAGTTTTCGAGATATGACGTTACTTCCGGTTTCAATATGGCGGCTGAAATCTCTGATCCCTTGAATTATAATTAAAACATGATTATTTTGTTATAAGCTTTCAAATAATATATTTATTACATCAAAATGAAAATTTGTGAGTAATGTGAGTACTTTGTGAGTATTCCAGTAATCTGAAGATGTGACGATATAGTTTATAGCTCCATGACCGACCTTGTATATGATTGTATGTCACAGGTCAGCAGTGGTCAGCAGCCGAGTCCGGAGCAGACGACTTGTCTTGGTCAGTCATCGTCTATCGCTTCGGAGCAAGGAGCCGGCGCTACGAGAGAGTCGCAGAGGGAACACTCATAACCCCGACCTTGTATATGATTGTATGTCACAGTTCAGCAGTGGTCAGCAGCCGAGTCCGGAGCAGACGACTTGTCTTGGTCAGTCATCGTCTATCGCCTCGGAGCAAGGAGCCGGCGCTACGAGAGCGTCGCAGAGGGAACACTCATAACCCCGACCTTGTATATGATTGTATGTCACAGAGTGGTCAGCAGCCGAGTCCGGAGCAGACGACTTGTCTTGGTCAGTCATCGTCTATCGCCTCGGAGCAAGGAGCCGGCGCTACGAGAGAGTCGCAGAGGGAACACTCATAACCCCGACCTTGTATATGATTGTATGTCACAGAGTGGTCAGCAGCCGAGTCCGGAGCAGACGACTTGTCATGGTCAGTCATCGTCTATCGCCTCGGAGCAAGGAGCCGGCGCTACGAGAGAGTCGCAGAGGGAACACTCATAACCCCGACCTTGTATATGATTGTATGTCACAGAGTGGTCAGCAGCTGAGTCCGGAGCAGACGACTTGTCATGGTCAGTCATCGTCTATCGCCTCGGAGCAAGGAGCCGGCGCTACGAGAGAGTCGCAGAGGGAACACTCATAACCCCGACCTTGTATATGATTGTATGTCACAGAGTGGTCAGCAGCCGAGTCCGGAGCAGACGACTTGTCATGGTCAGTCATCGTCTATCGCCTCGGAACAAGGAGCCGGCGCTATGAGAGAGTCGCAGAGGGAACACTCATAACCCCGACCTTGTATATGATTGTATGTCACAGAGTGGTCAGCAGCCGAGTCCGGAGCAGACGACTTGTCTTGGTCAGTCATCGTCTATCGCCTCGGAGCAAGGAGCCGGCGCTATGAGAGAGTCGCAGAGGGAACACTCATAACCCCGACCTTGTATGTGATTGTATGTCACAGGTCAGCAGTGGTCAGCAGCCGAGTCCGGAGCAGAAGACTTGTCATGGTCAGTCATCATCTATCGCCTCGGAGCAAGGAGCCGGCGCTACGAGAGAGTCGCAGAGGGAACACTCATAACCCCGACCTTGTATGTGATTGTATGTCACAGGTCAGCAGTGGTCAGCAGCCGAGTCCGGAGCAGACGACTTGTCTTGGTCAGTCATCGTCTATCGCCTCGGAGCAAGGAGCCGGCGCTACGAGAGAGTCGCAGAGGGAACACTCATAACCCCGACCTTGTATGTGATTGTATGTCACAGGTCAGCAGTGGTCAGCAGCCGAGTCCGGAGCAGACGACTTGTCTTGGTCAGTCATCGTCTATCACCTCGGAGCAAGGAGCCGGCGCTACGAGAGAGTCGCAGAGGGAACACTCATAACCCCGACCTTGTATGTGATTGTATGTCACAGGTCAGCAGTGGTCAGCAGCCGAGTCCGGAGCAGACGACTTGTCTTGGTCAGTCATCGTCTATCACCTCGGAGCAAAGAGCCGGCGCTACGAGAGAGTCGCAGAGGGAACACTCATAACCCCGACCTTGTATGTGATTGTATGTCACAGGTCAGCAGTGGTCAGCAGCCGAGTCCGGAGCAGACGACTTGTCTTGGTCAGTCATCGTCTATCACCTCGGAGCAAAGAGCCGGCGCTACGAGAGAGTCGCAGAGGGAACACTCATAACCCCGACCTTGTATGTGATTGTATGTCACAGGTCAGCAGTGGTCAGCAGCCGAGTCCGGAGCAGACGACTTGTCTTGGTCAGTCATCGTCTATCGCCTCGGAGCAAGGAGCCGGCGCTACGAGAGAGTCGCAGAGGGAACACTCATAACCCCGACCTTGTATGTGATTGTATGTCACAGGTCAGCAGTGGTCAGCAGCCGAGTCCGGAGCAGACGACTTGTCTTGGTCAGTCATCGTCTATCACCTCGGAGCAAGGAGCCGGCGCTACGAGAGAGTCGCAGAGGGAACACTCATAACCCCGACCTTGTATGTGATTGTATGTCACAGGTCAGCAGTGGTCAGCAGCCGAGTCCGGAGCAGACGACTTGTCTTGGTCAGTCATCGTCTATCGCCTCGGAGCAAGGAGCCGGCGCTACGAGAGAGTCGCAGAGGGAACACTCATTACCCCGACCTTGGTCATCACAAGTAAGTCAACTTCATGGAAGTGAAGTTCACTCTGTGTTGCAACTCTTGACCGGGAACTTTTGTTGGAAAAAGAGGCAAAAGACTATCAAACGATACGTTTTGGGTTGATGTTTTATATACCTACTATGACAACTTTGATGTCTATTTTACAGGTAATTATTCCCTTCATTCATATTGTTTATTGTTCAGTATTATTGAGCGAGCAACTTCTTTTTCATCGTTTGACATGGACTTTAGACACTGACTACTTTTTCCTTTGAAATTCGTTACTTGGTTCAAATTTATTTAAAAAAAACTTTTAATTGGTTGGTCCGATCAATTTTAAAATTTTGTCAGGTTTAAGACCAACATTATCTCAACTTTTAAAAAGCTTCAGTCAAATCCTCCGATTGGTTAATATTTAAAAAATCTTCCGGTTGGTCGAAAATCAAATTGCTCCGATGTTGAAATTTGGTATTGTGATCAAGTCAAAAGAGTTTTTTTTTAGAAAAGTACCTAAGTCACGAAACATGGATCTGTACTTCAGTTCTTCCAGAACCAGAGTGCATTTTACACTGAGCGTTTTCCTATAGTTTTACATTACCCTGAGAGGTAATGTTCACTTCTGGTGGTGTGTTGTTGACATGCCATGTAATATACCTAATGTGATAATTAAGAAATATAATAAAGTTCTAAGATTGTTCAATGTATTAAATTATATATTGTTTTTAGTAGTTTTATAAGTACCTAAGCTGGATCTTTGTGGTCAACCAATATGATGTACTGAATTTCTCTCAGGAGTCGATCCTGAGTCTGCAGTGACGACGTCACAATACCGCCTCGTAGCCGGCAAGAGAGTGGAGTCGTGGGACGACGTCGAACCTGGGGCTCAGATCCGCGGCGTCCAGTCGATCAGCGTCCATCGCAACGCCGACGTCGACGTCGAACCTGGGGCTCAGATCCGTGGCGTCCAGTCGATCAGCGTCCATCGCTGCTCCGACGTCGACGTCGAACCTGGGGCTCAGATCCGCGGCGTCCAGTCGATCAGCGTCCATCGCAACGCCGACGTCGACGTCGAACCTGGGGCTCAGATCCGCGGCGTCCAGTCGATCAGCGTCCATCGCAGCTCCGACGTCGACGTCGAACCTGGGGCTCAGATCCGTGGCGTCCGGTCGATCAGCGTCCATCGCAACGCCGACGTCGACGTCAGTCAAGGCGTCGCGCTGATGGAAGCCGCCGCTCGCTTCCTGACGACGTCGATGGTCAGCGTCGCCCGCGTCGATTGGCTGAGCCAGACTGAGCGAGACGTCGGGATCGTATGTTCATTTTATATTATATTTTATATTATATTTTATATTTTATATTTTATATTTTTGTTTTTTTCAATTGTTATTTGTTTTTAACTGTCAAACTCCTGATGAAGCTTACTGCAAATAGGGTGAAATATAGAGATTTCAAATAAAATAGAGTTTGTGAAACCATAGACATATATATTTATGGTAAAACATTCAAGAAGAGAGAATTTATTGTAACTAAATCCGAACTAATTAATCGAGAAACGAAACATTAAAAACAATACAGTTTGTTCACATTGACCTAACTTTTTAGTCATCCGTTATAGGTGTAGTAGCAGGCACATTAAATCAGTGTAACAGATACCTGAAACATTGTAGGGTTGCTCTATATCATTTCGTAAAGGTTGTCTAAACTTTATAAACAGAATGGTTGAAAGTTAGTAAAACAATGCGGTTCCTTCAACTAAATGTTTTGACACATATTTAGTCAATACAATATTTGTAAGAAATGATATGATACATTTAATTTTGAGTGAGTTTAATACTTAGGTATTATTGTTTATAAATTCATTTTAATAAGTAAATGATCTACACACATTTTTTGTGTTTGGAAAGACAAGTATAGAATCATCGAAGGTCATCTGCCTGATTAGTAGAGCATGCTGAGGCGGCAATGCGCCAACCATGAGGTCATGGGTTAAAATCTTGTGATATGGATTTCAATTAATATTCTCCAACTAATAATACATCAAATCAGCTATAGTTAATTCGTTGCTAATTTGTTATTAATATTACCAGGTTTACAGGTCAAACATATTCTGTTATGTTATTAATACTTAATTCTTATTAAAGAATTTACTGTTAGATTGTATGGATTATCGTATTAGTTTTAATTAATTTCATAACCCAACGCTCTTTCAGGCTGCAGGATGGAAAACAAGAGAAAACGTTAGTTCCTCGAGACTTGCCATTCAGCTGCGTCCATCTTGTTTCGACCTGCGCAGTGGGACGTACAAGATGTCTGCCAAGGTCGCCGGCCATCTTGTGTCGGGGAGCGGCTGGGTGGTTCAAGAAGGCGCTGGCAACATTCTGCAAGGCGTCGTCGTGTCCACGAGCGATGACGTCACAGTGGTGCCGATCACAGCGCTGCGCGGATGGATTCGGAAACACAACACTGCTGAGAATACATCATCAGGTTTAACTCAAGACAAAGCGTCAATCAGAAACATGTGTCGGATTTCATCAGACACTGTTTCGAGTGCTGGGTTTCTTACTTTTAATAACTCTTGGAATTTTCCACTTACTATCTGTAATCAAAATCATATCAATTCTGGCAAGGAAAATGGAAATATGTACGGTTCTGAAACATTTAAACCCCCTGAAAATGAAGATGTTAAACGTCAATGCATGTACGATATTTCCACTTCTCATACAGATTTAGACACTGCTATAGACATTTGTTCTGTCTTAGGCGCAATTTCAAATCTAGAAGAAACGGTAATGTCATTGGTCAATAGTCATAGTGACTGTCATGCACAATGTAATGAAATACTTAATTTTCCTTTTAAACCATTTGAAGAGAGTAAATATTCATTAGCAGATATGAGTCCCTTTACATATGCAAAATATAACATTCAAAGTACGACATCAAGTTCCCAGTTGAAAACTGAAATAAAGATGTTAAAGTTAAAATTTGAATTTCTCGTAAGGTGTTATAATTTCGAGTCATGCTGTGCTGGAGAAATCCGTGAATATGAAAAGAATCTTCTAGAGATCGGAAATAAAATGTATGGTTGTCTGTCCCACTGCTGTCCTTCAGTATCAATGCACGAAACTTTTCAAGAAATGCAAATTCAAGTTTTACGTTTTCTTTCAAAGGTTGGTGTTGCGTGTGATAGCAGTTCAATCAGGAGCAAACGAAATGCCAAGAACCAAGGCAGGTGGAAAGTTGAATCATTCCAAAGTATGGGAATCCCAACCCAAGCAACTGAAGAGAAACTCGAGGGCATACTTCCAATGAAGACGAACACTTGGCAAGGTGCAGTAGTTTGTGTTCGGAAAGGAAGGCATCTGATTGGTTATCAGTTCGAGAGCTCATCTAACTCCTGGCACTTACTCTGGCAAGCTAAAGTTGTTAGTGGTCAAGTTGCTCAATATCCATGGACAGTGACAGATTTATTCGGCACCGGAAGTGACGTGGTGATGATACGTAATCAAAATGGCATACAGTTTTACCAACCTAACGAAGGCAACTCGGATTTACGGCTGCTGGCCGAAGACGGTCGCTTTCATGACGTTCACGGCTGGAATAACGGTGCTTATACGTTTGTGTCCGGTCGATTCTATCCCGATGACAGTCTGGTAGGAGTTCTTACAAGAGGAGAGAAGAATAAAGTGCGATTCTATGCTGTGATGAAGGATCTAGTTTTGACCAACAGCCAATATCCTCTGTGGGAATTCGACAAAGACTTGTCTCTTTCCCCATCATGGTCGTCCCTTGACACAAACATCAGTGTTGTCAATCTGCAGAGAAATGGCGAAGAATCAATTGTTTTACGAACATCCACTGCAGTAGAGTTCACTAGATTCAATGCTGATTACAAACTCCGTCAGGTGGTTAAAAAATTGAAGTTGGATCGTTCAGCAGAAGACAGGCTGTTCTTTGCTGACTTGACGCATCAGCAGTTCCAAGATCTTATCCACTTGAACGAGAGCGGGATGTTTGTGTATCGGTACAAAGCATCTCGGCAAGAGTACACTCACTTCAGTTATCACTGGTCCTTCTCCCGACACCGCGGTTGGAAGTCCGACTACAGCGACACAATCCACCTCAAGGACATTGACGGCGACGGCAGAGACGACTTGATATTTACCGGACCTCAAGGATTGACCGTGTTGTCCTTTGACCCAGCAACGGCCACCTGGACTCCGCTTCTCGATCCCGCACGGCTATCTGGATGGCAGCGGTACGCTTCAGTCAGGAGTACAATTGCAGTCAACAACCACACAATGTTATTCACTCAGGATGATAAGGAAATACTGCACTGGTCTCAGCTAATCAGCGACCTCTATAACAAGGGAGATAACTCAAGATCCTTCCTTCAAACGTATTCGGAGGCTATTAATTTGCATTCCCGTCCAGAACTATCAACACCGCATCACCGACAAGTCTTGATACAAAGAAAAACATTAAGAACTCTAAACTCTGAAAAGTTAACATTAAGATGGGAAGAGCAGTGGGAGGACAATTTTCTGAAAGACGCTGTTGACGTTGCAAATGGTCGTGTTCGCTTTACAGTGCCATTGGTGGATATCAACCATCCTTCTGGCCTGGATGTCGAACTCTCTCTCTTCTACGACAGTCAGTTCAGATCGACTGACATTGTTGGCACAGGCTGGTCACTGCCATTGGCCCAGGATTTCGTCGCTGTTGATCATCAAAGCAGCGTCTACGCGGAGAACGCCCGCTACTACTTGTCACTTCGAGGCAGCATACAGCAGCTGGAAAACCTCGAGGAGGACGGTGACACAATACACTTCCGACTTCCTAGAGAACCGAAAATAAAAATTCAGTTCCATCCAAGTAACCAGCATTGGATAATCGAAAGCACCAACGAAGAATTACATTACGGCAAAACATCTACGGCGATACAGTGGAGTGTGTGTTGGGATAATTGGCGAGGTACAGGAAGGCCACGACACATGAAGCCGTTGGCACTGATATGGCATTTGACTCAGAGTCACTCGAAGAATAATAAAAAATATCTACTTTATTCCTACGAACAGGATATCGCTCGTGTAACTGATGGTAGTAGAGGCAGCTCCGGGGGTTCCTCGCACCATTCTCCTCAGCGGACCTCCAAGCCTGTAGGAACTGCTGGAGATGCCGATACGTATACTTCAGAACTTCGGCTGAAGAAAATCGTCGACGGCAAAGGTATGGAGGTGACATTCGACTACTCGTCCAAAACGCCCAATGAGTTCGAGGTCACTTCGCCGTTTGACAGCGAAGGCAACATCCGGTTTCCACAAGCACTCATTGCTGGTCACTATCTACGAGGTTACACAGTCACGACCGAGTCATACCGGCAACAGATGATGCTCGACTACAAGGTCGTCAAAGGAGAACGGCTTCTCGCCGGCTTAAAGCAACAGCTGGAACGACATCCTGAATCCGTGCTCGAGTTTCGATACCAACTAGTCGCCGAGTCGCAGGTCTTATCTGAATGTGTGTTGCCTCGAGGTTCGACCGTCCGCTTCAGTTACGAGACACGTCCAGAGATGCCCTCGCTTCTTCCACCCTTGATGTCGTATACTGTAAGTGAGAGGCCCACACTTGCTTACGACAGGAATTATACAGTCATGGCATACCGCAATGTTGGAGCTGAGGGAGCTGTAATCTTGACCGTCCTCAATCAAGCAGCCACTGAAGTATTATTGACAACAAGAACAAATGCAGGGTTACCAACTTCAGGGAGAGATAGATTAATAGAGTCTTATAGTCTCCAGACGTGCGCTAACTTTTTCGTTGTTACTTTGGACGTAAACGCAAAGCTAGAGATGCATGTTTTCCATCGCTACCAGAATTCATCTTGGTCAGCTGTACCCAGACGCCATGATTTTGCCAATAAGACTCTAATGCGTTGGAGCGAAGAAGTTCTTGCAACTGTAGAACCGTCCAAGCCAGGAGTGACGATCTTCGAATGGAATGCTGACCGTTCTGATTGGAACCAAACACTTATTACTACGCCAAGACTGTTGACACTTGTTGCGTATCAACATCTCATAGCTGGATATGATGATCACAAGCTTTGGCTGTTCTTTCGAGATGCCAAAGGAGAGTGGAAATCCAAGGTAATAGATGAAAAAGCAAGAGATTTTGTATCAAGAAGCCGTTCAACACTTCAGGTGTTCGCATTGGAATCTAATATAAGGAATCGATTAATAACATATTTTTTGCAAAACAGCCTTCAAATGTTCAGTAATATGGTTCTTTTGACAAAATTGGAACAAAGAAACGGACAACTTTCCGTTGTAATCCTTCTATATTTGGTTGACAACCATCACATTGTCGTAAAAAGACAACAGTTTGAGATACAACGTGAAAACATTTATAAGATTGTCAAAAATATTGACAATGACGGAAGTATTTTTACAATTATGTATGAACTAAAAGATGGTTCCTTCAAGTTGAAAGTGAAATCTCTCTCTGGAAAGATTGTAGAAGACGTTAATAAAATCAGGAATCGAAACATAAAGCAAGATGCAATGGAGGCAAGATTAAAGGCGGTAAATGATCACGAGTCATGGCGCAACTATCTCCGACAGGACTTGCTGATTAGCTGGAACTTGTACATCACACAACTGACACAGCAGGGTGCATTATGCGGCAATGACACACTTCTGCGCATGACGGGAACCGATTGGACTCAAGAGTCAATACCAACTCAAGCGCCAATCAAGTTTGGATCACATTTAGTTCTGAAACCATCAGATAATGACGGAATGCGATACAAATTGTGGAGTGTCGACGTGCATGAGGGAGAGAAGGAGAAACTACTGAAAGATATTTCCCTGAATGCTCCAGGTCAACTCAGCCTTTCCCCGTCTTACTTGGCGTATCAGGGCAAAGTAAATTCAGTAAACGTAATTACTTTTAAAGATGGGAAGTCACTAGGAAAGGAACACACGTTTTACCAGGAACAACTTCTGGAAAGTAACGCGAATGTTCTGATAACGCTGGTGAATGTGTCGAACAAAGTCCACAGCGAACCATTTGAGTGTCACGTGCGTCAAGTGAGCGCTCTGACGTCACGCAGTGTAAAGCCAGTTGTTCGACAAGTTGAATTCATTTCAGGAGAAGCGACCAGCAAGGTCAGCTATAATCGATCATCTAACCACAACCAACAAGACCATATTTATTCCGAGACGGTAACCACTATTCCAGGTGGGAGTCAGGAACTTTCAGGTTGGGTTGTCGAAACGTGGTCTCACGGGTACAAAAAGGAATCAACAAAAATCAAACATATATTTGACAGCTCTGGAAACGAAATGTATACCCCGACTGATAGCAAATCTCAAAGGAAGTCTGGATCTGACTCGGAGAAAATGAAAGACTCGAATCAACAGGAATCAGCAGGGAAGCTGAAGGACAGCAGCGGGAATCTTCTGATAGCGGATGTATCTCCTTACAAGTTAGAAGATGAAATGGTAGCGTACTTCGGATTTGAGGAATATGAAAACAACATAATAGGGAAGCAACAGTTATCGTCAAATTATTCTACTAACATTTGGCGTTTTGATGGAAATGTGATAATTGGAGAATTTGCGTTTACAGGTGAAAGTTATTTACATTTAAATTCGAGCAACTTGTCGACGTTAGAAGGGACTTTAAAGCCTCTAGACCAAGACGCCACGTATGTTGCGTCTTGTTGGCTGCGCAGTAGTGAACCACTTCTCTTAAACCAGCCAGTGCCATACTTCAAGGTCGTTTTAAGTACCGACACAGGGCATGAAATTATGTGGTTCAATGCCGTGGTTCAAAGACAGTCAGGTGACTGGTTCTATCTTGAAGTATTATTAGATTTCTCCTTGTTTGATGACATTTACGAGCAATATGTTTCCCAACCCTCCTCGACTTCGAATATGAACTTGACAACCACAAGCTCCTTAATTTCATCGATGCAAAACGTTACTTTCAAAGTTACATTGACAGTGAAACGTGAAGATCTGAAATATTTGGATGTGGACCATGTTCGTTTCTTCCCAGTAACCCATGACTTTCAAGCCACAGTGTTCGACTCCAACACCGGTCAACCAACAGCAGTTCTTCAGGCGAACGGCCAAGTCACGAGGATTGTTTATGATCGATTACAAAATAATATCGCGACGGTTGATGGAGAAGGACGTCTTGAGCAAATCATTAGTACAAGTAAAACAGGCCGCTTATTACCTGCGCCACAAGGGGCGCTAGAAAATCGTCATCCCAGTCGATTGGTCTTCAAACCTGAAAGCGGATTTTATGAACATTTTGATGAATTTTCTCTACGAAATCGCTGGAGATTTGATAAGTCAATTTCCTGGAACATCGCCCGTGGACAGTTGTGGCATCGACATTCTTCTCGGCATCGGGTCACAGCTGCCCCGAACCTGATTGACGCTGAATCTGCTGGAATACGGTTCTACTTCTCCCTGGACCTTGAACATTCCTCGTTGCATTTATCTTGGCCAGCTCTAACCCTCCAGCTGAGGCGTGAAGTAAACAACACTCTTCTAACACTGTCACCCACCAGTGTTGCCATCTCCTCGTTACCGCTCAGTGGAGAGTTGATCGTGATGATAGAAGGATCTCGAATGTGGCTGTGGCTGGACAGCGTCCTGCTCATTGATCAAGTAATTGACTCTCAGAAGAAATCACGCGAGCATTCAGCATTTTGGTCATCGTTTGCATTTGAAGCCGAAGGACAAGTCTTAATCGAAGATTTCTTTGTTTTGAATCGGCCAATGATAGAAGTAGAATATTTCAATTCTTGGGGTGAAAAAACTCAGTTGATTAATTTGGAGAATGAAAACACAATCCATGTTACTGCAACGCTGTATGATACACTCGGGCGCCCCGGAATTACGACGAAGAGGACTCGGATTGTTCGCAACAGAAATCATCAACTTCTAATTTATAATAATGACTTTGTGACGCACATGAAGCCTGATAACGAAAACTCGGTGTGGAAGTCAGGCATTCTTAGAGGCGAGGTAAATGAACTAAATCGAAATGATCAAGGAGTAGCGTACATGAGAACAGAATATGATCGTAGTCCACTGAATGAAAAACGATCTGAAGGATTGCCTGGACCAAACTTCTCTATAACTGGTCCCTTTTCAAAACGTTATAAGCAACAGTCAAACATTGCCTTTCTTACAAATCACTTTTCTCCGAGTAAAGGTTACCGTCACCAGGTGGAAGAAGCCCCCAATGGGAGTCAGAAAGTCACAGTCTTGGACCGCCTGGGCAATCGCGTTGCGCTTTACGTCCGAGTCATTGGTTTTGACCATCTGCTCAGTACTTACGAATACGACTTGGAGAATCGTCTGGTGAAAGTGTTACCACCACTTTACCATGAGAAGGTGAATACATCTCAAAACGCTGATCCCTGGCAGCCAGGTGATAAGCACCTGTCGCTGAAAGAACGTCATTTGCAGCAAACACTTGGCACTCATATGAAATACGATGCCAGAGGCCGCTTGATTAGTAAAGCATCGCCCGATAGTGGGACCGTCGAATATCTTTACGGCGAGGATGGACTAATGAGATTTATTATATTTTTAAGAACTGCGAGTGAAGTTGACAAAGTAGTTTATCTTTACTACGACTCTCGTGCTCAGTTAGTTCGTTCAGGTAATTTAGAGCAGCCCCTGACCAGGAGAGATTTGCTTCAGTATTTGGGTAACAAAATTCTTCCGCATGCCAAGGACTATCAACAAATAAGCTATTCTGACGACCACCCCGATTCCTACCTTCGAGGTCTTGTAAAAAAGTTCATTACTTTCAACGGCGATGTTCCTGTTGTTGAAGAACTACGCTTCAACGAGCGTCAACAAGTTGTAGAAAAGAGGATACTGGATCTACCGGGCCAAGCTGATGAAGAAGAACTTACGGATATCATCAAGCATTATGAAGGTGACCGACTGCACACAATAGTCTACCCCGTTACCATTGGCAACAATCCTCTACGTGTAGTTCATCAATATAATAAACTGGGACAACTGGTCAAGCTCGGGATTCCTGGTGATCCGTCTTATTTTGCAAGATACAAGTACAATGCCCAAGGACAGATCGAAAGTGAAGAACACAGACCAGACACAGAACACAAGTTTAAACGAACTTATAGTTATAACTCTCCTGGATTTCTTATACAAATACGAGATCCGTTTCTCAGTGAAGAAGTGGCTTACACTGAGGGCGGATATGGTCAAGAAGGGTTCGGCGACGGAATAGTCATGCGGACAGCGTTCAATGCAAGCTGGTCAATGGATGCCGACTGGAGGTCGTATGTGGTCAAGGATAAAGAACTGAGCGGTAATCAATACTCGGCACTCTGTGTAAAAGCTTTGAAACGCAGTGGATATTTAACAACAGGTGGAAGTCCTGTGAAGGAATTCACAGAGGGCATTGAAACGTTGGTGCCGCTGCTTTGCGCTGGTAAAACAACACATCGTATTTCTCAATTGTTGTCCGAGAACATGCTTCCGCGATATTACGGCCATCGGTACGCCTATGGCAATCATCAGGAATTAACAAAGGCAAAATATTTCACTAAAGAAAACGAGAAACAGATTTCACCTTTGCAACCTGATACTTTTTCAAAAGAAATCGCTGAATTGAACCTTAAGCAGTCTCATGAAATATGGCAACTATTAACCGGAGCAGGATATATACTGACTGACCAAAGTCGCAGAGATTGGACGACTGCTGTTGGGAAGCAAGGTAATTCATTCTTCAGAGATTATGATCTTCGCAAAGATCTGAGAAGCATTAGTGACAACAAAACGGACTATACTATTTTACTTAGGTCCGTTAAAAAGTTCTCAATATATTTAATAAGCAATCGTGTTGTTCCAACCTGGCTTGATTTTTTACGTACATTTTCTGTCTGGGAGAGCCTTGACGATCTTCCATTCTCGGTGCATCACGACTCACAAGAAGAACGATCTAAAGTCTTGTACTCTATGCTTATCAAGAACGGTTATCTTCCGACTCCTACGGGTAAAATTCTTCAAGCTCTCGAGAAAAAATTCAATTACTTGTTGTTGAAATACACTAACCATATTCCCGCTATTGTACGCACACTCACGCAACACTTTGAATTCGCATTGGGGAAGAGCGCGTTTGATGTGGAATCGTATGATATCGATGAAAATGGAAACCATCGTCATTTCTACACAGGATTTAATCGCTACGAGTTATCATATCACAATACTTCTAACAGAATTAAATCTATTAAAGTTGATCGTCCAACATCGGAGTCCACGCAGAGTTTCTCCGTGGAGCACGATGCTCAAGGGAACGTCATTCAAGCTCTGCACAAGAACATCCGTCACATCGAGTACGACCCCACGTCAAAGCGCACGACGAGGATTCACCTGACAGACGGACGGAAGATTCAGTTCCTGTACGACGCGCAGGGCGAGCGCGTGCTCAAGCGCGTGTTCACATCAGACGATGACGTCACCCATGAAACCTACTACTTGCGCGACGAAAAGGGACGCGTGCTCGTGGACAGGAGGACGACGTTCCTTCCGGACCCTCAACCGAATGAGTACGTCATTACTGCTTACGTCTACGGAGCGAGAGGTCTTCTGGGATTTATTCGCAACGATAAATACTTCAGTGTAATCACAGACCACGCTGGTTCAACGAGGTTAGTCGTCAAAGACGGTCAAGTCGTCGCAGCGTATGACTATCTTCCTTACGGACAAGAGATGCGTTCTTACGGCAATGATCCTGCTTCGCATGTTTACTACAGATACACAGGGCAGGAGTGGGACGAAGAAACACAGCTTTACAACTATCATGCACGTTTCTACGATCCTGTTATTGGCCGCTTTTATCAACCAGATCCAAAAGAACAATATTTCAGTCTGTACAAGTATGCCGGAAATTCGCCGGTATCGCTTACAGATCCTGATGGAGAATTCGCCTTTTTCTTAGCCATGATCATTGGGGCGGTTGTAGGAAGTTACCTTGGTGGTGCTGCCGCCAATAACCGCTGGAATCCAGCAGACTGGGATTTTCGTGACTCTGGCACGTGGATTGGAATGATCGGAGGCGGCATTGGTGGCGCGCTTTTGCCTGCAGGATTTGTAGCCTCGGCTGGCGCTATTGGAATACCAGCAACTGTCGCATTAGGTACTGGAGTTGGTTACGTCACATCAGCAACTGCCAACCAGAATTGGAATCCAGCTAAATGGCAATGGGACAGACCCAACACATACAACGCTCTGTTTCAAGGATTTGCAGCAGGAACAGGTTTGGCCAGCGGTGTGAAACTAACTCATCAAATGGCTGCTCGTTTCACGAGTACGATAGGAAGAAGAGCTTTCCTGGCAGCTAGTTATACCGCAGCTGCTGGAGCTACTTATGGAGCAGGCGTTGTTGCGAATGAAGGAAATCCAGCGTTTTGGCAGTGGGAATGGGACAACCCCGGCACGTGGTCATCTTTGATCAGTGGGTTCGACAACGGAATAGCATTGCATCAAGGTGTTTACAGCATTACACAAGGTGCAAGAGGTCTCTCTAAACTAGCAAAGAATCCGAAACAGATCCAAGCTTTATTTAAAAACTTAAAACCTCCACAAATACACTCCTTGAAGTCAATTCTAAAGAATGCGAGGCATCCGCTTTACCTCATAGCTGAAAAAACATTGATGGCTTACTACATGGGCAGTGCTGCCAACAATGAATTCGACATCACTCGCTGGAACGGAGCTTCTTACAGTACCTATGAAGGTGTGTTGAATGGATTGTTCTTTGGATCAGATGCGACTCGGACTGTTGCTTTAGCAAGGTCAATGAAACGCAAAATGAAGTCCATGAAACTAAGGCCGTCTCAGATCAAGGTCAACGTCCTCTGGACCAAAACATTCAATCGAGTATTGGACCGTATGTACTCGTATTATAGACACAATTCAGTTCCCAAGCGTTTCTTGAAGAAATTGCACTTGATGAATGTTGATCGGGTGAATTGGTCTTCAAAGAATATTAGAAGATGGAAAGAAGAAGTACAGACGTTGCGTGAGAAACAAAACAACGTATTCACGGATCGAAAGGTTGCATTTTTGCAGTGTCATGCAGTACGTCGCAGGAAACGAGCAGATATTGTTCGTGCTTTTATTAAGAAATGCTCTCCGATTCCTGCTCACAAAAAAGCGTTTAATGAGGATACCGATAAATTTATCAGAAACGAACCAATAAGCTCACTTTTTGTAATGGATAGGGATATGTCTGTAACAAAAAAAGAAAGTGATAAAAATCCTTCGCCCTTTATCTCCACGACCGAACATCTAGATGCTCTCAAAGAAGTCTTCGTAGATATACCAAAACCTAGAGGATTCACTGTCAAAAAAGCCCCCGATGGAGTTGGTTACACGTTGGATGGATCCATTCTGAGAGAGTCTAAAGCAAAGGGAATTGACGTAGAAGGTTATTGGTTAAGCACAAAGCAGGTAATTAAAATCGATCCACATGACAGAAATGGTCCTCGATATATCTTTAGCGCCGAACTGCAAGGGTGTTCCCTTTACGTCAAATACAATCAGGAGACAAAGCAGATGTATGTTTACCACCATCTACGAGCGGATATGGATACTCCTGAAAATAAACGAAAATTTGGGCCACTGAATGATCTAAAACAGTCATTAGATGCCGAGTTTCCTGATTCTCTTCATTATGAAGAATATGGTCCAAATGTATTAGAGCTTAAACAGAATCCCCAAGGATTAAATTATAACGATAGGGTAGCAGTAACTCCTTTCTTATATCGTGATGATAATGGTAAATGGCATTTCTATTCCCAGAAGATTAGCTTTCGTACATATGCTCCACCAGATCCAAACAAAAAAATATTTGATTTGAAACTTGTCAGTGGGAAGACAAAGGAAATATTACATGTACCAGGATTTTCTCAAATCATGAGAAAAAAGCGTTCTCCAATTAACCTCAAACTATTCATTAGGAGCCTAGTTACAGGGTAACATTTCAAAATACAATTTAAATAGTATGTATAGCCTCAAGGTATTAATAAATAGCAATGAATCCTATGAAGGGTACAGGGAAAGAACGCTCGGAGTCCATTTTTTTTTGAAAAATTGAGTTTAAGGTGTAATCTTGCAGTGATTTTTTTGAACTTTCAGAATTTACTCTCGGTATCTAAAAATCATGGCCACAAAGTCTTGAAAAACGCAATTGAAATATCGATTTGTATGGAAGATCGATACAAGTTTCAACTCTAAACCGGATCCACATACTTAGACCGTTTTTGCGTTTTCCGTTTTCCATTTTTTCTTACCGACCAATCACAAGTCCAGAAACCTCTCAAGGGAGACTTGTGCGCAAAACGCAAAAACGGTCTACTCTATATGGACCCGGCTTAACACTTCGTTTATCTCATTTTCTTCCGAATGTGACTTACAGCGTTATTTCCCTGTATACCCTTCATATTACATCTCCATAATTATTTGTGATTACCCCCCCCCCCCCTCAGGCCTCTCGATTGATTCTCTAATCCTCAGAAGGGTCATTCACGAAACTTTTTGCCGGTGTTACCAGGGGCGGTCAATGCTATTTCTTATGGCACTACAAGCTAATCCAACCTAACCCCGCTTCGTGAATGTGGGCCCAATTGGGAGACATCAGCTGTTAGTGAAAACATATCATTTGTTCTGCGGAAAGAGCATGGGAATGGTGTGTCAAATCTGAGGGTATGAGGTTGTTCGCTGGCCAAGTCAGTAACTTTGAAACTTTGAATGGAAGAGACAGTGGTCGAATAATCGGGGGGGGGGGGGGATGGAATCCCTCCATGGGGAATATAATAGTTCCATCCCTCCATGGCTAATTTGTTCCCTTCACTATCCCCCCATGAAATATTAAAAAAGAGCAAAACAGCACTATTTACTTCAAAATAATTCCATTCCTACAAAATGTTTTAATTTTAGCCTCTAGACGCCATTTGTCGAGAACGCGTAGAAATGCTCAAAATTCATGTTTAAAATTTAAAAATGTTCCGGGACTGTGCGCCCAGAACACGCATGGTGCCTTGCTCTTTCAAGGAGCTTAAATACATAACAAACCATGTATTCAACCTCGTTGGGCCCTCCCCCAGCCCCCCTTCAAATTATCTCGGAGCAAATATCATTTTTAACAATACACCATCCCACCCATGGACCGACTTCCAATTCGACCACTGAAGAGAAAATTGTCATGAAGAGGTCAAGATAAAATGTTTGTGGTTGCGTTTGAATTGACCAATGTAACCCCCCCCCCCCCCCCCCCCCCCCCCCCGCCGGGTCATCACCAATACAGATCAGATGTTTCGTAATAAAAACTGTCTGATTTTGTAGGGGTGAGTTTTCTAAGCAATGGATACTTTTGTATTCTTACAGAAATTGACAGTTTTGCAATTTAAAATAATACATCCACTCTTTTACAATCATAATAATAGTGTTTCCTATAGAAAATCTAGTTATTTACTATATTCAATAATGCATGTTCAGATTTTACTGATTTTATATGAGAGAAGAATTGGCTATTGTTAAAAATTAACAATAAACATTAATAAATGTTCATAATATGTTTTATGTTATTTATTATGTAGTGTTTTAATGGGGAAATAACAGAACAAAATATAAAGTTTCTTCAACATTTAACATGTAACACTTTTATTATCACAACAGTAAACATCACATTGAAAATATTAGTAGTTTGCTTCATTTTAATGACCTCAGGAGCAGAAGATCCGAAGTCCGTTTTCTCGATTTTGAGTTGCACACTTTTGTGATCATGTAATGAAGCTCAACAATTGCTAATACTTTGAGGTCAACAATTCCAGTTATATGTATAATTCAATTATCTCAACATAATTACAGCTTTATTGAAGTATTTCGTTCAAAATAACGGGTAATAGGATGAAGGCATAATTACTGATTTTTTCCTCTCCTCAAGGATCATTGAAATGGACTCCGGGCCCTCTACGTCTAAGTCACACAATGGTATAATATTATACAACACTATTTATAAATATTGACTTACGTTTCTATTTATTTACATTCGATCTATGTAATATCAGACTTTGAAATTTCGGCTTCAGCGAAACAACGACGTTTGGTTACATCTTCTCTTGTGATCAAATTTATTTCCTGGTGTATTTTTTTGTGGACGGAGTTTATGAGTTATTAAACAAATTATAAATGGTAAATTTTGAAATCTTAATGCACCAATTATCTTTAATAATGTTTGTTTGTATTTGTTTATTTGTAACCTTTGACCCTCTTCCGAGGAAATTGATTAGGATTTATTTGATTGGTAAAGTTAAATAAGTTGTCAAAGGAAAATGAGGTACACGCCAAAATAGAGAACCACATTGATCATGGATCACTGATTATTTACAAGCACATCGTCAACAGTTCCTGATTTCAGGTTTCAACTTCATGTAATAAAAAACGATTGTAATAATTTAAAGAACACTCTCGCTCATCAACATTTCAGGTAGATTGTGCATTTTATTTCGTATCGGCTCTTCATTTTGTATAAGAACATAATTTTAAAAATAATGTCATAATATAAAGCTAACCAGATTATTTAAAATATTCAACTTTTCCAATCATCTTTTTGATATGAACCGTGTTTAATTTCGATGATTGATAAAAGTGGAGACAACAATCTAATAACTTGTTGATAACCGTATTTAAGTCCATCCCTTTTTGACGTTATGCGGGACAATTTCTTGTTCAACTTCTGTATCACACTTCTTCATGCAAAATAAAATACAGTCTGGAGCCAAAGTTGAGCTCAAGTTCTGTGGCAAGAAGTAGAGCTCAAGTTCTGTGACAAAATGTAGAGCTCAAGTTCTGTGAAAAAGAAGTAGAGCTCAAGTTCTGTGACAAAATGTAGAGCTCAAGTTCTGTGAAAAAGAAGTAGAGTTCAAGTTCTGTGACAAGAAGTTGAGCTCAAGTTCTGTGACTAGAAGTTAAGCTCAAGTTCTGTGATAAGATGTTGAGCTCAAGTTCTGTTACAAGAAGTAGAGCTCAAGTTCTGTGACAAGAAGTTGAGCTCAAGTTCTGTGACAAGATGTTGAGCTCAAGTTCTGTTACAAGAAGTAGAGCTCAAGTTCTGTGACAAGAAGTTGAGCTCAAGTTCTGTGACAAGAAGTTAAGCAAGAAACTGTCTCGTGTGTAGTTCAGAGTTCACACGTAGTTGAGCTGGTGGTTGTCGCAGAAGGTGATGACCGGCGCTGAGCGATGGCTGCGCCCGTAGACCGCTGCGCCTCTGCTGCGCACGTTCTGCGCAGAACAGTTGCAGGTGTCCGTGCACAGACCAGACGTCAAGCTCTGAGACATCTCCTGAGATCATACGATTCACAGAAAATGTTACGTAATAAGAGATTGGATTCATTTTATTATAAGAGGGACGATCAGACACAAAAATCATTCGCAGGATGTCAATAGAAACAAAGAAATGAGTATATTACGTTAAGGTTATGGCCAAACGGTTCTTAAAAGAGAAAAGAAACAAATTACACCTAAAAATTTTTGGTCAGTTTTCGATATTTACGTAAAAAAAGTGTATCCATTTCATTGAGCAATCGTCGGTGCAGTAATTGTCAGTTTAAAACGTTACTTATTTTTATAAATATATAAAATTTTAGTTGTCGCACTGTCCTGCAGCGAGGCTAATGGCGACGGATGAATGATTATGAGGATGATTGGGAGATGATGGTGAAGAGTAAGTAAGGATGGAAGGTGGGAAGGAGGAAATCAGGGCCTATTACAACCAGCATTTGCCTGTAGACTGAGGGAATACCACGCAAAACACCAGTCAGGAAGGAAGTCCGCGGGAATCGAATCCCGGACCTCCGGAATACAAGTTCAGAGCGTTACCTCTAAGCCAAGCCTGATCCGTGTTATACTTAACATGTCCTCATCACGTGGGATTCTTTTTTAAGAAAAGTAACCACGAGCAATGTAAAGGATTATACCTGACTGTGACCGCTGGCTGAATACGCCAGTCGAGCACGCAGATGGAGTTGTCTCAGGAAGCACGCGTGTGACGGTGATCGTATCAACAGGTCGTCGTCCTCGCCGTCGCAGAGGAGTTCACCGCCAGCAGGACGGCGCAGTAGGTCGGGAGTGTCCAGACAGCTCAGTCCTGGAAGACAGGAGGCTGTGAGTCGCTTCGTTCAACTGGTTCGACCTTCTCATGGCAGATGGAAGAGTCGTCAACAGAACGAATATCTTTGAACACGACCTCCTTGGCCTGGCAAAAACAAAGATTATTTGGATGTACTCATTTGTTGCCACGGGTGTGACCGTTTACCCTGATGATTTTTAAGTATTACTTTTCGGAAGGATATAATCACCAACTTATGTTACCTTTCATTTAACATTACCAGGCATTTGCTTAGTTTCAATGAGCTCCGCTATGATGCATTGGTTGCGAAGTACTTGATGGCCGCGAAATATAATCATGACGTCACTTACTCTCGGAGCTGAGGCTGCAGAAAGAGGAGCCCAGCATCTCGTCTCTGATGCGCGCCAATCTTCTCGCTGGATCCTCGCCGATCAGCCAGTAGGTCCTCATCTCCCCTTTACCCTGTGCAAACAAGCATCATTGACAGCAGTCTCTTAGGAGAGATTAGCACAACATCGTTCATTATACTTTGTCAACAAGAATGGACAACCTTTTTGAGACATCGGGTTCAGTTTACTCATGTATTACTTTAAAGAAAACAGTCGCAAAGGTTGTTGAAACAAGCTGGGTGATGATTCCTGATTTATATTATCTAAATTATTGTGCTCTAGGCAATGGCGTAGAAAGTATGATAATTTAAAAAGTTATGAAGAAAGGGTGGAATAAAAAAGGGTCGTACGAGATACCATTTACAGGGAAACTGTTTGACATTTGCTTCTCGGCTGAGATAAACCTCGAAAAACTGTCCGAACGAATTGTATAAGTACGGAGAGATATCCTTAAAGAGTCGCCTTCATTCGAAGTAAACATCGGAGATATTATTTTCTAAGCGTCATAACTTTTGTACCATTCAATACACCAAAAATTCGAAAAATAATAAGAGTAGGTAGTTAATTTGTGAGTCGACCATAGCAATATAAACTCGATCTTCTAAATACAATATGTGTGCCCAAAATCGTGTAAAATCTGAATTTGTCAGGTTTTCCACGCGTTTGGGCACATGTTAGTACCTTTACAAATTGGTGTTTATCTACTAACATCGATACAAAATAGCTATGCTCATTTTTACCACATATTTCATAACTTGAATGGTTCAAAAGTTATAGCTATGTTTAAAACATTATCTTCAATGTATACCGTTTAGTAAAGCCGACTCATCTAGGTACCTCGATCAGAATTATCGATGTTCTTCTTGGTACTTGGAAGTATTCTGGTCGTGGAAAGTTGATCTCGTCTTTAAAGGATTCAGCACCGACCTTGATCTGTGTCAGTCCTCGCTCCACGAAGTGGTAGCCTCCGAGTCTCTCCAACAGATTGCGCGTGTGCTCGGAGATGTGAATTCGGAACGCCTCGCCTGACGACTCCATCCTGCTGGCAGTGTTGACAGTGTCCCCGAACAGGCAGTAGCGGGGCATCTTGAGTCCCACCACTCCTGCCACACAGTGTCCTGGGGACAGACATTTGGTTATTAGGTGTGCATAAATATGTGCAGAAGACAGCTTCACTACCTTAATTTTTCAAAACAAATTAGTTGCTTTCCAGCTAATACTGTTCAAGGCTAAGTGTATATGCGATGTTATAACTTATATTTAATTACCTTTAAATCATTAAATCCCAAGTTAAATCAGCGATGTGTCTACTTTATTCGCATCGCGTCCCGCAAAATGTTAGGTCGGTGACAGGCGAAGATGAACCCGCGCTAGCATGGGCCGCCCTATACCTGGCAATGCTAAACATGGTTCATCTTTGCCTGTCACCTACCTTAGTCCCACTGGCAATGGAACAGTCCTACGGTCGGTGATAGGCGAAGATGAACCCGCGCTAGCATGGGCCGCCCTATACCTGGCAATGCCAACATGGTTCATCTTTGCCTGTCACCTACCTTAGTCCCACTGGCAATGGAACAGTCCTACGGTCGGTGATAGGCGAAGATGAACCCGCGCTAGCATGGGCCGCCCTATACCTGGCAATGCTAAACATGGTTCATCTTTGCCTGTCACCTACCTTAGTCCCACTGGCAATGGAACAGTCCTACGGTCGGTGACAGGCGAAGATGAACCCGCGCTAGCATGGGCCGGCCTATACCTGGCAATGCTAAACATGGTTCATCTTTGCCTGTCACCTACCTTAGTCCCACTGGCAATGGAACAGTCCTACGGTCGGTGACAGGCGAAGATGAACCCGCGCTAGCATGAGCCGGCCTATACCTGGCAATGCTAAACAGGGTTCATCTTTGCCTGTCACCTACCTTAGTCCCACTGACAATGGAACAGCCCTACGGTCGGTGACAGGCGAAGATGAACCCGCGCTAGCATGGGCCGCCCTATACCTGGCAATGCTAAACATGGTTCATCTTTGCCTGTCACCTACCTTAGTCCCACTGGAAATGGAACAGTCCTACGGTCGGTGACAGGCGAAGATGAACCCGCGCTAGCATGGGCCGCCCTATACCTGGCAATGCTAAACATGGTTCATCTTTGCCTGTCACCTACCTTAGTCCCACTGGCAATGGAACAGTCCTACGGTCGGTGACAGGCGAAGATGAACCCGCGCTAGCATGGGCCGCCCTATACCTGGCAATGCTAAACATGGTTCATCTTTGCCTGTCACCTACCTCAGTCCCACTGGCAATGGAACAGTCCTACGGTCGGTGACAGGCGAAGATGAACCCGCGCTAGCATGGGCCGCCCTATACCTGGCAATGCTAAACATGGTTCATCTTTGCCTGTCACCTACCTTAGTCCCACTGGCAATGGAACAGTCCTACGGTCTGTGACAGGCGAAGATGAACCCGCGCTAGCATGGGCCGCCCTATACCTGGCAATGCTAAACAGGGTTCATCTTTGCCTGTCACCTACCTCAGTCCCACTGGCAATGGAACAGTCCTACGGTCGGTGACAGGCGAAGATGAACCCGCGCTAGCATGGGCCGCCCTATACCTGGCAATGCTAAACATGGTTCATCTTTGCCTGTCACCTACCTTAGTCCCACTGGCAATGGAACAGTCCTACGGTCTGTGACAGGCGAAGATGAACCCGCGCTAGCATGGGCCGCCCTATACCTGGCAATGCTAAACAGGGTTCATCTTTGCCTGTCACCTACCTTAGTCCCACTGGCAATCGAACAGTCCTACGGTCGGTGACAGGCGAAGATGAACCCGCGCTAGCATGGGCCGCCCTATACCTGGCAATGCTAAACATGGTTCATCTTTGCCTGTCACCTACCTTAGTCCCACTGGCAATGGAACAGTCCTACGGTCTGTGACAGGCGAAGATGAACCCGCGCTAGCATGGGCCGCCCTATACCTGGCAATGCTAAACAGGGTTCATCTTTGCCTGTCACCTACCTTAGTCCCACTGGCAATGGAACAGTCCTACGGTCGGTGACAGGCAAAGATGAACCCGCGCTAGCATGGGCCGCCCTATACCTGGCAATGCTAAACATGGTTCATCTTTGCCTGTCACCTACCTTAGTCCCACTGGCAATGGAACAGTCCTACGGTCGGTGACAGGCGAAGATGAACCCGCGCTAGCATGGGCCGCCCTATACCTGGCAATGCTAAACAGGGTTCATCTTTGCCTGTCACCTACCTTAGTCCCACTGGCAATGGAACAGTCCTACGGTCGGTGACAGGCGAAGATGAACCCGCGCTAGCATGGGCCGCCCTATACCTGGCAATGCTAAACAGGGTTCATCTTTGCCTGTCACCTACCTTAGTCCCACTGGCAATAGAACAGCCCTACGGTCGGTGACAGGCGAAGATGAACCCGCGCTAGCATGGGCCGCCCTATACCTGGCAATGCTAAACAGGGTTCATCTTTGCCTGTCACCTACCTTAGTCCCACTGGCAATAGAACAGCCCTACGGTCGGTGACAGGCGAAGATGAACCCGCGCTAGCATGGGCCGCCCTATACCTGGCAATGCTAAACATGGTTCATCTTTGCCTGTCACCTACCTTAGTCCCACTGGCAATGGAACAGTCCTACGGTCGGTGACAGGCGAAGATGAACCCGCGCTAGCATGGGCCGCCCTATACCTGGCAATGCTAAACAGGGTTCATCTTTGCCTGTCACCTACCTTAGTCCCACTGACAATGGAACAGTCCTACGGTCGGTGACAGGCGAAGATGAACCCGCGATAGCATGGGCCGCCCTATACCTGGCAATGCTAAACAGGGTTTATCTTTGCCTGTCACCGACCGAATGTTATGCCAAAATTGTAGTAGTTTGAAAAAGAGAGGATAATTTTCATGAATTTAATATAATATTAAGGAACAAGCAGCTGAAATGTGGCATGTTTCAACTTGTAAAAATAGATTTGAAACGATAAAATATTTGTTTTTGTCCTTCTCAGCCAAATGTCGATAAACTGTACGTAGTGTAGTACTTTAGAAGTGGCACGCTACGCGTCAGCCAAAACATATAGCTAACTGCTTTGGAAAGAATAATAAATAAATCGGGCATGCTCGGCAGCGAGCCGGGTACACCTGAGCGTGATTTTTTTCGTACAACTGAACGATTTTCTAATAGTAACCAATCACAAGCCACGGAGAAAACTCGTGGACGTTCACGATATTTCTACATGGCTTGTGATTGGCTACTTGACGAAAATCGTTCCGATTCTCCGAATAAATTCCCGGCCAAGTTAACCCAGCTCACTGCCGACAGCAATCAAAGAAGAAGGAATAGATACGTATTGCTCTGCTGAAAACACAGAGAGTCATGGAACAGGTTGATGAAAATGGAACACTTTTGTCTGAACTTATCATCCAATTCACGAGAAAATTCGGTGAGTAAGTCGCATTCACTCTATAGCCTCTGGGTTTCCAACTTTTCACTGCTAGGGAAACGCCAAGTGTAATTATTGTAATATTATTAATAATGTTAATTTATTGTATTTATTTAATAATATTATTTAAACGAGTTGATAAACGAGCACCGACAAATACAGATCAATATCTATACCTTAAATTTACAGCAGAATTGTTACTTTTCGATTAATCTCTTTGACAGATATTCCAACCCTATTAAAATTGCAATAAATATGTAAGTACTAGACCGATTAACACCCTTCCAAAATTTTAACTGCATAGGATCGTTTTGATTTTCGACCAATCAGAAGATATTATTTAATTTAAAAAATTGGAGATTCGGCTCAAATTTTGTTACCTGTGATAAAATGTTGGTCTCTTATGGCCAGTCCGATACCGTTTCTTCGATCGAGCTTCAATTTTGAACGACCTTTATCACGAAGGTCGACCTTGCAACATTTCAAATTGATCAGATTGACCAATCATAAGATAATGTTTAAAAATTTGAACCAATTAACGGATTTGGAAAAAATGGGTGTGCAAACCGAAGAGGTTTGCATGTGTGCAAAAATTCAGCTCGATCGAAAAAATTAAGCGACATGAATACTGGCACAGAAATTTTCTATGTACAGAAATGGAAAAAGAAATACACAATACTTAATGCATATTATGTCTTTACATAAATATTACAAAATATTATATCAACGCTTAAAAACGAAGATATTTATTCAATTCATTTGTAAATCTTACTCAAAGTAAACGACTTGATTACAGTGGACTTAAAATAAAATTAAAGATAAATTCTATATTACGGAAAAATGTACAACTAAAATAGATTAAAACATTTTATGCGATGTGGTTTGTAGGTTCATACATAACTTAAACCTTGAAAGTAGACTATAATTTTATGATAAGACTTATTCGGAGAATTCTTCGATTGAACTAATGTTAGGTATTATTCATAGAGGGGTTTGGTGGGGGGGGGGGGGAGCTCTCTATGTAGCGTAATCATTTCTCAAACAGAACTATTTTATTGAGCGAGCGTAGCGAGCGTCACCACGGTACTCTTATGGCACTTTCTCTGTGTGTTTGTTTTTTTTTTGTGGTCACAGCCCAGGTCTAACCGCTCAAGCAATCGAACTGAAATTTTGTACACATACTAACGTACTCTATGCGGTCCCTGGGATCGTTTTAAACTCGTTTTAGACATTTAAACTAGAACAGATTGACCGATCAACTTAAAACTTCGCGTGGTCATTGGTACCAACATTTTAGATGTTTTTGCCAATTTTGAGTCTAATCTGTCGTTATTTTCAAAAGTTTTGTCATTTTTAGGTCATTTTATTCCATAATCTTGAAAAATGTATACTAAATTGTCATCCCTGCCTTCTTTAAGCTTCTGTTCCAAGGCAAGGCCTGTAGAGCAGCCAAGCTATCCACAATGTACAGTAAAATGAAAGCATTTTTGAGCTAGCGCATAAAATCGGATGCAGTACGAAGGCCAAATCCTCTACTTGGTTTAAGTTTAAATAATGTCTTCTGATTGGTCGACAATAAAAATGTTCACATTATAAGTTCAAATTTTGCATGGTGATCAAGACCAACTTAATATTAAATTTTACATATTATTGTAAGCCCAATCAAAGTATTAATTGTAATTTTATGAGTTTAGTATGGGATGTCACAAGAGATTTCTGGAGAAGGTATGTAGGTAAGACTTCACGACACAATGGATCTGTTATTCATCCAGAGTATTATGGAGATTGAAAAATTGCAGAGAAAATCGTCTTGTGCCGTGTCGTGCATCGTTACTATGGGGATGTTGCATGTTCTGTGCTCGCTCATCAACGCGTTACACTGAGCGTTTTCCTAGTATTTATCCACGTCGATGGGATGTGTGTGTCTTAAGCCCCATTTACAAGTATCGCGACATGGTGCAACCGGGCCTAAGCCAGTAACATTACAAATACATTTGTTACAAACAGTACATTACACTTAGAATAGATCATTAATGGTTTGTTGCTTTATCAACACAATACAATGGACTTTAAATGAACATACATGTTTTTGATTTCTAATGTCTAAAGGCAACCTGTCATAAATTTTGCTTTCCGGTATTAAAAATTGATGCAGACCGTTTCTAACTATAACAGTGTTTTTTAAACCACATTCCACTGCTGGCTGCTTTAGTACTAACACGGACACTCCAATGATCATCATATTGAGCGAGCGAAGCGAGCGTCTCCTTTTGGCTCTTTTGGCATAGACCTCTGTTTTTTTTTTGTTTTTTTTTTGTTTTTTTTCTGCTATTAACCGATACACAGGTTGCACCGTTTCAGCGATCGATCTGAAATTTTGCACACATGTAAAACCAACCTTCTCTGTTTGCAGACCCTAATTTTTTTGAAATCCATTGATTGGTTAAAATTTAAATAAACATCTCCTGATAGGTTAAAAAATGATAATTGTCTTCGATAAATCTGATCAAACTCATATTTTGGCTATACAGGTCTAGAGTTTTTCTTCGATCGAGCTGAAATTTTGCACACATGTAGAGACAACCTTCTCCGTTTGCATACCTTAATTATATTAGAAATCCATTAATTGGTTAAAATTTAAATAAATATCTCCTGATAGGCTGAAAAATGAAAACGGTCTTCGATAATTCTGATCAAACTCATATTTTGCATGATCATTAAGACCAACATTGTCTCTTATTTTACAAAATTTCATCCCAATCAGTTAAGAACGTATGAAATTATTGACATTTTTAATATCTGTCAGTAATGAAGTATCGAAAGTAATGTTTTCCAGTGCCACTTGAACTGAACCCGATTTGCTATATTTACCAGAGTGCTTAGATCTAATTTTTCAAGTTTCGATGAAAAGCATTATATACTTTTTTATTGATCGAGTGATCATATTTCAACTTAATATGGATGTATACGTTTTCTTTGCGTTGTGTACGCATTTCCGGTTCGAGAATTTGCACGTTCCCGTGCTCGCTCATCAACGCGTTACACAGAGCGTTTTCCTAGTAAAAACCATTCAATCACTTCAGCAGGATGTGAAATAAAACAAAGTTTTCCTTTAACTTTGTAGCACTTTGTATTTGTACTGTTATTCTCATCTCTTCTGTCTCCCAGGAATGTTTAGTTACTCAGAAGTGAAGAACAACGCAACGAGTCGTCTAAGATACTTTCTACCACGTCTTGCTGTGGCCCAGCTTTGTTTTGAAGCAATCGTCCTTCGACCTTTTTACTTAATTATAAACTGGGACAACATTAAGTTACACGAAGTTCCCAAATTGATAGTTCTTGAGAACTCCGCATTAATTATAATTGTATGCATCCTGACTTGCTACTACAATCCAAACGTATCTCAGCGCACAGCAGAGTCTTTGGAGAAAATTAACAAAACATATTCTATGGGGAAAGAAAAACATCGAGCAATTGTACAAAAGGGAACAAGATTTATCAAGAATGTGATCGGACACGTTATGCCCGTTACATTCATTTTGATTTGGCTTGCGGGAATCGGTATATTTATATTCTTCTTGACACAAGAAGATATATCTGAAGGGTAAGAACACATTCTCTTGCTGTTGATGCTTTCCCGAGCAAGGAGTATAATTATTATTAATGTCTCATTAATATTTACAGTTGTTACTACCCCTACAATGTCATTATATCTCCTAATAAACAAATAACGGCTTTAGCTCGTGTGGCATCTTGGACAAAAGGATTTTTCCTTACATGTATAGCATTTTTGGTAGCGCTTTCATGGTTCATTCAAATGATGTGCCAATTCCAAGTTCTATGCGACAAGTTGTTGAATATCCGAGCTGACAGTCTCGAGCACATCAGGGCTAACCGTCGCCAGAAGACAATGAACAGTCGAACACCAGCTGAGCTAGGTGTGATGGAGTTAAGTCAAGGAGGAACACATCTTGTCCCAGACTCGTATGAGATAACCCGGGCATGGAAGGTGATAAATAGGCATCGGTATCCAATCAGATATAAAGCTGATGAAGAGAGGCGTGAGCTTGACTTGGAGATGGAGATACGTCAGAAGGAATGCATCCATCATCATCATGAGCTGATCAGGTAGGGGAATTCGTGTAGAAGGTTGGTTTATTATATTCCTTACAATATAACGTTAAACGTTCATATGTTTCATGCCTTGTTTTAGGGAGTTTAATGCTATGTTCATCTGGTACCAACCAATTATGATATGCGGGGTTCTTTTCGGTCTTGTAACAAATTGCAGTCTAATATGTTCAATCTTTATTTATGTTCTTTGTGGTTTTCAGGTTTCAACTATTGACACAATAACATATGTTATTCTCATCATTATCTCCGCTTTTACTATAATTCTTGGCCTCTGCTGTTGGATCTGTGACAGATTCACACAAGAGGTACGCGTCTGAGCTTAAACGCTGTTCCCACAGTTGGGCGCCAATTTAACACCCCTGTGTCCGATGTTACAGAGTGATGCATTGAAGGATGCGGTCTACGGTTGTGATTGGTTCGATGCGTCGGAAGGATTTAAGCGATCAATTCGGATCATGATATCAAGAACCAATCAACCACTTGTTTTCAAGGCAGCAGGTTTCGTGCCCATCTCATTGGATACTTATTCTTGGGTGAGCTTTATTATTTTCCCTAAGACAGTGCTCAGAACCTTGTTTCCTAGTGTAAGGTGTAAGGGTTCTTTCATCACACCTTGTTGTTGTGGTAAATGTTATTGAACACCATTACAGTAAGTTTCGATGCGATTAAGTGAAATTGATGTTATTCTCTTCCTTTTCAGATTGTGAAGACGTGTCACAGCACGTATTCAGTGCTTTCTGCCACGATCAATTCTCACTCAACCTAGACCTTCAGTTTCCACGCAGAAATAGCATAATATCTTTAGCTCAGTAACACTTTTAGATAATCCCATTAGTTGGTTATTAACTCATATCCAGATCTCTACGAATAATAGGTAGGATAGATTAATTTTCGAATTGGATTCCTATTTTGATTTTTCAATATAAACATGAAATCACGTAAACAAAACATACAGTTTTAGAATCTTAAGGCCATTGCATATCACGTGACTTTATTTCTCTACATCCGATCAAAAGAAATAGTTACCTATGAGTACATACCTTACATCGTTCATGCTGAGTAATCCAAGGTGATTTATGAAGGAAATTCACTGCATACTGGAGCTTATCAATATTTTCAGTCAATAATATTTATTTTTGCAGTGGTTCAATAAATAAAAACAACACAAATATCGTGTATACGTACGCCTGTGAAGACTCTCAAAACCAAGTGCTGTTATTTTAAATATTACATTCATAATAGTGGATATAATTAATATCTCAACATTTCGTTGGAAAGATGAAGAAAGAGCGCATGTTTTGTTGGCAAAATTGTGTCAGGTTTGTGATGCATATCTGCCCTTTTATTAGATTAAAGTTTGCTGTTCTTGGCAACTCGTAGGATTTCCTTAAACTTCAGGTCTTGATTTGAGAATATTTAGGTGCAAGGAAGTAAAATCATCTAATATGTTATTTTCGCAGTTCTTTTCTGCGTAGATTAGTTCCAACAGATGTGTCCTAACTTATCTGATGAGTGAGAAGTATTTGCTAAACTGAACCCTTCCAAATGAAAATGTGTAGCTTTTTGGTTGAAAAGTCACGTGATATGCAGCCACCTTAAGTGAAGGGTTTATTTTCTCGCAAAGATACATTTAAAACATAAATATAACAATATAATTATAGTATACAAAAATAGAAGTCGCAATCCTTTCCCAGCTCAGAAGTTTGAGCATGGCCATCGAGAGAGATATATTCACGTTCTTTGAGGTGGAAGTGCTCCTGTTTTCGTGAACGCTCGACCTTACAAATGTTATATGCAACCGAACGGACTTCATTGGCCGGTAACCCGATGTATCTGAGTTCGAATCCCAGTCGAGGTGTGCATTTTAATTTCGCAGGCTATTGCCTATAAAATAGTTGTTTGCATTATAATTTGCACTACTGCAACTTATTTTATCACTTTCTTGTGACAAATAAATTTTTAATTTCTTTGCAACATATTTTTTTTTTATTTATGAACCTTCCCCCTTTCATAAATTATAGAGCAGATTGATAATAATAAGCAACGTCTATAATTTTCTCATTACAAATTCTTTGAATAACAGTAGAGTAACAAATCCGCTGTTTATTACGAATTTTGTCGACGTTTTTCAATTGTAAATATTAGAAATTTTATAGACGATATAGTATTGTTAGTTTTGAAAGGTTCTATTAGAATTTTCGCAATCACCTTTATAATTTGTAATTGGTAGTTTAGTTCACTTTGTATTAATATTATTAGTTTCATTTATATGTTGATTATTATTCTGTGATTTTTAGCAACCTTATTTGTGAGGCAGAGTCTTTTTCTTCAATAAAGATTATTATATATAATAGAACAATTCAATAAATCCCTCTGAAATTATCGTCTAAATAACTGTAACTCAGTTACAACTTTTTATCTATTTTGAGTTGCACACTTTCGGAATCATATAATCAAGCTGTCAATGTTGGGAACTCTTAGCTTGTTCGAAACGTTTTGAGGAACTTGCATAAAATAGTTATATTGTGGAATAAAACGACGAGGAATTAAACAACAACTTGAACTATCCCCGTAGTATTATGTAATTCCTGGTTAAAATATATGACTAATATGAAATAATTAGTGAAAAACTAATCGTACGTTATGCCAGAACAATAGTAGAAGTTTGCAAAATAGCGGGAAATTTCCATGAAATTAATATCACTAGGAATAGTAGCTGAATGTGGCATATGTTTCCCCTTGTAACAATCGATTCGAAAGGATAAAATATTTGCTTTTGTGCATCTGAAACCAATATCGATAACCAGCAAGTGATTCCTACATATTGTACTTTAGAAGGGACACGAATCACGACAGCCAAAACATAATATAACCAACTGATTTGAAAAGAATAATAAATACATCGGGCTTTGCTCGGCAGTTTCTATGAGCTGGGTTCGTTCACTTTGCAGGGATTTTATTCGATGAACTGAACGATTTTCGAAAATTAACCAATCACAAGCCACGGAGAAAACTCGTGGACGTTCCCAATATTTCTACATAGCTTGTGATTGGCTACTTGACGAAAATCATTCCGTTCTTCGAATGAATTCCCGGTCAAGTGAACACGTCTTTAGCCGAAAGCAACTGAAGAAGAAGGAATAGATACGTACTTCTCTGCTAAAACCACAGATAGTCATGGAGGAGGGATCAGTTGATGAAAATGGAACACTTTTGTCTGAACTCATCATCAAATTCACGAAAAAGTTCGGTGAGTAAGATTCATTCACTCTAGGTTCCCAACTTTTTACTACTGGGGAGACGCAAAGTGTAATAATAGTATTAATAATGTTTATTAATAATATATTTAATATTATAAATATTAATTATCATTTAATATTATTTTAACGAATAGAAGCATTTTTATTCGTTATAATACAAAAAGGTGTACATTCAATATTTTATCCTGTTGGATTATTGATCTTCCATGCAACCTGCCTGAGTTATAAACGAGCACCAATACGCGCACTGGAACAATTGAACAAATACAGATCAATGAACCTTGATTTACAGCTGAATTGTTAGGTAATTTTCGATTAATCTCTTTGACAGCTATTTCAAAACTATTAAAATTGCAATAAGTAAATATGTAAAATACTAGACCGATTAAGTTGAACATTTGTAAAATATGAATGATGGTAGTGATCACCCTTCCAAACATTTTAATTCATCATATCGTTTTGATTTTCGACCAATCAGAAGATGTTATTTTAATTTAAAAAATTGGAGGATTTGGTTTCATTTTTTTTAAAATGTGAAAAAATGTTGGTCTCTTATTGCCAGCCCTACACCGTTTCTTCAATCGAGCTTAAATTTTGAACAACCTTTGCACGACCTTGTAAAATTTCAAATTGATCAGATCAACCATAATAAGATAGAAAGATAGATTTTTTTTAAAAATGTAACCAATTAACGGAATTTGAAAAAATTGTGTGTGCAAACCGCAGAGATGGTCCTTACATGAGTGAAAAATTTCAGCTCGATCGAAAAAACGGATGCGACTGGTACAGAAAAAAGGACATAGGTCCGTGCCAGAAGAGCGAAAAGGAGACGCTCGCACAAGAGCACTGTTCTGATTTTCAACATTGATTCAGTTTTTCCCTGTTTTCTCAACCACGCCATCTTTTTTTACTATTTTCTAAATGTTTCATAAGAATCAGTTCATATTTTTTCGAGTTTGACCAATATTCGTTTTTTCCATGTCCATTTATATTGATATCTTTTACCCTCTGACACTCTTTGGCCCAATTTAGGACCCTCTTCCGAGAAATGGTACATATCTACCTACATTTTATTATATTCCATATCTCTACGACACTTTTATTAGTATAGGTAATTAATTTAAAAAGTATAAATTAAAATTTATTAAAAATTATATGAAATTATGCATATTATAAAATGCAATATAATTATAAAAGGTTGTTGCCAGTTTTTTCTTCGAAAGCCTTAGATTTGTAATTCCTTATTTCCGTTTTATTGTCTTGGGGCTATCTATGTTGCGCAATCATTTCTAAAAGAGAACCATTTTATATATATTTATTCATGTCGATGCGATGTTTGCGTCTTATATTGTATTCATGAGGGGTTGAAAAGTATGATTGGAGGTCACATTTGTGTTTGACAAATATCAATAAGAACTATTCAATTCAATTCAATTCAAAAAATTTATTTATTTATATTAGATACATACAAATTCATACAATGTTGTATAGGTACAACAGGTACAAATTTTTCTAAAATAAATAAACACCCACATAGGCCTAAGCCAGTGTGTGGGAGAGGGGTTTGATCGTTAAATACAATTTAAATTTCAAGATAACGTGAGTACAGTAGGTACAAGTCAAATATTAAAATTTGCAATAATATAATTTTACAATAGGTAATGATACAGTTAAATACTATTTAATAATTGAAGCTTAATAATAGTAAATATTAGTAAATAAACAAAACAAAACATGAACAAAACATGGAAAAACATGTAAACATGTAAGTAGATGGCATGGTTCGAGTTTGGAGGCACTGAATTGTTTCCTTACAACCTCATGATGTTGGTATTTAGATTTTAATGATACAGAATGCCAGTTTGATTTTTTAATTTTCTGAATTTTAGAAATTAAATTATTAGTTAAGAGTTTCCAGTTTCGTAACTCATAATTGAGTGGTAATATGCATGGTAACCTGATTTAATATTATTTTAATAATACAAACATTTGTATGATAATTTCATTTCATTTTACAGTCAATTATACTCCTAAAAAATTAGTACAATTTAAGAAAGCTATGGCCTGGATACATATAGTGGAGAATCCTGGAAATAGTACATTTTTATCGTATTTTTCTCCCCTATCGCAAAAACTCCAATGACATCTTATAAAGACCATTCAATCACTTCAGCAGGATGTGAAATAAAACAAAGTTCTTCTTCAACTTCGTAGCACTTTGTATTTGTACTGTTATTCTCATCTCTTCTGTCTTCCAGGGATGTTCGGTTACTCAGAAGTGAAGAACAACGCAACTAGTCGTCTAAGATACTTTCTACCACGCCTTGCTGTGGCCCAGCTTTGTCTTGAAGCAATGGTCCTTCGACCCTTGTACTTGTTTATTAACTGGGACAACATTATGTTACAAGAAATGCCCAAATTAATAGTTCTTGAGAGCACCGCAATAATTATGATTGTATGTTTCCTGACTTGCTACTACGATCCAAACATATCACATCGCACAGCAGAGTCTTTGGAGAAAATAAACTTAACATATTCTATGGAGAAAGAAAAACATCGAGCGATGGTTCAAAAGGGAACAAGACTTATCAAGAATGCGGTCGAAAACGTCATGCCCGTTGCAATAATCTTGATTTGGCTTATGGGAGCCGTTGCAGTAATTTTCTTCTTGACGCAAAAAGATATATCTGAAGGGTAAGTTAACATCCTCTTGCTGTATGTACATGGTTTCCTGAGCAAGGATAGTAAAATTATTTTTAATGTATCATTAATATTTACAGATGTTACTACCCATTCAATGTCTTAACATCTCGTAATAAAGGAATAACAGCGTTATTTCGCGTGGCATCTTGGCAAGAAGGATTTTTTCTTACATGTATCGTATTTTTGGTATTACTTTCATGGTTCATTCAAATTATGTGCCAATTCCAAGTTCTATGCGACAAATTGTTGAATATCCGAGCTGACAGTCTCGAACACATCAAGGCCAAGAGTCAGATAAGACAAGGAGGAACACATCTTGTAGACTCGTATGAGATAACCCGGGCAGGGCTAATCAGATACAAAGCTGATGAAAAGAAACGTGACCTACACTTGGAGATGGAGAAACGTATGAAGGAATGTATCCAGCATCATAAGGAGCTGATAAGGTAGTCCTATTCGCGTAGGAGGATGCTTTAATATATATTCCTTAAAATAATTTGCCAATAAACATTACTATGTGTCATGCTTTGTTGCAGGGAATTTAATGCTATGTGCATCTGGTACCAACCAATTATGATATGTGGTATTCTTTTCGGTCTTGTATCGTGCTCGTTGGCCATTATCTCTGTAACATCGGTAAATACATTTAAAAACAATTTGCAGACTACGATGTTTAAACTTTATTTTTGTTCTTGTTCCTTTGTGGTTTTCAGATTACAGTCATTGACCCAATAACAGTGTCAATTCTCAACATTCTCGCTGCTTATACAATAATTCTCGGCATAGCCTGTTGGATTTGTGACAGATTTACGCAAGAGGTAGGCCTGTGAGCATCAAGTGTATGCCCCACAGTTGGGCGCCAATTTAACACCTCTGTGTCCGATATTACAGAGCGAGGCAGTGAAGGATGCGGTCTACGGCTGTGATTGGTTCGATGCGTCGGAAGGATTTAAGCGATCAATTCGTATCATGATATCAAGAACCAATCAACCACTTGTTGTCACTGTAGCAGGTTTCGTGCCCATGTCATTGGATACTTATTCATGGGTGAGCTTTATTATTTTCACTAAGACAGTGCACAGAACCCTGTTACCTAGTATAGGGTAAGGAGTAAGGGTTCTTTCATCACACCTTGTTGTTGTGGTAAATGTTATTGAACACCATTGCAGTAAGTTTCGATGTTATCGAGTGAAATTGTATATTCTCTGCCTTTTCAGATTGTGAAGACTTGTCACAGCACGTATTCAGTGGTTTCTGCCACGATCAAATCTCACTCGAAATAGATATTCAGTTTCCACGCAGGCAAACATATATTTAACTCAGGAACACTTTTAGATGCACCCATCAGTTGGTTTATACTTAATGTCCAGATCTCAGATTTCTAGTTGATTCTATTGCTTGAAACGTGAAAATCTCGTAAAGAAAATGGAGAGTATTACGTCATCTTGTGAAGGGTTTATTTTTTCGTATATAATTGACAAAAGCACATGAGCATAATATGCAAAATAATTATAAAATTAATAAAAAATTTAAAATAGAAGCCGCTCTTTGGAGTAAAAAAAAACATCTCAGATCCTCACACATGCAAAAAGTTGTAAAAACTAACCTTTTAAGTCTTTTTTCCAATTTACTATCCGTTAAGAGGCCCGGGGGAAGCGAACGGGAATCGCACGGTTCGTCAGAGCGTTTTTTTTGTTGAAATTTTGTCTTCCCACTAAATAATTTTGAAAAATCTGACAGTAATGACCCATAACAGCGTAATAGACTAAACTAGGAAAACGCTCAGTGTAACGCGTTGGTGAGCGAGCACGGGGACGTGCAAATTCTCGAACCGGAAATGCGTACACAAGCACAGAAAACATATACATCCATATTGAATTGAAATATCATCACTCAATCAACACAACATATTTTATGCTTTTCATTGAAACTTGAAAATAACATCTAACATCCTGGTAAATATAGCAAATCAGATGCAATTCAACTGGCACTGGAAAACATTCATTTTGATACTTCATTACTGACAGATATGAAAAATGTTAATAAGTTCATACGTTCTTAACTGATTGGGATGAAATTTTGTAAAATAAGAGACAATGTTGGTCTTAATAATCATGCAAAATATGAGTTTGATCTGAATTATCGAAGACCGTTTTCATTTTTCAGCCTATTAGGAGATATTTTTTAAATTTTAACGAATGAATGGATTTCAAAAAAATTATGGTCTTCAAACAGAGAAGGCTGGCTTTACATGTGTGCAAAATTTCAGCTCGATCAAAGAAAAACTCTGACCTGTATAGCCAAAATATGAGTTTGATCAGAATTATCGAAGACCGTTTTCATTTTTCAGCCTATCGGGAGATATTTATTTAAAGTTTAACCAATGAATGGATTTTAAAAAAAATTGGGGCCTGCAAACAGAGAAGGTTGGTTTTACATGTGTGCAAAATTTCAGATCGATAGGTGAAACGGTGCGACCTGTGTATCGTCTATTAACAGACAAAAAAAAAAAAAAAAAAAAAACAGAAGTCCGTGCCAAAAGAGCCAAAAGGAGACGCTCGCTTCGCTCGCTCAATAATGCCACACACTGGAGTACATTATGACCTCTGGTACGACCTCAAAGTGTTAAATAGGAGAATTTTACCATAAATATTGTATTTAACACTTTGAGGTCTTACCAGAGGTCATAGTACTCCAGGGTGTGGAATTATTTAGTCCATTACGCTGTAATGGGTCGTTACTATCTGATATTATAAAATTATTTAGTGGGAAGACAAATTTTAAGAAAATCACTTTAAAGAACAGTGCGTTTCCCGTTCGCTTCCCCAGGCCTCTTAAATCATTTCACTCAGTTACTGCCGTGCAATTTTTAAAAAATCAAACGTTGTGCTTGAATTCAGCATGAAAGTAACCTCCAATTAAAATATTTCTACCAAGAATAGAGTTTAAAATTTTTAAATAATATAAAAAACTATTTTGACATCAAATTTTAAAAATAATACTCAATCTTGGCGCATTGAATTTGCACCACGTGAGAGACTCACTGATTTTCTCCTCATTATCAACAATCCTCTTCCAGCTCAGAAGTTTGAACATGGCCATCGAGAGAGATGTATTCACGTTCTTAATAAATGAGGTCGAAGTGCTTTTGTTTTCGTGATAGCTCGACCTTGCAACCGAACGGACTTCATTGGCCGGTAACCCAATGTATCTGGGTTCGAATCTCAGTCCATGTGTGTCCGTTTTAATTTCGCAGGTTCTTTTCTATAAAACAGTTGATTACATTATAATTCGCACCGCAGCTATTTTACCACTTAAACATAATCATAATACATAATGTTTAATTATTTAAGAACTTTCGCCCTTTCATATATTATAGAGCAGATTGAATATGCAACGTCTTTAATTTTCTCAATAAAAATCTTTGAATAACAGTTGAGTTATAATAGAACAATTCAATAAAACCATCTGAAATTATCGTCTAAATATCTGAAACTCAGATGTAGAAGGCCGAAAGTCAATTTTATCTATTTTGATTTGCACACTTTCGGAATCATATAATCAAGCAGTCAATGTTATCAATTGCCATTAAAACTGATGTCAAGAAATACTGATATATTGAAGTATTCTCTTACACAATGACTCATGCCACCATTACAAATATGATTAGATGGACGCATTGAAATGTTTTGTTGACATGAAATGGACTTCAGGCCTTCTAGCTTCTACCTCCTTATACTCTTCCTTTGGTGTATTTTTCTAGAACTGAACTTATTCAAGGAAGTGTATGTGCTATGGCTTTGACAATGTATTGGTGCATGAGCTATTTAAAATTAAACTATATTGGCATCATAGTGGTAAGATTATTGTAAGATGTTGATAATATCAACAATATCAATAATAATAGTATCAGGGGCGTCGGAAGGAGGAGAGGATGGGAGGATGATCCCCCCACTCGAGCAGGCCGACCCCCATTCACCATACAAAATTAAGTTTAGTGACCAAGAATCACTTTTTTTAGTTCTAAAAGAAATGCCCTGCCGGGCAAAAATAAGAAGTTATTTGATGTAATTTGAGCATCCCAGAATCGATTATAAAATGTTTATATTTTAAAAAATTTCCTGCGGGGCAACATTAGGAGTTTTTTTGCTTTAGTTTTTGCAATGTAAAGCTCCAGAATCACTTTTAACTGGTTTAAATACTAAAAAAAAACGCCGCTAAAACTGGGGGGGGGGGGGGCAACAATCCCCTCCCCGCCCCATGATGAAAGTAGTTCCTACGCGCCTGAATATTATTATACTGTTTATTTGCACTAGAATCAACAAACACGGGGTACAAAACGTCATGGCTTACCGCGTTAGCTCCACACGAAGTATACACACATCTACACTTGAATTGCCTGGGTTCGAAACCAACCATCTCCATAGAAATATCTTACCTTGATCGAGTTTCCCATCATTCGTGTAGTTATTAAGTCTTCATATTTTCTATCTTGTTAACACAACATGGAGGCACGAGAAAATTATGTATCCCTTTTCTAAATGTGGGTTGAATTTAATTCTTCCGTCTATCAGTATAGGAATGTTCTTCTGTTTATCTTACAATTACCTACGTAAAGTCGAGTTGGATGGTTTTGCATCTAGGCACCTCATTTAGTAGATATGAAAAGGCATCAAATCAAATTAGTATAGCTGTTGCTATTTGGTCTAAAACCTCTCAGTTCTGTTATCTAATCGTGAGGCGAGAACAGAGCAAGTTGGCTCAGGAACGCTCTCGAATAGCTCTCCGGCGACCCGGGTTCAATAAACTTCATTTACGTCGTTTCCTTTTGTAGAGAGGCAAATGTTGGGAAGGTTCCCTATATGTACCGCAACTCCTCATCAGCATGCCACTCTCATAAAACAAGAAATTGTAATAACATTAAGCAAACAAAACGCAGAACAGCATGCTTCGCAAAAAATGTAAACGGTATTTGCCCGAAACTTTATAATCATTTGCCTAAATACCTAAAAAACAAAAATTTAGATTGTAATTACCAACAAAAACTTCATGCGCACCTAATTGAAAAAAGTAATTTTAGTATTGACGAATATTTGTTGGACAGTTAAGTACCTAGCTTGAAGATCAGATTTGTAAATGATTTGTTACACATTATTCCTATTATTTATGTTGTATTCTCTCTTCTGTTCATCTGTAATCTTTGAATGTTTTAATTTTTATGTACCTACTACATGACGATTTTCTACATTCTTCCGCATCCTAGCTGTAAATGGATCAATAGAAAATAAAGAACTATGAACTATGAACCATCCATTATAGCTATGCATAGTTGATGCACAATGCCAAATTAAACACACAAAAAAAAACTAAAGTAATACATTATAAAAAGCTGTACTAGGGCAAAGTTCAATAAATCGTTACAACTGGGCAGCAGTAAACGGAGCAAGTAGCTGAAAAAGTGGCATAGATTGTCGGCTTGTAACAATCAATGCCATACAATGAATTATTTATTTTCTCGTTTCTCAACAAATCTCGATAACATATAATTTGGTGAACTGTTCTACAACCACGACAAATATAGTGGAACGACAACGAAAAACATATCATTTACAGAGAAAGCAATGCGTTGAATAAATTACAAAGTCCGCTCGGTACTTAGTTTCGCGTTTCACAACTGAACCAACTCAACTGAAGAAGACAGACGTGAAACTCTGCTGTGACTTCAGATAGTCATGGAGCAAGGAACTGTTCATGAAGACGAAGGAGTTTTGTCTGAACTTCTCCAGTTCACGAGAAAGTTCGGTGAGTAAGAATCATTCGGTCTGAGGCTCCACACTTTTAACGGTGAAGCACTGTCTGATTTACAACCATTGAATTGTTTTCTTAACCTACTATCATCCATAGGATGTCGAATAAAATAGTGCTGAGTAAGTAGGTTTCTGTAAAAAACTTCCATAGAGTCAAGATGTTAGAAAAATATCCGACCGAACCGGTGCTCGAACCCAGGACCTCTCACTTGCCAGGCGATAGCTCTACCAACTGAGCTAACCGGTCGGACGGACGGACATTAGACACAACGCACTGATGAGGGTTAGAGATCTACCGGGTTCGAGCCCCGGTTCGCTAGGATATTTTTCACAACGCACATCCCTTCCTAAAATATAGTTCTCCCATGACTTTGTAACGATTTGTACTTGTATTTGTGTTCTCATCTCTTTTCTGTCACCCAGGAATGTTCGGTTACTCAGAAGTGAAGAACAACGCAATCAGTCGTCTAAGATACTTTCTACCACGTCTTGCTGTGGCCCAGCTTTGTCTTGAAGCAATCGTCCTTCGTCCCTTGTACTTGATTATAAACTGGGACAACATTAAGTTACACGATCTTCCCAAATTAATAGTTCTTGAGAACACCGCGATAATTATGCCCGTATGCATTCTGACTTGCTACTACGATCCAAACGTATCTCAGCGCATAGCAGATTCTTTGGACGAAATCTACAAAACATATTCTATGGAGAAAGAAAAACATCGAGCGATGGTTCAAAAGGGAACAAGATTTATCAAGGATGTAGTCAGACACGTCATGCCCGTTGCATTAATTTTTATTGAGCTTGCGGGATTCGGTATATTTATTTTCTTCGTTATGCAAGAAGATATATCTGAGGGGTAAGTAATATCACAGCCTCTTTCTGTATCTTAAATTATTATTAATTTCCCCTTAATATTTACAGATGTTACTACCCCTACAACGTAAAAACATCTCCTAATAAGGAAATAACAGCGTTACTTCGTGTGGCGTCTTGGCAATCAGGATTTTTTCTTACATGTATCGTGCAATTGGTTGCGTATTCTTGGATAATACAATTGATGTGCCAATTCCAAGTTCTATGCATCAAGTTGTTGAATATCCGAGCTGACAGTCTCGAGCACATCATGGCCAAGCGTAAGACAAGTCAAGGAGGAACACATCTTCTCCCAACAGACACGTATGAGAGTCCAAGGACATGGAAGGTGTTAGGACCGCATCGGTATCCAATCAGATACAAAGCTGATGAACAGAAGCGTGAGCTTGACTTGGAGATGGAGAGACGTCTGAAGAAATGCATCCAGCATCATCAGGAGCTGATCAGGTAAGCTTATTCGTGTAAGAGCTTTGTTTATTATATTTTTTTGTCTGGGGTTTAACGTCGCACTGTTCTGCAGCGAGGCTAATGGCGACGGATGAATGATTATGATGATGATTGGGAGATGATGGTGAAGAGTAGGTAAGGATGGAAGGTGGGAAGGAGGCGGTTGTAGTACCTTCCCAGCATTTTGCCTTTCGACTGAGGGAAAACCGCGAAAAAACCCCAGTCAGGAAGGACGGCCCAACCTGTTCCGTGTCTATGTAGCCTGCCTATGTTTCTTGTGTTGTTTCAGGCAATATCATCTCGGAAACCTCATGTACCAACCAATTATGATATGCGGCATTCTTTTCGGTCTTGTATCGTGCTCGTTGGCCATTATCTCGATTACATCGGTAAATACTTACAAAATCACATTGCAGAAAAACAATTTAATATTAAATTTATGTTTTTGGTGCTTTATGGGTTACAGGTTTCAACCATTGACACAATAACATATGTTATTCTCATCATTATCTTCGCTTTTACTATAATTCTCGGCCTCTACTGTTGGATTTGTGACAGATTCACGCAAGAGGTACGCGTCTGCGCTTTAACGTTGTTCCCGCAGTTGGGCGCCAATTTAACACCCCTGTGTTTGATGTTATACAGAGCGATGCAGTGAAGGATGCGGTCTACGGCTCTGATTGGTTCGATGCGTCGGATGGATTCAAGCGATCAATGCGGATCATGATATCTAGAGCTAATCAACCACTTGTATTGAAAGCAGCAGGTTTAGTGTCCATCTCCTTGGACACTTATTCAAAGGTGAGTTAAATATTATTTTTAGAGAACAATAAAAAGTGAAAATGCAATAATTAGCTTGAGAAATGTTTTGTGTAACGCGGTGATATGCGAGCACCGGTTAATGCAACACCGAAATACCAGGACACAAAGAAAACATTTACGCCAACTGAAAGCGATGCACTATCGAATGCAAGATTATAAACAACCAGTGCTCAGAGTCTCAGAAACCTGCGCTTTCGCCTAGCTTTAAGTTAGTTTCACCACACCTAATTGCCTGGTAGCTATGGTAAATGATGTTTTACATAGCAACCAATGAGAAAGGCGGGTCGGAGCATTGCTTATGAAGTCAAATCAGACTTGCCTCACCACTGTCAATAAACAGTATCCTTATAGGTACACAGTCCAAAAAAAGAACGGTATTTGAACGAAACAATTTGGCTGCTGGTCATTGGTTTTGACAATCAATACTTGTTAGTTGTTCTTATCAATGAAATCAGAGCTCATCTACTAAGGAGTTAGAGGACCGTTAGAAGAGAGTTCATCGAATTATGCCATCACATTTTTATTTGCTTATCTGTTTTCTTTCGAATACCATTTTTACTTTGGCCGAGTGTACTTGGATTAATTTTATTTAGTGTTTTTCTCAATATGAATCCACTTTTCTTTTTAAATTTTATGGTTAAGAAAAATGTACTGCTTGATTTGTGTTGAAGATGTGATTGAATAATGTATAAGTTATCTTTCCTATACGTGGAGTGAACTTGACGATATTCTTGTCCTTTCTGTTCTGTTTCAGATTGTGAAGACGTGTCATAGCACTTACACTGTGCTTTCTGCCACGATCAAGTCTCACTCTACTTAGACATTCAGTTTCTAATAGAACGTGAATACCATCATTGAACTCCAATCACAAACTTAATAATAATTTGCTTTCTTCATATTCTCGATTATTTATTATATTACCTTTTATCACGTTGGAGTTATGAACAGCGTAGAGCTCTTAAGGTGCTGCAAGTGCGAGCGATTTTGCAGCTTTGTTGCACGAATTTTTTTGGATGCGATTGGAGACAAAATAGGTTGATAAAATCATTTGAATTTTTAATCGTGATTAGATAAAAGCAAACTTAGGGTTATCACTGGGTACATTTTTAATTTGTTGCTTTGTTAACTAGGGTTAATTGTTAATTTGGGACAAAGTGTGACGGTGGGGGGAGGGGGGGGGGGTCTGGAGTAAGTAGGACGTCACGTTTTCTAGACACATTTTAAAGCATTTTAAATTTTATTTGATTATCTTGGGATATTAAACTTCGCTAAAAACGATACATTCCGATTCATTTCGCAGTCAGATTTTTTCAGTGTGGAACAGTGATAGTTTTGCGACGTCCTTTTAAGGGGGGGCGGGGGAAATAACCAATTTTTAGCTTGACGTCATTTATGCACAGCAACACTTATTCATCAGTGTGTATAGGTACGACGATCTTCGGCCATTACTTTCACTAGCGCATTATATGTTCGATTGGGTGTAGTATAACGACTATGTACTTACCCGAGTATGTAACGACTAAGTACTGACCCGAGTGTGTAACCATGGAGGTTTAAATAGTGATATTTAAAACTCCATGGTGTAACGACTAAGTACTGACCCGAGTGTATGCCGACTCTCAGCTGCAGCAGCTCGCCGGTGCAGTGACGAATCTCGAACCTCTTGATCTTCGTCAGCAGATGCAGCGCCATGGAGGCGATCTCTCCGGCGTGGCGGTCGCCGTTGCGCACGGGCAGGCCGGAGACGACCATGTAGGCGTCGCCGATCGTCTCCACTTTGTAGACGTCGTAGTGCGAGATGATGGAGTCGCAGCAGGTGTACAAGTCGTTCAGCAGGTCCACCACCTGTTGCAGACACACGGGGTTACCCTTTAGAGAAGTTCATTGACCTTCTAATCGCGAGAGACGAGACGGCTCTTAAAAATTGAACCAACTCAACAAGAACGAATAATGATATTAAGTAAAACCGGGCTCCTAGGGGCTATATATTGTGTAATTCAAAATCATATATTTATTTCTCGTAAAGTTCGTTTGTCAAAATGTTTATTGACCTTAGAACCCAATTATCTCTGTTTTATAGTACCTCGACTGCTAAATTTATGGGACATTCTGTTGTCTATAAGTATTCATAGTTCGCACGTCTTGTCATCTTATTGTTGCCTGCCACCATCTTGATTAGTTGTGATTCTCTTTTTTAACGATATTTTATAGTTAATGGCTACCTGGGAAATTGTATAGGCTTCGGAGAAATCTTTAGTAAGAAGAGGAGTAACTCACATTACACAAATACATCGATTTACCTCAATGAAGTTATAATCTGACCCGTCAACGTGCCAACATAATGTCCGTCCTCAGGTGGAAAATTAAATAATTTTGCATTGCTGAATGTTGATAGTATAAAACAAAAGAAGTTCGTGCAAGCTATAAATTGAACAACTTGTGGGTCTTGTACTTACTTGTAAAGGAGTGCTGACTGCCGACAACTCCGTGAACCCGACGATGTCGCTGAAGTAGATCGTGACGCAGTCGAAGCTCTCGGCCTCGACGGGGTCCCCTCGCTTCAACGCCTCCGCCACCGTCCTGCAATAACAACAACAGTACAGATCTCGGCCTCAACGGGGTCCCCTCGCTTCAACGCCTCCGCCACCGTCCTGCAATAACAACAACAGTACAGATCTCGGCCTCAACGGGGTCCCCTCGCTTCAACGCCTCCGCCACCGTCCTGCAATAACAACAACAGTACAGATCTCGGCCTTAACGGGGTCCCCTCGCTTCAACGCCTCCGCCACCGTCCTGCAATAACAACAACAGTACAGATCTCGGCCTCAACGGGGTCCCCTCGCTTCAACGCCTCCGCCACCGTCCTGCAATAACAACAGTACAGATCTCGGCCTCAACGGGGTCCCCTCGCTTCAATGCCTCCGCCACCGTCCTGCAATAACAACAACAGTACAGATCTCGGCCTTAACGGGGTCCCCTCGCTTCAACGCCTCCGCCACCGTCCTGCAATAACAACGGTACAGAGAGTACAGTCTCAAGCGATTGGGACAGCATTTACCTCGAGCCGATGATTCTTCCACCTTGTACAGATATTACAACAATATCAGAGTTCAGGTAGCCCTTCACTCGTTAAACTTTGATCCTAAAATGTTGTCTACTCTTTTGCGCGATATTTTGTAATTGTAAATGTGAACACTCTCCACAAATTATCTTTGTACGTTGTAGAGAGGCCTGTCTATTTCAAAGACAATTAGTTTCCTTAGTAACACATCATCTCTATCAATATATTAAAATTACATAATTTTGTATGTACACTCGGCACAACAAATATCGATCGGTGAACAAATTCGAATGACCGCTGGTATGTTCCATACCAATTAAAGTTTGTTATTATCATTGAAATGTGAGGTCAACTACTAGAGTGAGACAAGGAGATCGCTTAGACTGACTTCTGATGGTGCGATCTTACATTTATCAGATTTATTGAACGATCAATTTTAGTTGTGCCAAGTGTACATAATTTCTTGATTACACACACAATTTTGACTTGATACTGAAGAATGTTAAAAGAAAGTTTTCTGATATTAATTTTTCAATGAATCCATGCTATTCGAAACATTCAATGTCTTGCATGTTCGTGAGGTATCTGGATCTAGTGGAGCGGTCGCTCCACCCAGCCAAGTCGTACTATACACTCACAGTCACTCAACATACCGTAAATGCCTAATAAACTGAGGAGCAGACCAAACACTTTTACTGTAAGCAACAACATGGCATTTTCGGCCTACTGGATCTTAAAATTGGAAAATCTCACATTGTTGTGAAATGTCTTAATTTCGAGCTATGGCCCACCCCACTACATATACCAAATTTGGGAACAATAGGTTATGCCATTTGCGCGCTAGAGGACCGAGAAAACAGTGAAATTACACCACTTTCTGATTCTGAAGATGATGATTCTGATGATATCAGGAAACCCTGTTGACAGCGCCACAGCCTAAACGGCTAAACCGATCGACCTGAAACTTTTACCACATATGCACTTTTGGCGTCTGATGATACCTTGCCTCTTGTGATTTTTTGTGCCGCTATTTTTAAACCGGAAGTGACGTCATAACTCAAAAACGTCTGAACCGATTAGAACGAAATTAGCGCCATTCGATTTAGATGGTCATCTTTATGAAGTATCAATAAAAAAAATATTATTTTCTTATTTTCTAAACCGGAAGTGACGTCATAAATACGCAATATTTAACTTATTTCAACAAATTATACTTAAAATACGTACATAATTAACTTACATTGTAACATAGACAATACAATTTATATATTCAAGGTAGCAGTGTTCTCGGCCGCCATTCCTGAAACCGGAAGTGACGTCATATATCTAAAACGCCTGTACCGATTGCAACTGAACTAGCTCCTGCGTATTCATTCTGCTATTTATTTGAAAAATCAATTGTGAAAAATGAATAAATAAATTAATGGTACCGGAAATGGCGGCAGGAACCACTAAATGAAACCGGAAGTGACGTCATATATTACAAACGGCATGACCGATTTTACGGAAATATAGGGATTAGGAATTCAGATGGTCGTTCATGAAGGTATCAACTAGATAAAACTAGATTGTTTTCTTATTACCTATACCGGAATTCGGCCGCTATTTCAAAACCGGAAGTGACGTCATGTATCGAAAACGGCTGGATCGATTATAGCGAAACTTAAGCTATTCTTCTTGGATAATCATTTTCATCTTATACCAAACGCAACTTTTCATAGTAACCAAATCGGTTGAGGCGTATTTTTTTAAAGAAATTAGTCCCTGCTCGGACATGTGCTACAAGCTGTATGAATAAACTAACAAAAGAAGTGATATCCCAGAAAAAACACTCCGTGTAAAAATACCAGCCAAGTCTCTTTAACTATAAAAAAAAATAGACGAAATCTAAAAATTCAGCACTGAAAAGAAGTGATATCAAAAAAGGAGCCAAGTCAACGAATTTTCCAAATTTTAATCGTACCATTGAAATAAAAATATCAACCCCCGAGAAATACTTAAAAAAAGGACTTGGCGCATCGTTTTTTTAAAGACATTTTTCTATTCTTAAGCTTATGCCACTCACATATGTTAAAGGCTTACTATCGGGCTACAGTTTCCTTTACGGTTTTTGGGCGTCGAATAATAATTACATCGGTATTTATATAATTATTATAGTTTAATTTCACAAGGACATTACATCTTATCAAACTTCCATTTTCAAGACAACTTTCAACAATTAACTTTTCTCTCTTCTTTTGTTTGTAACGGTTTGAATTTGGCGCTGGCGCCAACGTCAAGTCGTTACCATTAGCCGGCATTTGTACCCATATTTGGAGGGTCGCCTAGAGCAGAAAAGATGTCATGCGCAATGGTCAATGATAGTCGAGTTCGCGGATCGGCGACCTGAGCTCATTCTCTTTCTCTGGCTGACCGTCGTCGACTTCACATCGCCGCGTGAGTAGTGTTTAAATGTAGATTGTAACCACGCTAAGTTGTAGCGGATATAACGTAGTGCGACTGGTCGTCCAGCCCCTACTTGCAGGTTCAATCTTGAGCTTTGTTAACAGAATCATTATTGTGCCCCTGTGGCCTACTTGAAATAGAGTAGTTAATGTATTTTGTCGTTGCGTAGTTTTTGTATTGCAATCAAGTGTGGCCACACTTGGATTGTCTCCGCGGAGAGTCAGGCAGTCAGGGAAAGGGCACCCTTTTCGGATCATCAAACCTATCTAAATTCAACATTGTATTAAGTAAGTCCAGTAATCTTAGAACGTCGTCTGTACGAGTTCTATTTAAGTAAATGTCCGAAGTAATTCGGCGAGCATCTTATCACGGAGGAGTGTAAGTAAAGAGTTTATTATATTTATCATTGTATTGTATCAGTCTTATTTGCTATTCATTCAATTGCATGTGTTGTGTTGCCTCCAGGCACACAGCTGATGAGGTTACGACCTGTGTTGTACACAGAGTCCATTTACGCGAGGAGGTCAAACCCCCGGTAATCTGTTATCTCATTCTGATCATTTGTATGTTGTGTTTATTTGACTGTTCATTTATTCCTCACTTGAGGTTATGTAATAAAACCATAATTAATGTCAACTGGACATCACAGCCTTATGTCTTGATAGTCTAGCACCTAGTTCTGATCCTATTGCTCTCGCTCATGTCGTGTCTCTCTCTTTGTCAACTACCACGAGATCACCCGCCCACACCCATCTCCAGCTGTTGCTAGCCCGGCACTGGTTATTTCTGCCCGAGGCGACGACGCCGGCGTGGCATTTTGGCGCACACAACGTGGGGCCTGGTGATCAAGACGCGATGTGTGGAGCCCGAACGTTGGCATTTTGGTGCTCAAATCCAAAATCGACGTGGGACAACAACGACCTTCAGACGCTTGTGCTTGCTGCGATTACCTCGAGATACGTTTGACCTTCGAGTTACGTGAACACGCCGTGAATACTGGTGAGCTGTATCGTTCAGTCATTATTTATCCCTGTTACGTAATCTTTTCATCATGGACGAAGCCGAGTCGTTAGAAGAAATTCATGCTTTAAGCGAGCGCCTGCAAACTGTAGTGACCTTGATCGACAACTTTGATGGTGATAACACACAATGTCGGTCAATTGACATTAAACTAACTGGTTTAACTCGACGGTTAGCGTTGGTGACGAACGCCGAGAACGACGTCGTAGCCGCCAAGGACATTCTGACGCGATCATTGGCAAAGGCCAAGTCTGATTTTCAGATAGTACGAGACGCTGTTGACGAGTACGACGCCATGAATACGTCATTACCGCCGAAACCGAAACCTGCGCTGAAGAAGATGAAGCCGATCATGGAATGGGGAATAAAGTTCTCTGGTGATTGCTCCGGTTCTAGTGTTAGTGGTTTTCTAGAAAAGGTGCAGGATGTCATGGTGGCCAGGAACGCGACTAAGGAGGACTTGTTCAAGGAGGCCATAGACTTCTTTGAAGGTCAGGCCCGGCTTTGGTTCCGTGCAGTCCGATCGACTCTGACTTCGTGGGACGACCTCGGTCGTGCTTTGCGTACCGAGTACCAGCCAGCCGACTACGATGACCGCCTTTACGACGAGATCCGTTCTCGAACCCAAGGAGATTATGAGAGTGTAGGAGTGTATTTTGCTGTCATGAATACGCTATTCTCCCGTCTCTCAGTAACAGTTTCCGACCAGGACCGCTTGGCGACGATCAGGAAAAATGTTCATCCGTATTTCTTAGAAAAGTTAAGTTTGGAGAAACCAAAGACGGTGGATCAGCTGCGCACAATGTGTAAATCCCTCGAGTTTGCGAAGACGCAAGTCGAGCAATTTCGTCCGCCGCCAGTAAACCATTTATTGGAACCCGACTTGGGTTATGTTTCCCCTAGGAAACCGCAGCGCCACCCGATAGCCGCTATGGAGACCAAGAGCATACGTGCCAAATGCTGGAATTGCTCACAAGAAGGACATAGATACCGTACGTGCCAAGATAAGTTGACGCGATTCTGTTTTGGGTGTGGTCAACCAGGAATTCTCCGATACCAGTGCACCACCTGCCGATGCAAACAGGGAAACCGAACCGGGAATCGACAGTAAGGTCGCCTCCGCTTCCCTCTGTTTCAGCGACCCGGAAGAATAACATTATTCCTAATATTTATTTTAATTATCTGTTGCTTAAATCTGACAATGATGCAAGACCCCATCTTGAAGTGAAAGTATTTGGTTATCCATTGTTGGGACTTTTGGACTCAGGTTCTAGTCGAACCATTGTAGGTGCCCAAGGGTGGAAGATTCTTCAAGAGTTAGGCCTTCGCATTAACCGACATGCACGACAAGTAGTATCCGTGGCTAATGGCAACCCATGTAAAGTAGAAGGAGTGATGGACACCCCGATAGAATTATACGGCCGTGTATGTACGTTACCTATACTTGTTGTACCTCAAGTGACCGCTCTTCTAGTACTTGGAACGGACTTCTGGAAAGCAATGCAGTTGATGCCCGATCTTGCTGCTGGCACCTGGACCTTCGCCACTTCGACGGAGATCTGCAACGCGATCGACTCAGCACCGATCCTACAGGACCGTGACACGTTAACTGCCGACCAACAGCGACGCCTGAAAGACCTCACATCTCGACACCTTCAGCGCATGGGAAGCCAGTTAGGCGTTACAACGATGGTGGAGCATCGCATTGACACAGGTCAGGCCGTACCAGTTAAACAAAGATATTATCCCGTGTCCCCGATCATACAAGAGATCCTCAACAAAGAATTAGACCAGATGTTAGCCGACGACGTGGTTGAACCGTCGACGAGTAGTTGGTCATCTCCTATCCGACTTGTCGAGAAACCCAATGGAAAGTACCGTGTCTGTGTAGACTTTCGCCAGGTCAACGCCCTTAGTAAGAAGGACGCATATCCGCTTCCGTTTGTATCCCAGATTCTGGACCGATTGAGAAATGCTCGCTTCCTATCGTCCCTGGACATCAAGAGTGCGTACTGGCAGGTACCCCTCGAAGAAGGCAGCCGAGACAAGACCGCTTTCACCGTCCCCGGTCGTGGCCTATTCCAGTTCAAGAAGATGCCTATGGGACTCCACAATTCACCAGCTACGTGGCAGAGATTGATCGACAACGTGTTAGGACACGATTTGGAACCCTTCCTATTCGTGTATCTGGACGACATAGTTGTGGCCACTCAAACATTTGAACAGCATTATAATATACTGGACCGCGTGTTCAAGAGACTGATTGCCGCTGGTCTCACCCTGAATGGAGAGAAGTGTGAGTTTTGTCGCTCCTCATTAAGATTTTTAGGCTATGTTATCGACGCTCGAGGTCTTCGAGTGAATCCCGACAAAGTCGCAGCCATTCTCAATGTTCCGACGCCGACCAACGTGAAGGAGGTCCGACGATTTGTTGGAGTAGCTTCGTGGTATCGCAGGTTCATTCCAGACTTTGCAACTCGCCTGGAACCTCTCACCTCCATGCAGAGAAAGAATCAGAAGTTTCTTTGGACCGACGCAGCCGACCGTGCCTTCAACGACGTCAAGAACTTGCTCATAGAAGCGCCCATTCTTTCGTGCCCAGATTTTTCAATTCCTTTTCAAGTTCAGACCGACGCATCCGGAGTTGGACTTGGTGCAGTTCTCTACCAGATTTTCCCCGAGGGAGAGCGCGTCATTGCTTATGCTAGCAAAACCCTCACGCAATCCGAGAAAAAGTTTTCAGCGACGGAGCTGGAGTGTCTCGCCGTGCTGTGGGCAGTGGAAAAGTGGAGACCTTACCTTGAAGGTTACACCTTCACCGTCCATACTGACCACGCAAGTCTTCTGTGGCTCCATAATCTTAAGGACCCCCATGGCCGTTTAGCCCGTTGGGCGATTCGCCTTCAACAGTTTAATTTTTCGATTGTTCATCGAAAAGGCAAGGACAACGTGGTGGCTGACTTTTTGTCCCGTGCTCCTCTTGAGCATTTAGCTCTTGTAAACTTCCCGAATCCAGTCATTGACCCGTGGTACCGGAAGACCATGGACTTAGTCACTACCTATCCCGAACGTTATCCTGCTTGGAGAGTTGAAGATAATGTGATGTACAAATATGTCACAGCAGACAGGAAATTGTTAGATCCCGCTGCAGAATGGAAGATAGTCGTTCCGAAGGAAGCCCGAGAAGCCGTGTTTGCTGAGTGTCACGACAACCCGACTGCCGGACACCTAGGCATTTACAAGACGTGCCGACGCATCATCGACAAGTACTACTGGCCCAAGCTGCGTATGGATACTGCTAGGTACATCCGCCGATGCCCGACCTGTCAGCGCGTCAAGGTTGAACAGAAACTTCCCGCCGGACAGATGGGACGCGAACGCAATGTTGATGGACCATGGAGACGCATCTCCGCTGACCTCATGGGACCGATGCCGAGATCGACGTCTGGTAATAAGTATCTGTTAGTGGTGACGGACACCTTTTCGAAGTACAGCCTCCTATTTCCGTTGAGATCCGCGACAGCGAAACTCGTGGCGCAGAAGATAGAAGACGAGGTATTCTTAGTGTACGGCACTGCAGAGATCTTAGTTTGTGACAATGGTCCCGAGTTCATAGGAGCTCCTTTCAAGAAGATGGCTCAAGACTACCATTGTACCCTCCACTACAACGCCAAACGTCATCCCCAAGCGAATCCGACGGAACGCACTAATCGTACTGTTCTAGGTATGCTGAGATCATACATCACCGACAATCATAAGCTATGGGACAAGAATGTGCCGAAAATAGGTTGTGCCCTACGTACAGCAGTGAATGAAGTAACTGGCTATACACCGGCATACGTTAACTTTGGTCGTGAATTAATTTTGTGTGGTACAGACCACCGACGCATTGATATGGCGGAAATTGTCGCGGACCGGGTTGACAAGATGCAAGGACTAAAATCTATTTTTACAGATATTCGCGCTCGTTTGAAACGCGCCCATCAGCAAAACGCCGTGAGATACAACCTCCGACGACGCCCGCTGGAATTCCATGTTGGCGACCGAGTCTTGAAGAGAGACTTCCACTTGTCCAACGCTGCCGACAACTATGCAGCCAAGCTAGCGCCTCGATACGAAGGACCGTTCGAGATCAGCAAGAAAACGTCACCGCTGATCTACCGTCTCAAGGACCTCGATGGACGCGACATCGGAACCTGGCACATCAAGGATTTGCGTAGTTATTATGATAGTTAGCTTGTAAGCAGAACTCGAAGAAAAAGAAAATTGTATTTTCTTTTTGTTGGGGTTAACGGGGAATTGTAACGGTTTGAATTTGGCGCTGGCGCCAACGTCAAGTCGTTACCATTAGCCGGCATTTGTACCCATATTTGGAGGGTCGCCTAGAGCAGAAAAGATGTCATGCGCAATGGTCAATGATAGTCGAGTTCGCGGATCGGCGACCTGAGCTCATTCTCTTTCTCTGGCTGACCGTCGTCGACTTCACATCGCCGCGTGAGTAGTGTTTAAATGTAGATTGTAACCACGCTAAGTTGTAGCGGATATAACGTAGTGCGACTGGTCGTCCAGCCCCTACTTGCAGGTTCAATCTTGAGCTTTGTTAACAGAATCATTATTGTGCCCCTGTGGCCTACTTGAAATAGAGTAGTTAATGTATTTTGTCGTTGCGTAGTTTTTGTATTGCAATCAAGTGTGGCCACACTTGGATTGTCTCCGCGGAGAGTCAGGCAGTCAGGGAAAGGGCACCCTTTTCGGATCATCAAACCTATCTAAATTCAACATTGTATTAAGTAAGTCCAGTAATCTTAGAACGTCGTCTGTACGAGTTCTATTTAAGTAAATGTCCGAAGTAATTCGGCGAGCATCTTATCACGGAGGAGTGTAAGTAAAGAGTTTATTATATTTATCATTGTATTGTATCAGTCTTATTTGCTATTCATTCAATTGCATGTGTTGTGTTGCCTCCAGGCACACAGCTGATGAGGTTACGACCTGTGTTGTACACAGAGTCCATTTACGCGAGGAGGTCAAACCCCCGGTAATCTGTTATCTCATTCTGATCATTTTTTGTTCTTTAAAATTACTACAGCTTGCAAACCTAACAAACACATGAACTACTTTATCGACATACAGTCTGGCCAACATTAATAGCTAACACTCGGCCAACCTGAAATTGATCGACCTCGATCAAGAAAACATGTCCAGTTTTACAAATTATGAAGTTAAACACAATAAAATAATCAAATTAATCAATAACATAATCTTTCAAATAATCTGGCTGTCTACGAACGCGCTTTTCATTTACTGGATTAGTTTCTACGTCGTCTTCTTCTTCACTTTCATTTTCTTCCTCCATACATTCATTCTTCCAAGGCTTCAAGATTCTTATCAATTCTTGCAGATCGGCGTCTCCATGCTGAATCATAAGGACGTGGTCTTTTGTGTTCAGTGTCAAGAACACATCGAATCGTGATTCAATAATGTTCTCCATTGTGTCGGTTGCTTCTTCGGACGGAGCGCGACTCAATGCGTCGACGTGATTCATTTTAATACCAGGGCGATGACGAATCTCTCGAATATTAAACTCTTGGATCAGATTGTACCAACGTGCAATTTGCGGGTTCAGGGTCTTGTGAGTATTCATGTAGACAAGTGATTGACAATCCGTTATGATTGTGAACTCGAGGGGCAACAGAAATTGACGCAGTCTATCCAATGTCCAGACTATTGCCATGAGTTCTAGTTTTGACGAATGATAGTTGTGTTCTACAGACGTTGTCTTCTTCGAGACACAATACACTAGATGCAGTTTTCCATCAGTGCCTTCTTGAAGTAGCATCCCTCCCAAGCCATCTGCTGAAGCGTCGGTGTGAACTTCCGTTCGGGCTGCAGGGTTGTACAACATCAGAGTCGGTTTCGATACTAATGCGCTTTTTAGATCATCGAATGCTTGGTCTTGTTCAGTATTCCATACAAAAGCTTCACTTTTCCGAGTTAGTCTTGATAACGGTTCGGCTATTCGTGCGTAATGCGGAATAAAACGACGAAAGAAACCTGTCAAACCTAACCAACGCCGTATCTCGTGAACGTTCTTCGGCTTTGGAAACTTTTCAATTGCGATTAACTTACGATTGCCTGGCTTAAGGTGATTCGTCGAAATTACAAATCCCAGGTAGTCAATCTCTTCCTTTCCAAATTCACATTTTGACAATTTTGACATTTTGACAATGTCATTTTGACATTTTGACAATTTGCAATAAGTTCCTAGCTCAAATATATTGAATAATTAGGTATTGTATCTCAATTCCTTATGCAATGCAATCTTTACAAATAATTCATTTGATGATACTCTAATGACTTGGTAGTACCTAGCTAGGTAATAAGTTTGAAATATTTCATCTCCCAGTAAACTCTCAACTTGATCTAAACATCTGCATGAATCTCGTGTCTCCGATGTCCCAGGTTCGTACCCCGACTCCAGCGACAGCGAGGCAAGCTCGGACACGGACCAAGAGCTGCCCCAGGAGTGCGGCAAGATGGACCTCCTCGGTCGCAAGATCACTCACCCCAAGCCCACGACCAACTCGTCCGCCTCGCACTAGAGGCGACGTCGTCAGCGTGCCTTACGTGTTTCCCTCCAACCCTGTTCGACGGATCTGCGGTGATTGGCTACTGGAATATCGGGGGAGCACTTTCGGAGGGGAGCTGAGTTCACATGATATCTAGGGGTGTGCGAGTACTCGAAATTTCGAGTTCGAGTCGAGTTTAGGGGTTAATCAAGTCAAAAAGGGTTAAACTCGACTTTTTCGAGTTTTCAATTTTTTTTTTTTTTTTTTTTTTTTTAAGACAATATATTCTATCCTACCTACATCCTTAACAGACCCCTACCTACTTCTTCCATCAATAATCCACTCCTCAACTTACAAGAACACATAAATTTCTGTTAAAATGTCACACAATGAAATAATAATGAAGCATTGTTGGAATTTGTAAAATATGATATTCCTGCTGATAAGTGACATAACTCGTCTAAGTGCTTCTGACAATACTTCTAGGAATGCAAAAACCCAGAATTCTTGGCCTAAGGATGTTCTAGGGTCTTTGGCCTTTACATTCTATGTAGTGCCTAGTACCAAGTAGTATTTCTAGTTGCAGATTGCATGGATTTTTTCCCCTAAAATACAGTAGCTGTTTAAGCTTAGATCTTTACTTGTTATTCCAATCTACAAATTTCTAGTAGCAGCACTTCAAACCCCAGTAGTATGAGAATCGAAATTATTTACCTATCCTATACACATCTTATCTTATAATAAGAAATTACATGAATTAGCAGCCCTACAATGTATAGATGATGTATGATTAATGTAAATATTTCTATTCATTTTGTGATGGTCGAATAATAATTTTATGACCTAATAGTACATAGGTGAACATTTGCTGAACGTGACTCGAACTCGACTCGAAAAACTCGATTCATCTCACTGACTCGACTCGAACTCGACTCGACCTTAAAATATCAAACTCGCACAGCCCTAATGATATCACAAGCATTCGATTTGGTGGAAGTCGGCAAATATGAGGAAAATCTACAGGAAGAGTGTTACATGACAAGTCTTGAACAATTGATGGACATCATTTGGAATTCATATTTGATTTTATAGCAGTCGTTTTGTGCTCCTATTGGTTCTTCTTAAAACTTCAACTAGTACCACCAACAAATATTAATGTAACCAAAGATCTAGGTTACCTGCTTTAAATTTACAATGGTGTTCAACCAATTATAATTTATTATTTTTTAGTTACAGCATCATTTGTGACTGGTTTATTGTATCCTACGTTTATTTTGTCACGAAAAATTGTGGTACGCTTAGTTTGTAACTATCCGTAGTCTGTGAGTAAGCAAAGTTTTTACAACTGATTTTGAAGCAGTTTTCAATGGAAGCAGTCGATATTGGTTATGATTTTGGGCAACATACCTATTCAATGTAATTGATCCAATATGCATTGTGATTTATATGATCGTTTGTAATTGTTAGACAAATAAATGTTACTAAACCAAATTCACATTTGTATTTGATATTCACAACCTAATAATAAATGTTACTTGGAACGATAAAAAAGAGGAAAAGAACCGTATTATTTATTTGAATTTGCATTGGGTTAGTGCACCTTTCACACCAATATAAATAGGGAAGTCTCGTGAAGATTAGAATTCAGAATAATATTTATTTTATGAAAGTTGAGATGTTGCTGAACACAGATGTGGTATTATTTTTGTTGTTGGACGAATAGTTCTCCTGTAATTAATTTACATAGTTTGATAGATCTCCTCTCATTTAAAAACAGGAAAATTGGCAATGACATCACAGTTTGCTATATTGCCATGGCAACAAGGGAATCCCCATGTCAACACAATGTTCAAGACTTGGAAATGACATCACAGTTCTGATTCTTGTTAAAGGCCGTTTTCCCCGCCAAAAATCATATGATATTTGAACCAGGCGCGTAGGAACTTTATTTTGACAGGGGGGGTCAAAGTTATAGGGGATCAATGGATGTCAGGAAAAGGTAGTTCACTGCTACAAGGGGTCTGGGGGACTCACCCCCAGTTAGCCCCGCAGGGCCTTTTTTGAATTTTTGATACAAAATAATCGAATTTTAAGCTATTCTTCTCAAAGAAATGTAAAATGTGTGATATTATGCAATATTCTGTGGGAACTTAAGAAAACTTGTTTTTATAGAATTCCCAATGGCCCCGCAGGGCATATTTTTACATCTGGATAAAAAAAAGAATCGAATTCGGGCTTTTTTGGCATCTTTTTTAAAGAAATTTAAAATGTGTGTCCTATGCAATATTCTTGGGGATACAAGAGACAAAATAAAATTTTGTTATTTGACAAAATCCTAAATGGCCCCGCAGGGAAATACTTCAATTCTATAGTGAAAGAGAATCGATTATGAATTGATTTTGGAATTGACCTTTGAAAAAGGTTGCAAGAGCAACAGCAATAAGCAATCAATAAGAAAAATCTGTATGTGTTTTGGAATCTAATAGTTTAACGTGTAATTATTTAATTTGATTCATGAGGATGATCATGTTGGACAAATGAGTAAATGAGTTGTCTCATTGGATAATACCTCTGTTCAATTAGTTTTGCAAACCTTGAGAAAATTTTGAGAATTCAACCTCATGAAGGAGCAAATCTGTGCATTCTGTGCAACACTTAATCAACATATGTGTATATCTGGATGTGTTCAGGATCTCTAGCAGGGGGGTCAGAGTCTCTAGCAGGGGGGTCAGGATCTCTGGCAGGGGGGGTCAGGCTCCAGACAGGGGGGGTCCGTTCCCCCCTTTCCCCCCCTATTCCTACGCGCCTGATTTGAACTCGATTTTTATGAATGAAAATTTAAGATTTCACAGGTAATAAGTGTATTTGTCATTATTATTTGTGTTTATTTATAAAAATTTACTAGAATAAAATTTCATGAGACTTCCCTATTATAATAAGCAGTGCCTTTGAGTTGCTTTTGAGGAAGGCATTCCGTAAGTGTCGAGTAGTTTCGGGTAGTTTATATGATGTCACAATCTCAGTATCAATCAATTAAATAAATTAAATAAATCAATCAATTAAATAAATAATTGGAAAAATTTCTCCTCCAAAGAGCATTCTGAACTGGATTGTGAAGGGATCAGTATTACAGTATCAGTAGACTCATATAACTGTATTCATACAACTGTACAAAAACAAAAACTTGTAAAAGGACTGCCAAACACCTTCTCACCTAAAATGATTGACATCTAAAAGGAGGGTCAAAACCAATAAAATCATTTCACAGATTCTAAGATTCAAATAAGATTTATTTTTCAACTAGTTATACATAGTAAACATACATAGTTAGTACATAGTAAATTACAAAGTAGGTAATTGTATGTTACATTGCAGGCCTTGGATTGTTGAAGAAGTATGATTATGAAAAAGATTTTTGAGCGAGCGACTCCTTTTGACTCTTTTGACACGGACCTCTGTTTTTTCTTTTTGTTTTTGGCTGTTAATAGAAGCAATAGAAGTCGCACCGTTTCACCGATCGACCTGAAATTTTGCACACATGTAGAGACATCTTCTCTGTTTGCAGACCGTAATTTTTTTGAAATCCATTCATTGGTTTAAATTTAAATAATTATCTCCTGATAGGCTGAAAAATGCAAACGGTCTTCGATAATTCTGATCAAACTCAACATTGTCTCTTATTTTATAAAATTGCATCTCAATCAGTTAAGAGCGTATGAACTTATTGACATTTTTAATATCTGTCAGTATAATGAAGTATCAAAATGAATGTTTTCCAGTGCCAATTGAATTGAATCTGATTTAATAATAATAATAATCATCTTTCCGCTGGTTCCAATTCAATGGGTCAGGGGGTGGGTGTTCCCACCAACACTAGGGCCGCAGGACTACTGGAGACCGGCTGGCCACGCCTGGCGTCTCCTCCTCATCTTCTTTTTCTTCCTCCACTTCCAATTGTTCCACAAACTGCCTCCACATTGTTCTGTCCTCCCACTGTCTCTCAGCCTCCAACTCACTCCAACTTCCTCCTCTCTCCAGCACATCATCCTTGATCAGTCCAATCCACCTGTCTCTTAGTCGCCCCACTCTCCGTGTTCCCACTGTAGCCGCTTCAAACACCCGCCTTGGCACTCTGTCGGTTCCCATCCTCTTCATGTGGCCAAACCACCGAAGCCTCTCTCTGCCCAGCTTGAACCCCAATCTTTCAACCCTCAGCTCTCTTCTTATCTTCATACTTCGAACCCTATCCATTCTTGTCACCCCATTCACGCTCCTCAAAAACTTCATCTCTGCTGCCTGAAGCTGATCCACTTCCTTTCCTCCAGCTGACCATGTCACTGCCCCGTATGTGAGAATTGGCAGGAAATACATTTTAAACATGATCATTTTACACACTTTTGGAAATTTCTCATGCCACAGCAACTTCCTCACTGCCTGATAGAAACCCTCTGCTTTCCTTCTTCTTTCCTGTACTTCTCTATCTACTTTTGCCTTGTTGGTGAGCAGGCTCCCCAGGTACTTAAATTCCTCTACTTCTTTCAGCCATCCATCCCTCATCTTGATTCTGGCATGTCCTTGTCTTATCTTTTTCCGTTCCATTGTCATTACTTCACTCTTCTCTTCGCTTATTCTCAAACCCATCTTCTCTGTCTCTTCACTCCACTTATCAATCTTTAACTGCACTTCCTCCCTAGTTCCTCCCCACACCACCACATCATCCGCATAAATCAACGTTTGAGTATCGATCCCCTCATCTGGCTCTACTTTCTTCAGTAACTCGTCCATTACTATGATGAACAGCATTGGTGATAGAACACTCCCTTGCCGAAGCCCTTCACTAATATTAAACCATTCCGATCTCCCCACTCCCGACTGCACACAACTCACACTGTTCCGGTACATACTTTTGATCCGCTCAACCAACTCCTTGCCTATTCCTCTCTTTACCAAACACTCCCACACTCTTTCCCTTGGCAACCTATCATATGCCTTCTCCAAGTCCAAGAAGGCCATATGCATTGCTTGACCCTTCTCCCACTGCTGCTCCATCATCTGACGCACGGTGAAAATTGCGTCAATTGTAGACCGCCCTCTCCTAAATCCATACTGCTCCTCTCTCAATCCCTCTTCCACATAATTCTTCAATCTACACTCCACTATTTTCTCAAACAACTTCGCACACTGGCATAGTAATGTCACTCCCCTATAATTACTGCATTTCTTGCGATCCCCTTTCTTGAAAAGAGAGACAATTACTCCTTTCTCCCAGTCTGTTGGAATTTTCTTCTGTTTCCATGCTGCTTTAATCACACGGTAAAGCCATCTTATACCCGCATCCCCCGCTGCTTTCACCATCTCTATCGTCACCTCATCAATGCCTGGTGCTCGGCCATTCTTCATCTCTTTGAGGGCTCTTGTTATTTCCACCTCAGTAAGCTCCTCCTCCATTCCAATTTCTTCCACTTCCTCTCCAAACTGCTGCTCTCCTTCACCCACTGGTACACCTTGTTTCTTTCCTACATTTAGGAGATTCTCAAAGTACTCTCCCCACAAACTATTTATTTCTTCCACGTTACATACTAGGTCCCCGTTGTTATCCTTCATACTCTTTAATTCCTCTCTTGTTCCCCTTTTGCCTTTGATCAATCCATAAAACATCTTCTTGTTTCCTTCAAAATCTGTCACTAGTTTTCCTGCTAAATCTTCCATCGACTTTTCCTTTTCCTCTACAACAATACTTCCGACATTTCTTCTACATATTCTATATCTTTGTTCATTCTCCACAGTTCTCTGTAGCTCATAATTCTGCCACGCTTGTCTTTTCTCTCTCACTGCTTCTTTGACTCTACTGTTCCACCATCTTGTTTCCTTCTCCTTCCTTTTACCCCCTGATCTTCCACACAACTTTTCAGCCTCCTTGACCAGAGCATTCCTGAAGTCCTCCCACTCCTCTTCTACATCTCGCAACTCCCCCACTGGCTCTCTGCTCCTTATCAATAATAATAATCAATCTATCAATCTACGGAAATTAATGTATAGCGCGTTAGTGGAATCGTTGTTGTCATATGGATTGTTGGCATGGGGAAACGCTTCCATGGGACACTTATATAAATTATTTACAGTACAAAAAAGAATATTGAAAACAATAGCTCCACCACACATAAAATATGGTTCAAATGTAGGAAAAGATTTGTTCAAGTCGTTGGGATTTTTAAGTATTTATGATCTGTTTGAATATAGATTAATTGTAAAGTATTATTTTAGTGATGATTTCAAATTTAAACATGACAGTGTGAAAGATACGAGAGCAAAAACTGAAGGTATTTACAAACTTCCATCTCACAAAAACAAACATGGTAAGAGAAGGCCAGCGTATACTGTGCCAGAAATTTTTAATAGGATACCACCGGAGTTAAAAGACCTTAGTAAATATGAGCAAACTAAAATGGGAATTAAAATGTGGCTTTAAGTGAAATTACCAGTTGACCTCTCAATGTTTGATTGTACTCTGTTCTCGATGGTTTCATGGTGATTAATATTCATTCAATTATTTATTTCCTTCATGTATAGATATTGTATTAAGTGTATTTGGTATCACTGATATTATGTTATTGCCTTTTACTTTCAAGCATTTTATTTATTTGTTTGTTTGATGATAGGAAGAGAAGACACATCTGTATTATTTCATATTGTACTTGGCCGCAGACGAGCCTTTTGGCTAAGCGGCATATTGTTGTAGTGTGTGTTATTATTTCTATGTATGTATTCTTTATAACCCCAAAAAAAACACAGATCGATCTGTTCAACGGTCATATAACTACCTTGAAACTAAAGATTCGAAGTTGCCGTGAAATATGGAATTCGAGAAATTTGACAACTAACACACAAAAAGTCCGTAAACTGTCAATAACTTTTGAATTTTCACACAGATTAGTTCGAAAATTGTCAAAAATACAGATAATGGTGGTACCAATGATCATGCAAAGTTTTAAGTTGATCGGTCAAACGGTTCTAGTTTAAATTTCAAAAATCACATGAAAGATTTTTTTAAATTTTAACTAATAGGAGGATTTGGCAGAAACTCTGTAAGATAGGGGGCATGTAATGACTTGTCAAAATTTTAAATTGATCAAACCAACCAATCGAAAGATTTTTATTTAAATTTGGCCAATCAATGGATTTCAAAAAAATTTGGGTCTGCAACGCCCAGAAAATATGTTCCGTATGTGTGAAAAATTTCAGCTCGATGGAAAAAGAACTCCACCTTTACTCTGATCTCTAAACTCTGATCTCTGACCATTTAGTACCAAACAGTATTTAATAATCAATGCTCTGACCTCAGTAACAGAAAAAAACAGAGGTCTGTGTCAAAAGAGCCAAAAGGAGACGCTTGCTTCGCTTGCTCAATAAACCATATAATAAAATAAATTACAACAAAAACTTCAAATCAATTCAATATTTAAATTGTTGATTAATTAAAATCAACATACAAAAATACTTAATAAAGCTTGACGCATTGGGACAAGAAGAGGAAAAGCACAAGAGGAAAATGAGGAAGAAATAAGAAAGAAAGAAAGAAAGAAAGGAAAAAAGCAAGCAAGAAGATAGCGAGGAAGGAGATGAAGAAAGAAAGTAAACATGGTCGTTGCAAATTCAAGGCGCCAAGCTGTATTATTTGCTGAAAACACAATATGAGAAAATAATCTGCAGAAAATTGGGTTTTGATTTCATCAGTGCTTTTGTAAGTCTAATTGAGCGAGCGAAGCGAGCGACTCCATTTGGCTCTTTTAGCACGGACCTCTGTTTTTTTTTTTGTTTTTTTTTTTGTTTTTGTTTTTGTATGCTAAAGGAAGCAATGGAAGTCGCACCGTTTCACCGATCGACCTGAAATTTTGCACACATGTAAAGACAACCTTCTCTGTTTGCAGACCCAATTTTTTTTTGAAATCCATCCATTGGTTCATTGTTAAAATAAGTATCTCCTGATAGCCTAAAAAATGAAAATGGTCTTCGAGAAATGTGATCAAACTCATATTTAGCATGGTCAGTAAGACCAACAATGTCACTTATTTTACAAATTTTCAGCCGAATCTGTCAAGAAAGTATGCACTTATTGACATTTTTAATAGCTGTCAGAAATGAAACATTGAAAATGAATGTCTTTCCAATGCAACTGAATCTGATTTGCTTTAGGTACAAGAGTGTTTTGATGGTATGTACAGTTTTTTAGTGAAAAGCAGATATTTTTATGTTTATTGAGTTGATCAAATTTGAATAATTCAATTTGGATCATAGTTTCCAACAAATCATTTCGAGTTTTTAAGGACCTTGATTGTCTTTTCGTCAATTCGTAGTTCTAATGGCCGTGCCTCCCGTGTTTCTACTTGGCTGATTTTGCATCCAGGAGGGATTAGAAACATAAGCTCACATTTCAATAATATCATTGAGTGGCGTTTGTTCTCTTCTAGCGTTCACACGTCATTCCAAATCTCTCCTGCATTTTGCTTCTTTTCGTTGATAATTTTGGCAATTTGGTGTACTTTGTGAAGGTATTAGTAAAATTGAATCGCTTTTAAAGCATAGATATTAGGTATCTACAGTTTTTGTCCAGGGGATTGATTATTTCAAATTATTTTCTTCTTGGAAACGTTGGATTTATTCCGTTTCTGAGCTTCTGTCTAGCCTGACATTTCCTTGAAGGTTGCTATTTTTTTTTGAAAGTTTTGATTCATTCAGTTCAAAACATTACGTTGTCTTATTTTAATTGTGGAACGTTGGATTCATTCCGTTTCTAAACTAGGTAGTTACTATTTTACCTGATCCGTTTTTTGTGTGGAACTTTGATTCCTTTCGCTTATTAGTTGAAAGGTGATTACTTTATTTTCATATTTGCGAAGTTTTGTTCAAGATTCATTTCGTAACATTACGACATTGAATACATTACGTCTTTGAGCACACATTTCGTGCATTTCAAACATTGATCACACAAATATTATTGTACTTTAATTAGGTAGGTACTCTACTTCTTACTTTTTCATTACCTATCTTATCCCTATTTAAACATGCCGAAAAATGGAAAGACTTCTGCTAGAATGAAAGCCATAAAGGCGAAAAAGCGTCTGCGTGAAATTGAAGATCAAGAAACTGACAAAGCTAAATCTAAAAGGTTGAAACAAAATGTCGTTAATAATAAAGCATCAAGGAGCAAAGAGACCCCCGACCAGACTGCTGCAAGGAGATACTCAAACAATCAACGCAATACCCGCTCTCGTGCAGCGGGTATTGCCGATTGACCGACCAACTAAAAACTTCGCATGGTAATTGGTAGCAACATTTAAGGTATTTTTGCCAATTTTCAGTCTAATTTGTAGTTATTTTCAAAAGTTTTTGTAATTTTAGGGACATTTTGTGTGTTGGCTGTCAAATTCACGGCGACATCGAATCTTTAGTTCAAGGCAAGGTAGTTAGAGCAGAAAGTTTCAAACGAAAAGAAACTAATAATGACCGTTTAACAGATTGATCTGATATTGTGTACACACACTACATATCATATCATATGGGTGGTCCCAGGTATATTGTTTGAAGGATATCATGTGATTTTTGAAACTTAACAAGGAACCGTTCAATCAAAGGTTTAATCGATCAACTTAAAACTTAGCAAGGTTATTGGGACCAATATTTTTGGAAATTTTGGAGATATTTATACAAGTCTGTGACGAAATTCAAGAATTATTGGCTTTTAATGACATTTTCGATAAACATAATTTCGGTTCGAGGTGTTGCGTGAATCCGTGCTCGCTCATCAACGCGTTACTCAGAGCGTTTTCCTAGTAATAACTGAGATACGACGATGTAAATTAGGGGCGTCTCCTAGTTAAGACGTGCTGAATGCAGGTATAATATTATTACCTACTTTTATTGTGGGTTAAATAGATTTCACGGAAATGATTTACAAAGTTTGATAGATTTCTTCTAACTTTAAAACAGGAAAATTGACATTGACGTCATAACTCATGTTGCCATGGCAACAAAGTATATTTTTCTTGATGGTAACTATCATTGTTGTAGACTTAGAAATGTCATCACCACGGGTCATCACCTTCCTGATTCCAAGATGTCCCATGACATTTGTTTTATAACAACTTTACATAAATTATACGAGGAATTGATTAATTTTACAAAATATAAAAAATCCTACATCTGCCACCTATTGTAAAATTATATACATTTATTTTTTAATCCGTCATGATGATTTGTTCATTGTTTCTGAACTGCTAAAGTACTGTCTGTGAAGAAAATAGCAAGAAGTTATATTTTTTAATCCGTCATGATGATTTGTTCATTGTTTCTGAACTGCTAAAGTACTGTCTGTGAAGAAAATATTGTGCGGAATCTCGAATATTAACTAGGAGTAAAATAAACTATACTAACAATACCTACTGAAGCCCAATTTACACGGATCAACTTCTTGTCCAACTTCTGTGCCACACTTCTTGATGGAAATAAGAACATGTTCTAAATTATATAAATGTTGAGCTCAAAGTTCTGTGACAAGAGGTTGCTTCATGTAAATACAAAATTATACGAAAAGGGCGAATGTGACACAATGTGACACGTACAGCGTCACGGCGGCGTTGAGAGTTATTCGGCGTCTGACGTGATGTCCGGGGGTTGCTGACTGCGCACCCCGCCCTGCTGCGCGCGCTGCCCATGTACCCCAGCACGTACAGCGTCTCGGCGGCGTTGAGAGTTATTCGGCGTCTGACGTGATGTCCTGGGCTGCTGACTGCGCACCCCGCCCTGCTGCGCGCGCTGCCCATGTACCCCAGCACGTACAGCGTCTCGGCGGCGTTGAGAGTTATTCGGCGTCTGACGTGATGTCCTGGGCTGCTGACTGCGCACCCCGCCCTGCTGCGCGCGCTGCCCATGTACCCCAGCACGTACAGCGTCTCGGCGGCGTTGAGAGTTATTCGGCGTCTGACGTGATGTCCGGGGCTGCTGACTGCGCACCCCGCCCTGCTGCGCGCGCTGCCCATGTACCCCAGCACGTACAGCGTCTCGGCGGCGTTGAGAGTTATTCGGCGTCTGACGTGATGTCCTGGGCTGCTGACTGCGCACCCCGCCCTGCTGCGCGCGCTGCCCATGTACCCCAGCACGTACAGCGTCTCGGCGGCGTTGAGAGTTATTCGGCGTCTGACGTGATGTCCGGGGCTGCTGACTGCGCACCCCGCCCTGCTGCGCGCGCTGCCCATGTACCCCAGCACGTACAGCGTCTCGGCGGCGTTGAGAGTTATTCGGCGTCTGACGTGATGTCCTGGGCTGCTGACTGCGCACCCCGCCCTGCTGCGCGCGCTGCCCATGTACCCCAGCACGTACAGCGTCTCGGCGGCGTTGAGAGACAGGACAGGTACTGAAAAGTCCGTGGACAGGAACACGACTGAGGCGATGACGCACGTGGACAGGAACACGAGGGAGGCGCTGACGCACGTGGACAGGAACACGAGGGAGGCGCTGACGCACGTGGACAGGAACACGAGGGAGGCGCTGACGTACGTGGACAGGAACACGAGGGAGGCTTTCGATTAGAATTAGCATTCATATCATATTGTGCACATTTCCAGCCCAATCGGTCAAGAATTGACATACTTATTGCTGTTTTAAGTGATTTGAATATCTGTCCAAAGAGATTGGTGGAGAAGTATCATATTCGTGGTACTACATTGATCTGTTATTCAATTGTTCCAGAGTGTTTATGGAAAGTTGCAAGGGAAATAGGTAATAATGTAGTTAGTTATCTTTGATTGAATATATCGTGCTTGATTGGCGATGTCGCGAGTGTCGGTGCTCGCTCATCAACGCGTTACACGGAGCGTTTTCCTAGTTTATTAACAGCCATGACAACCAAAACAAATATTGTCTAATATTGTCCAACAATACAAAAATAATATAAAATAGTAATAATTTTTTTTCAAGCTAAAACTTGTTGCGTGGCAACTTTTGCATATAACTTTTGAACTGATCCTGTCTTAAAATGGGTATAATAATTATGGATTTAGAAGACCCTTATGGCTTGTTTCTCCTCGGAATACATCACTGCGAGAATAATTATTCCTGTCATCTAAAAGCAGTAGTTAGTATTTATCACGGGCGCGAATGTCAACTTTATTCCGATCAAGGCTTACTGCAGGTATAGTAATTACATCGGCGGAAATGGCAGATGTAAAGCCGACATGTTATTTTCAATTTTAGATTAACCTATTATATTTCTCTCAAAAATGCTAGTCGTAATAATGGTAATAGTCAGGGAACAGAATTAAAAAAATGACAACTTTGCGGGCAGGTCTGTTAAAAGTTGCCAACGTCGATATTCTTATGTATTTTGATGCGCTGAATTCGAAAAAAAACGTTGGCATCCTGTCATTTGACTCCTTCACCCTTAAATTCAACAAAAACGGGGTGAACTACCCTTAATCATAAAATCAGCCCTATTTTCGTAACTAGACGAGATAAAACAAATGTTAAAAAACCGTAATATAGCTGAACATGTAATGAACATATTTGTCGCTGCATGTATGGGCAAAATGTAAACAATTAATGTACTAAATAATATTTGAACAATTGACTTCAATAAAATTTAGCCAAATTGGAAAACATATCACGTAATTCTAAAAAAAGTATAAGAGTTAAACACTTGACAATTGTTAATAACATACCCAACATCCTGACTGCCGTAACGAAATCAACCGTATTACAAAATGTTGAATAGTTTGGTCTACAGAAATGTTCAAATGCATTGACCTCAGATTGCATCCAGCTCATCTCGCCTCACGCGGGATCGAGTGGGCCACCTTTTAGTCTAGAGTCTAAAGGGTTTGACCCCCCACTAATTGCAACATTAGAGTATTTTATATCATTGGATTCAGAAAAAATAACTGTATAACATACCAAAAGTCTACCAAAATTAAAATAAGATGGCTTCCTCTGATTGGTCAATTAGTGAAAAACAATTGAATGCGATTATTAATTTACAGTGTAATGTAAATACATCGAATATGGTATCGAATGAAAGCTCTTTTCAAGTAGAGTTCAGAAAAAAATATTAAAAAATTCAAAATTTTTACCAAGGTCAAATATGCTCTAAAGTACCCAGAATGGCCTCTATAGAGGCACGCGACTTAAAATGGCTGCCGTAGTCGCATCCGAAGAGCTACAGACATGCTTTTGGTGTCATTCGATTAAGAATACAATTTTCTGTAACATATCAAAAGTATACTAAAATCAAAATAGTGCTAATGATGATCATTTGTTAATTAGTAAATTAGAAAATTAAACAAAATTATATAGTGCAGTAGCAAAGCAATTAAACTATGGATTTTAAGATTAAATGTTTAGTTCTTTCAAATATCTCAATTGTACCCTCCTGAACATTTTTGGATGAGGAGACATTTGATTCGATCCTGCATTTTCAAGATGGCGGCCAATGATCAATGCGGCACTGCAGTTTCAATATCTCAGCTCCCGTTGATCCGATTTTAATTTATTTTCTTTGAAATTGAAGCTGAATAATGTCTTCATCTTTTTTGTAATAAGTATTATTATCATATCTCGAACAGTTTAAAAGTAACATTAAAAATTACTGATACCTAATTTGACTTTTGGGTTTTCGTTCAATATGGTTATAAGCCTATTTACATTGTTGTGTGTATGTCCACGCGAAACATTTTTAATTATTATACTCTGGACATATTATTAGCTTTCATATGATGTATAATTTGTGGGGTATAAAGTCAATAGGAGCTGAGAAAATGGGTTTAGAACATAAACCTTAATCATTGAGATAGCAAAATTCCAGTATTCAGATTTCTGAATATTAAAAACCTATTTTCTCATCTCCTGTTGACTTTAAAACCCATCATTTATATATCACAGGACAGCTAATGACATTTTCAGATTATTTTATTTGAAAAATGTTTTCCGTGGACATACACACAACAATATACATAGGCTTAAACAGTTTAAAACGAAAATCCAAAAGTCAAATTATCAGTAATTTTAAATAAAACTTTTTAACTGTTCGAGATATAATAATATTACTTATTACAAAAAAGATGAAGACATTATTCAGCTTCATTATAAAAGAAATATAATTAAAATCGTATCAACGGGAGCTGATATATTGTAATTGCAGTGGCCGCATTGATCTTTGGCCGCCATCTTGAAAATGCAAGTTCGAATCAAATGTCTCCTCTTCCAAAAATGTTCAGAAGATAACAATTGAGATATTTGCAAGTACTGAACATTTAATCTAAAAATCCACAGTTCAATTGCTTTGCAACTGCACTATATAATTTTGTTTAATTTTCTTATTCACTAATTCACAAATTATTATCATTAGCACTATTTGGAATTTTGTAGACTTTTGACATGTTACAGAAGATTGTATGATTGTTGATTGCTAAAATGACACAAAAAGCAAGTCTGTAGCTCTTCGGATGCGACTACGGCAGCCATTTTAAGTCGCGTGCCTCTTAGAGGCCATTCTGGGTACTTTAGAGCATATTTGACCTTGGTAAAAATTTTGAATTTTGTAATATTTTTTTCTGAACTCTACTTGAAAAGAATTTTCGTTCGATACCATATTCGAGTAAATTAATAATACCTTATTTTAATTTTGGTAGACTTATGGTATGTTATAAAGTAATTTTTTCTGAATCCAACGATATCAAAATACTCTGATGTTGCAATTAGTGGGGAGTCAAACCCTTTAGACTCTGGACTATAATGTGGTCTATCTATTCAATGAATTAATTGGGGCAAAACACGACAAACCTTGAGCCGTGGCCACTTCTACATTATAGTGAAAAGTGCGGAGGCATTATTTTAATTTGTGTTTCTACATAGTGATGCGTCGTCCAGAGTAGGGTTTTTACTTTTTATCATATACATTCCCGGTACATTAACTTCTTCGTTTTATTACTTTATCTTGGTATATTGATTAATCTATATGTGATCAATTGATTGATAACTTGCCAAAAGGAAGGATTAAATCTCCCACACATACAGAATGACAACAAACCTCTGCTAACTGACATAGTGTACATTAAAATTGACAATTTCACAGTGAATAATTAGTTTTGAATAGCTGCATGGTGAACACACAGTTTCGCGCTATAAATGCCTAGCTCGCATTGACTGTTCCCCGTCACATCATCCCCCCTCCACCGCAATACCGTTGGGCCAAGCTGTGGGACGCTAGGGCGATGCAGCGGGCCCGTGGAGTTGCTTTATTCAAATGACTATATTTAAGTAACCCGGCAATCTACCGAAATGCGGTAAACTGCATTATCTTCCTTATTGTATTGGGCAGTTTTTTGTAAAGTATGAGCTTTATGACTTTCTTAGTTAAGCAGCACCGACAAGTTATATTTTTTTGTGAAAAATTAGCAAGTGCGTTTTTTGAGATAATGGGCCCAATCAGCAAGTTTGAAGGGTCATTATCAAAATTTTGAAGATGCCATTTTATTAATCAGTATTTAAACTTGACATGAGTTTTTTTTCGTAATTTTATCGTAAGTTTTGACAAATTTGGTACGGTTTTTAGCTTTAAACCCCTAGAACAGGGTTTTTTAAGTTTAAGGGTAGAAGGAGTCGGATTTCGAATTGCCAACGTCACTTTTTGGATTCAGCGGGGTTGAGTTAGTGGGAATCACTATTCAGTTTGCTTTTAACACGATTTACTTGTACTCATGAGAAGGAGACGTCTTTTCAGATTCTGTTCCCTGACTATAATGGCCAAAGTCTATACAATAAAGGGAATATTTTATAGACGTATAGGGTATTGGCGCGTCTGTACCCTTTGCTACGTTCAGCAATGGGCATAAGGGCCGTTTCACTCGTGTAGATTCCATTCGTAAAGAGTTTTGGCTCAACAGCGAGTACTTGCAGCGACCTCCGTTTGGCGCGATCGTGTGGCATGTCTGTATTGTTTGCTACGTTCAGCACTTTGTGAGATTGTTAGGCTGCGAACACACGGGGCGACTTTTAGAAGCTCGACGCTTTTTAGTAGTTGGCAAGGTAATATCAGTGACGTCATTCAATAAGGGTTTGCATACAACTTGAGAAAATCGCCGCTTCTAAAAGTCGCCCCGTGTGTTCGCAGCCTCTCTAACAAATGGACACGTGACCAACAGCTAAGCGACGCCCAATTGCAATCCGATTTTCTCGCCTATTGAAGATCTCCACGCTCATTGGCTTAGAGGAGAAAAAAATACGGAAATCAAACATTTCTCCAAATTAAATATGGTTATAGGTATCAATATTATATTTTATTCGCAAAGCGTGGATTTTTTTACATTAAAAATAATTTTTTCCCAAAGAATTGTCTTTAGAAGCACGCCCCCTCAGACCTAGCTGAATCCTAACATCTCCATTCCAGACAGAAGGAAACATATGCCACTGAAGTGAAAACCGCAATTTTGAACACGTATTGTGTTCATGGAGATTATAAAAATGTGTCGGTGTTTCAGTTGGTGAGCGGCGTCTTTAGGGTTCCAAGACCGGATAGGCCAGTTGAAACAGGTAAAAAACTATAATAGAAATTTTTAATTATTTGCTTCGTTAATTAGAAATAATAATTAGTTGATTTTTGGTGAAAAATTGAATGTTTTCATGTCTCAATAGGTGTCGTATGAAATTTAATATTATTATATTTTTTTTGAGGTGGGGCTTAACGTCGCACTGTTCTGCAGCGAACAGTCAGCCTCGCTGCAGAACAGTGGGACGTTAAGCCCCCCCCCAAAAAAAAAAAAAACAACAACTATATATATAATAATATTAAATTTCATACGGCACCCAATGAGACATGAAAATACACAATTTTTCACCAAAAATCAACTAATTTTTACTAATTAACGAAGCAAAACATTAAAATGTACCAAAGGGATAACCCTAAGTTTGTCTTTTATATCTAATCATGGTTAAAATTTCAATCATTTCGTCAACCTATTTTGTCTCCAATCGTAACCAAACAAGTGCCTGCAAAATGCGGCAAAATCGCTCGATCATGCAGCATGTTTAACACACAGTACCTTTTAGAAAACCGTTGTTCCTTCCCGTTGTTTTTGATAAGTCATGAGTGACACAATACTTTTTCGATTTACAGCCTCATCTATTCCCATACTGGGGCCACGAGACCTACACGACGACGACGACAGTTCCGTCGACCCAGGACATAACTTGCCACGCCCAGATGAGGTACTGTGAGGAGATTCCAAATCCAAGAGTCAAAGCGCAAGGGTAAACACACACTCGCGAGTATTCTTGTGTGCAGTGGTGTAGTCAAGGGTATACGCGGGTATAGGGTGCATTAACTTAGCCCAGCCACAAAATGATATCAAAAAACGAAATAGATAGTCGTTTTGTGCTCGTTTTGTGCTGAAATGTGCCGTAAAAAAATCGTTTTGAGCTGTCACCGTTTTGAGTGAATGTTAATTTTTAGGAGGGCTTGGTAGTGAGCGTGGCCTTGACGAGTTTTTTAATCGATTTTTATCAATATCTTTTTCCAGTGTAATTGTTATCAAAATAGGGCTATGGACGTGAATTCAGAACAGTTCAATGAAAATAATTTCATGGTTTGGAATAAGCTATTAGTTTTATTGTGTCCAACAGGTGTTTAGAACCCGAAAATTACTAAATTTTCGGGTTCTAAACACCTGTCGGACAAAATAAAACTAATAACTTATTCCAAACTATGCAATAATTTTCAGTGAACTGTTCTGAATTCACGTCCATAGCCTATTTTGTTAACAATTACACTGGAAAAAAGATATTGATAAAAATCGATTAAAAAACTCTTCAAGGTCAAACTCACTACCCAGCCGTCTTAAGTGGCTGAGCTAAGTTAATGCAAAATCAAGCAAAAAAATAAAAACTTCGTATTTGTTAATTTTCTTGCTCTGTCCGAATTGTGCTCGCTTTGTGCTGATTTGTGCCGTTGAGAAATCGTTTTGAGCTCATCCCGTTCCAAAGTTATCGCCCGTTTTAAATGGCTGGGCTAAGTTAATGCTAGCCCAGCCACATTCAAATAATCAAACCAAAATAGGCATGCGTTTTGTGCTCGTTTTGTGCTGATTTGTGCCGTTGAGTAATCGTTTTGAGCTCATCCCGTTCCAAAGTTATCGCCCGTTTTAAATGGCTGGGCTAAGTTAATGCTAGCCCAGCCACATTCAAATAATCAAACCAAAATAGGCATGCGTTTTGTGCTCGTTTTGTGCTGATTTGTGCCGTTGAGTAATCGTTTTGAGCTCATCCCGTTCCAAAGTTATCGCCCGTTTTAAATGGCTGGGCTAAGTTAATGCTAGCCCAGCCACATTCAAATAATCAAACCAAAATAGGCATGCGTTTTGTGCTCGTTTTGTGCTGATTTGTGCCGTTGAGTAATCGTTTTGAGCTCATCCCGTTCCAAAGTTATCGCCCGTTTTAAATGGCTGGGCTAAGTTAATGCTAGCCCAGCCACATTCAAATAACCAAACCAAAATAGGCATGCGTTTTGTGCTCGTTTTGTGCTGATTTGTGCCGTTGAGTAATCGTTTTGAGCTCATCCCGTTCCAAAATTATCGCCCCTTTTAAATGGCTGGGCTAAGTTAATGCTAGCCCAGCCACATTCAAATAATCAAACCAAAATAGGCATGCGTTTTGTGCTCGTTTTGTGCCGTTGAGTAATCGTTTTGAGCTCATCCCGTTCCAAAGTTATCGCCCGTTTAAAATGGCTGGCCTAAGTTAATGCTAGCCCAGCCACATTCAAATAATCAAACCAAAATAGGCATGCGTTTTGTGCTCGTTTTGTGCTGATTTGTGCCGTTGAGTAATCGTTTTGAGCTCATCCCGTTCCAAAGTTATCGCCGTTTTAAACGGCTGGGATAGTAACTATTATCTTAACTCAGCTATTAAAAACGGGCCACATTAAAATTTAATCAAACCAAAACTACATATAGTTTTGAATCAAGCGAGGTTATACTCAAATCTAATTTCGTAATTTCAATAAATATAATAATTACTAACGATGATCAATGGTAGGTATATTATTTTAATTTGATCAGTTCCTGTTTACAATATATTGTGTCAGGAGATGAACAAAACATCAATAATCTATATCATGGGCCTTCTTTCCCGCAACCGACTAGCCATAATCGACTGCCCATAGGTATATTAAGATAATAATTAATGGAACTTAACGGTAATTAATGGAATTGGAATTGTTTGGGAGTTGGAACATTTCAGGATAATATAGCAACTTTAAATACACATTGTCGCTACCTATCAGGAGAGCTAACTGACGTGATTCTAACAATTATTTAAAATAATAATAATCTTTATTTAGTGAAAAAAAGGTGTTGGTTTTTTTTCCTTTCTACAGCAGGTAAAAAATTGTAAATTAGTTTAGGAAAACATTTAGGACCGGTTTTAGGGGTGTGCGACCAGTGTCCCCGCACAGGTCGCCAAGCTCGAGGGAGTGCCTAAAGGGCACCTGGAGGGGTGTCAAAATGTGTAATATTGATAGTGTAGACCTAAAGTAAAAATATTATTGTATTCATTATCATGTCATGTTGATATTTTAATGTCATAGGTTGTTTTAGCAATGAATATACAGTATTACAGTCCTAAATTTAAATTTCTATTAAAAAATTTAACTTTATACACTTGACACTTCAAAATATATGTTGTGTCCGTGGTAAGGCCAGATGATGTCGGATTACAATGTTAAATAAAAGATGATGATGAATACAAGAAGTGATGTTTATTAGTAATAATAGCAAGGTTAATGGTAGGTCAATCCCTGAAGAGAGGTAGAACAGAAATGAGGCAGAGTGACTGATTGAGATCTGGCAAGTGGAATCCTAGCAAGGTCGTCAGTAGTACCAACCTCAGGTTATCATATATTTGAAAGTGACAGTGTGAAGTTAGCTATGTAACAGTCCTCCCCCTAGTTGAAATTGAAAATTATACATTTAGTACAATATTGAAAACAGTGGAAATTGAAATGCAAGAAAATAAATCAGTCTTCCAATCTTCTTGGACGCTTCTTGATTCTGCGAGGTCTGGCCCCGAGGAAGTCTTGAGCGGTCCGGTCTGGGATTTGTTCGGCTGGCTGCTTCGGCAGTCGAGAAATCGGCTTTGGTACTGGCTCTGCTGGTTGCTTCTCCAGTCGGGCGAGTATCTGGTCGACGTGTCGTGACATCAACCGTCCATCGGTCGTAGTGACTTGGTATGAGAGTGGACCGGTCACCTGTGTAACGATGGCCGGTAACCACTTCGGTGCTCCCGTTACGTAGTTCCTCACTGAAACAGGTTGCTGCAACATAAAACTACGGGGTTTTAGTGGCATGCTCTCTTGAACTGGTAGTGTCTCTGGATGAAGTCTGCTCCACAAGGTTCTCGGTCGGCGATTCATGAGCATCTCGGCTGGGCTCTTTCCAGTGGAAGCTCGAGGCGTAGTACGGATCGCGAAGAGTGTGGTGTTCAGCTTCGATTCCCAGTTGACTATGTCGATTTTCCTCAACATCTGCTTGAGAGTTTGCACCATTCGTTCAGCTTTTCCGTTCGTTGCAGCGTGGAAAGGTGCAGAATTTCTCCTTCGAATTCCACTAGCAGAAAGAAAAGAAATGAATTCCTCTGACACGAACGGTGTACCATTATCTGAAACGATAACGTCAGGTAATCCGTGGGTGGTGAAAATCCTGCGCAAATGTTTGATTACTGTAGATGTGGTCATGTTTGGAGTAATGACAATTTCAGGCCATCCTGAGTAAGCATCCACAACAATGAGAAACAGTTTCCCGTTGAACGGTCCTGCAAAATCGATGTGTAGGCGCGACCATGGATTCACTGGCGTTGTCCACGGATGTGCTGGTGCTTTCGGTGGGTTGTTACGTAGCGATTGACAGATCTCACAACTTCGTATCTCCTTCTCGATGTCGTCGTCGAGATGAGGCCACCAAAAGTAACTGCGAGCAATCGCCTTTGTGTGGACGATTCCCTGGTGAGTGAAATGTAACATGTCAAGTATTTGTTGGCGAAAAACAGGTGGAATTACAACTCTGCTTCCCCAGATGAGACAGTTCTTGTGGGTAGAGAGCGATTCTTTGCGAGCAGCATATGGAGCAAATTCTGTAGGCAGTTTGTCCTCAGGCCAACCTTGCAATACGTATCTGTATACGCGAGTGAGTAGGCTGTCCTGTTGAGTAGCTGTCGCGATCTCGGTAGCTGTGATGGGCGATTCCGAGTTGTCCGGAACCTCGAGCAGGAAAACATCAGCTGGTGTGATCACAGTCGACGTGGTGTCAGGTAATGGCAACCGGCTGAGTCCATCGGCGTTCCCCATGGAAGTTCCAGGTCTGTACTCAAGATCTAAGTTAAAAGAATTCAATGTTGTTCCCCATCGCAACATTCGTGGTGACATGACCTCTGGTGTCTGCTTATGAGGGTTGAACAAGCCCAGTAATGGCTTGTGATCCGTGTAGATCACAAAATGACGACCATACAAATAATTTCTGAACTTGGTCAAGCCAAAAATTATTGCTAGAGCTTCACGGTCTATCTGCGCATAGTTGCGTTCATGTTTGTGAAGTGTGCGCGATCCAAAAGCTACAGGTCTTTCAGATCCGTCGTCCATTACATGCGAAATAACGGCCCCCACGCCATACGGCGAGGCATCACAGACAAGTGTCAGTGGTCTTGTCGTGTCATAGTGTGACAATACTTGATCTGATTTCAACAAGTCTTTAGCTTTATTGAAAGCGTTTTGGTGAATAGCTGACCATGTCCATACCTTATTGGTCGAGTGCAGAAGCCGGTGTAATGGTTCTAACACGGTAGCTTTGTTTGACAGGAACCGCTCGTAGAAATTCAGCAGTCCTAGGAATGCTTGTAGAGATTTCTTGTCTGCCGGTGCTGGCGCGTTTTGTATGGCGTCAAACTTCTCGGTGGTGGGATGTATGCCTGATGCATCTACTCGGTACCCCAAGAAATGGACAGACTTCGCCGCAAATGAACATTTGCTGCGTTTCAGCCGTAGTCCTGCATCTGAAAGTTGCTTCAACACCTGACGTACCCGAATCCAATGTTCGTCCAGGTCCTTCCCCGTGATGAGGATGTCGTCCAACAGAACTGCCACTCCCGGAATTCCTGCCAGGAGAGATTCCATCAGTCGTTGGAATAGACCAGGCGCTGAGGCTACTCCAAAAGCCAGACGATGACACTTTAGCAGTCCCTTCGGCGTGTTGAGTGTCAGAAGGCTGGCAGACGCGTCATCCACCTTAACCTGGGTGTATGCGTTCTCCAGATCTAACTTGCTAAAGAATCGGCCTCCAGCTAGTGATGCAAATGATTCACTAGCAGTGGGTAGAGGATAGGTATCAGTCTTAATTGATAAATTTACTGTACCTTTGTAGTCGCCACAAAGGCGAATAGATCCATCGGGCTTGACGATTGGAACTATCGGTGTTGCCCAGGTTGAATGAGGAACAGGTTCCAGAACCCCCTGCTCGATCAGCTTCGTCAGCTCAGCATCAACCTTCTCTCGAATGGCAAATGGTACCGGTCTACTTTTTAAATAGACAGGTCTTGAGTTGGGTTCTATTTCAATGGTAGCTAGTGGTCCGTTATAGGTCCCAGGTGCATCAAAAATTGTCTCGTACTCACCCAGGTTTGGTATCTCCTGGTGATGAACCCCCTCTATGTGGATTCCGAGTGGCTCGAACCAGTTGCGGCCCAGCAAACTCGGCCCCTCCCCCTCTGCTACTAGCAGTGACAGGGTGTGTAATTTGCCTTTGTGCTCAACCGTTACTTCTGTTGACCCCAGAATTCGGAGTCTCTGCTTGGACCATGTCTGCAGAAGAATGGCTTCTTGGACTAGTCGATGGTGTTTCGGCCAGACCTTCTTGTAAGTAGATTCACTGATATTGGAGCGTGTGGCCCCGGAATCCACTTCCATCTTGATGGGATGCCCATCAAGTTCCAAATCGACGTTGAAAGGCGCGTTGTTTACGCTGGGTTTCTTGTCGACTGCGAGCACCATGTTAGCAGAATACAGATTGACATACCTCGCTTGGAAAGTCGTCGGTTTTATCTTGTTCTGCTGCTGAGGCTTCTCTCTCCTCTTCTTCGCGAAACAGACGCGTTGTAGATGGCCTACCTTTTGACAGAAAGTACATTTTGATAAAGCATACTTGCATGCCTTTGATGTATGCTCACCACCACACCTGTAACATGTTGTTTCCACAGGTTTGTAGGTAGTCTGCATCTTGTGCAGATTGCCTTCAGGTGTACTATTCTTCACTTCTTTCATGGCTGAGGCGCTGTGCCCAGCTGTTTCCGCCGCTATTGCCATTGTATGGGCTTGATGAAAAGTTAAATTGATCTCTCGTAAGAATCTTATCCTTAGTGCTTCATCTTTAACCCCAAAAACCAATCGGTCCCGGAGCATGTTATCAAGATCAAGAAATTTACAATGTTCTGAGGCCGCCCTTAACCTAGCTGTGAATTGAGCCAGGGATTCGCCCTGTTCCTGTACACATTGGTTAAATAGATACCTCTGCAGAATTTCATTAGGTGGCGGACTGAAGTGATTAGTCATCTTCTTGATTATTTCATCAAATCCTAACTCTGTGGTCTCAGATGGACTGCAAATATTCCTGAGTGTAGTGTAGGCCCATTCTCCCATCGAGGTAAGAAAAATAGCTTTCTTGAGTTTCACTTCGGTGATTTTATTTGCTAGGAAATAATATTCCATCGTTTCCTTGTATATTGGCCAAGAAGAAGATTTATTGAATTCTTGCAGCTTACCGTATGTGTTGCCGGCCATGTGCAGATTCCCTTTTTCTTCATTTTCCTCTTTCGGCATTGTGTGACGAAATTATGACTCAATATTAACAAAATATAATGCACACATAATTAAACTCTTGAAATATCCTCGTCGCCAGTTGTTGTGTCCGTGGTAAGGCCAGATGATGTCGGATTACAATGTTAAATAAAAGATGATGATGAATACAAGAAGTGATGTTTATTAGTAATAATAGCAAGGTTAATGGTAGGTCAATCCCTGAAGAGAGGTAGAACAGAAATGAGGCAGAGTGACTGATTGAGATCTGGCAAGTGGAATCCTAGCAAGGTCGTCAGTAGTACCAACCTCAGGTTATCATATATTTGAAAGTGACAGTGTGAAGTTAGCTATGTAACAATATATAATAGTGTTCCATAGATAGTTAGTCATTATTTGACAACGTTTCATGATTTTCTTCAGTCAAGATCAAATTATGAAAAGACCCTTCTAATATCACCATATTTACAGTACTGCAAGAATATGTATGAGCCCACTTCCAATTGTTATTTAATTCTTCCATCCTTATATTATTTAGCTATTACAGCATGAAATCTTTCTTCTATCGCCATTGACAAAACTATAAAATAGCTATTACTAAAAGTAGCTTGAATTATAGATTCTGGCTCTTTTAGAAAGAGGAAAATGTTCCTACTTGTAAATTTCTTTCCCCCTTTTAGGATAGAATGATGTCTTTAAAAAAACGATGCGGTAAGTCCTTTTGTTAAGTATTTCTCGGTGTTTATTCTTTTATTTCAAAAATACGATTAAATATTTGGAAATGTCATTGACTTGGCTCCTTTTTTGATATCACTCCTTTTCGGTGTTGAATTTTTTTAAAGTAAATAGACTTGGCTGCCTTTTTTACACGGAGTGTTTTTTTCTGTACAGTATTACAGTCCTAAATTTAAAAATATGTGTTCAATATTGTATCCAAACTATAGGTACATTTTGGTACTCAAAAAGAGACCAAATGTGATCTAGAAATCCAAAATTTTCCGGGGCTATACGCCACATTTACGCATTGTACTGGGGGGGAGGGGGGGCCTCCCACCAGACCCCCTATTGTTTGCGTTTGCAAACTTCAATTTGCCTCATTGTATTTCTGAAATGAAGGGGGTGGGGGGTGGGGGGTCGCCATTTATTGTTTTGGCACAGGGCGCCAAACTGCTTTAAAGTAATCCGCCATGTATAACTTAATTTATTTTTATTTAAGAGGAAGCTGCCTGGAAGATATCGTTTCCACAATTTTGAAAATTTGACCGAACAATTTTCTCCCAGAAATAGAATACACTATTTTGCTTCTACTTTCTACAATTCTTAGTGAATACCTATTAATTAAAAAAATTGTATTTAAAATTGTTGTAATTGTAAAATAGTATTGTTTAGCTTGCCAAACTGTATTTCTGATTCAAGCAAAAACAGCTGAAAATCTCATTTAGAGACCAATAATGAATTAAGTTTTGAGACAATTGTCTTGTTTGGTTCGAGTTGTTAAAGAAATGCTTCCTTTTGGCTCTTTTGGCACGGACATCTTCTTTTCTGCTATTAACCGATGCACAGGTCGCACCGTTTCACCGATCGATCTGAAATATTGCACACATGTAAATCAACATTCTCTGTTTGCAGACCCTATTTTTTGAAATCCATTCATTGGTCAAAATTTAAATAATTATCTCCTGTTAGGCTGAAAAATTAAAATGGTCTTCGATAAATGTGATCAAACTCATATTTTGCATGGTCATTAAGACCAACATTGTCTCTTATTTTACAAATTTCCATCCCAATCAGTTAAAGTGGTCCCACTGCTCCAGCCAAGGTGCTTAGAATTCGCCGTAATTCATACAAATCTCTGATGAAATAATACCTCAAACAACAGCATAAAACAATTATATCTTACCGTACGCTCCAATTATATGTTTTTAATTGAAGTTCCAATTAAACTCTCCCAAAATAATTCATATTTGTAGTGCAATGTTGCCAGATTTATGGTAAATTTCACACATTGTACACATTTTCTTTCTTATTTGGCCCGTGACCCCATATTTTCAAACGGCAGTCTAATTCTAAAAATTATTATCTTTAATTTGAGGCTATTTTCAATAATTTGTCATTCCTCTTGCGGTTTTAGGAGCAATTTAAGGCCAATTTTCCGGGACGATTTCATGTCTCCCTGTGTTATCTTATGGGGGAAAAAGTGATCTTTAATCAAGCATATCTAATCCCCATAAAAAACACTCCGTGTAAAAATGCCAGCCAAGTCTCTTCAACTATAAAAAAATAGAAGACATCAAAAAATTCAGCACTGAAAAGGAGTGATATTAAAAAAGGAGCCAAGTCAACGAATTTTCAAAAATTTTATCGTACCATTGAAATAAAAATATAACCCACCGAGAAATACTTAAAAAAAAGGACTTGGCGCATCGCTTTTTAAAGACACTTTTCAATTCATAAGCTTAAGACACTCACATACTACGTCGTTTAGAAATTTCTAGAAAAATTGGGACAAAACTGTCAAATTAAATATTAAACATTCCGTAAAATATTTTCAATTTTAATATAAGTACGCAAAGAAATATTTTGCATTTGTCTTACAATCAATAAATACAGAACAAATATGTTTGTGATTGGTAGGTAGTTTCGTGGTAGGTAAATTATCATTCCTAATGAACTATCATACTCAGAACCTTCTCGTCGTGTAATTATAGTTGTTATTAATTAACATTTTATACCAATAAAGTCCAATTTTTCAATCCTGTGCATTTAAACAAGTTATTTACTTAACAGAGGCATTCTAGGAATGTCATTGGTTGTTGCCATGACAATCCAGTCCTAATAAACCGTTTAAAAGTTAGCAGAGTATTGAAAGACTGGTCCTAAATGTCATAAATTACGCAACGTGTTACTTTAGATTGTTAGTTAATTATTTGAGCTCAGTGCACTAGTCTCTTAATTTGCACTCCAGAGGCCCGAGCTACATATCCCATTGACGGCCTTCTTGTAATGAGCACTTTCGTGGCTTCCCTCAGTCAAGATGGAATGTTGAGGTCTTCCTAATATGACCCTAGAAATAGTGGCATACGAATATAATAGGCCACTTCCGTGTCAAACAAACCATCTGCAATTATATTTCTTCAACATCACCAATAAATCTGTCTTCTATATATTGACAATAAGTGTAATAGTAATAGTGTAAGAGTGTAGATAAGTGTTATAGGTATTGTGAAAGGTAGTTTGATTAATCGATAATGAATGTGATTGACCCAGGAAAAGAATTCTTCCTAATTTTAGGAAGTGTCTTTAAAAAAACGATGCGCCAAGTCCTTTTTTTTAAGTATTTCTCGGTGGGTTATATTTTTATTTCAATGGTACGATAAAATTTTTGAAAATTCGTTGACTTGGCTCCTTTTTTGATATCACTCCTTTTCAGTGCTGAATTTTTTGATTTCTTCTATTTTTTTATAGTTGAAGAGACTTGGCTGGCATTTTTACACGGAGTGTTTTTTATGGGGATATCACTAATTTTTTTAGTTTATTTACACAACTAGTAACACATATCAGAGCAACAATGACTAATTCCTTTAAAAAAAATACGCCATTTCCGAATTGGTTAGTAAGAAAAATTGTGTTTGGTTCTAAATATACGCTGAAGAGATATTCCATGAGAATTTCGAAAGCATTGTTCCAATCGGTCCAGCCGTTTTCGAGATGTGGCATCACTTCTGGATTTCAAAATGGCCGCTGAAATTACTGCCACCTAGAAGTTATTTCAACAAATGTTTTGTATCATTATAAGCCTTCTGTTTATGTAGTTATTGTAGTAAGAGGTTATAAAAGTATGATTATTTATATTTATGACGTCATTTCCGGTTTCGGTAAAAGAACATTTCTACTTCAACTATTGATATTCCATATAGATGACCGTCTGAATCATTTGGCGCTAGTTTCATTCCGATTGGTCTAGCCGTTTTCGAGATATGACGTCACTTCCGGTTTCAAAATAGCGGCTTCCGGTTGGTTTTATAAAAAGGCACCTCAGACGCCAAAAGTGCACATGTGGTAAAAATTTCAGATCGATCGGTTTAGCCGTATAGGCTGTGGCGGTGACAGCGGTGTTTTCTGACATCTGAAGAAGAAGAAGATACCATTTAAAAAGGGTGTAATTTCACTGTTTTCACGGCCCTCTAGCTCGCAAATAAAATAACCTACTGTTCCCACATTTGTTATATGTTGTCAGGTGGGCCATAGCTCGAAATTAAGATATTTCGCAACAATGTGAGATTTTCCAATTTTAAGATCCAGTAGGCCGAAAATGCCATGTTGTTGCTTACAGTAAAAGTGTTTGGTCTGCTCCTCAGCTTATTAGGCATTTATGGTATGTTGAGTGAGTGTGAGTGTACAGTACGACTTGGCTGGGTGGAGCGACCGCTCCACTAGATTATATGATACCGTAAGGGGCAAATATTTTTTGCTAGTTGTATGTAATACGGTTTCACTAATATTTGGTGTGAATTACAGCAAATTCTCATTCCTATGCCGTAACCCTGGAACCCCCTTAAGAGCGTATGAACTTATTGACATTTATAATAGCTGTCAGATATGAAGTATCGAAATGAATGTTTTCCAGTGCCACATGGATCTGATTTGCCATTATGTACCAAGGTGATTAGATGCTATTTTCATGTTTCGATGAAAAGCATATACTTTTATGTTGATTGAGTGGCATATATTTCAATTCAATATGGATGTATATGTTTTCTGTGCGTTGTGAACGCATTTCCGGTTCAAGAATTTGCACGTTCCCGTGCTCGCTTATCAACGCATTTCACTGAGCGTTTTCCTAATGTTCATATAAATGGTTGCACAATTCCCATTTCAGAAAATTCCAGGAATTTAGGATTGATCATGGATAGCAATAGGAATCCTGCTCGTGACGTCACAGTGGTAGAAAAATGGAGGCTGCTATGGTAGGGGAAATGTGTCAAAGCTCTAAATAATAGCAATAAATCATATTTATCAGATGAATATTTAACTTGAACATGTGTAAAGATAAATATTGCGTATTATTATTAGCTTGTACTTACTTAAATATCTTTCTTTCACAAGTAATCACTCAAAATATGAGATTTGGATTGCCGCTGTCAGATTTGTTTTTCCCTATACTTTTGTATAGGTTACTATGGCAACCTTTTCTCACGCAGGATGCCTATATGACTTACTCAGATCATATTCAGAGCGCAAAAAGCAAGGCAATTACTTCAAATTCCGACAATGCAAAGATACAAACAAATCCTTACAAGATCATCTAAAACTAAAATCGTTGAGGCACTAATAATATCCAAGTTGAATTACTGTGATATCGTCTATGGACCCTGCCTTTCCAAGATATGGTACATTTGATTTGATTTGATAAAAGTCAGACATGTTAGCAGCTCTGAATAAAAATTTCCAAATCCAATATTACATTAAATGTTACGTTTAAAAGTAATCATATGTTTTAGCCATTTTCAGCCTCTAAAGTTTGCACTCCTGCCACCCCCAAATGAGTCAATATTTCGATAGGGCGTCTGTAAATTTTTCTGAACAAATAGTCCAAAATCCATGCTTCTATCACCAAACGCCGAAATGTTAGTCCAATCTGCGGGACTATATTCTAAAACGGGTGACATACCTATTTTGAACCCCCAAATGAGTCAATATTTCGATAGGGCGTCTGTAAATTTTTCTGAACAAATAGTCCAAAATCCATGCTTCTATCACCAAACGCCGAAATGTTAGTCCAATCTGCGGGACTATATTCTAAAACGGGTGACATACCTATTTTGAACTTGATGCTAAAAACGATTTACTACTGCAAAGTGTAAACAGGCCCCAGCCACTCAAAACGTGCGATATCTTTCGAAAATAATAAGCTATGGACGTTTTCGAACTGTAAACCTAGACCAGCCCTTAAAAACGGGCGATAACTTTGGAACGGGATGAGCTCAAAACGATTACTCAACGGCACAAATCAGCACTAAACGAGCACAAAACGCATGCCTATTTTGGTTTGATTATTTGAAAGTGACTGGGCTATAGCATTAACTTAGCCCAGCCATTTGAAACGGGCGATAACTTTGGAACGGGATGAGCTCAAAACGATTACTCAACGGCACAAATCAGCACAAAACGAGCACAAAACGCATGCCTATTTTGGTTTGATTATTTGAATGTGGCTGGGCTAGCATTAACTTAGCCCAGCCATTTAAAACGGGCGATAACTTTGGAACGGGATGAGCTCAAAACGATTACTCAACGGCACAAATCAGCACAAAACGAGCACAAAACGCATGCCTATTTTGGTTTGATTATTTGAATGTGGCTGGGCTAGTATTAACTTAGCCCAGCCATTTAAAACGGGCGATAACTTTGGAACGGGATGAGCTCAAAACGATTACTCAACGGCACAAATCAGCACAAAACGAGCACAAAACGCATGCCTATTTTGGTTTGATTATTTGAATGTGGCTGGGCTAGCATTAACTTAGCCCAGCCATTTAAAACGGGCGATAACTTTGGAACGGGATGAGCTCAAAACGATTACTCAACGGCACAAATCAGCACAAAACGAGCACAAAACGCATGCCTATTTTGGTTTGATTATTTGAATGTGGCTGAACTAGCATTAACTTAGCCCAGCCATTTAAAACGGGCGATAACTTTGGAACGGGATGAGCTCAAAACGATTACTCAACTACACAAATCAGCACAAAACGAGCACAAAACGCATGCCTATTTTGGTTTGATTTTTTGAATGTGGCTGGGCTAGCATTAACTTAGCCCAGCCATTTAAAACGGGCGATAACTTTGAAACGGTATGAGCTCAAAACGATTTCTCAACGGCACAAATCAGCACAAAACGAGCACAATTCGGACAGTGCAAGAAAATTAACTAATACGAAGTTTTTATTTTTTTGCTTGTTTTGCATTAACTTAGCCCAGCCTCTATGGCCCAGCCACTTAAAAATTAACATTCACTCAAAATGGCGACAGCTCAAAACGATTTTTTTACGGCACATTTCAGCACAAAACGAGCACCAAACGACTATCTTTTTCGTTTTTTGATATCATTTTGTGGCTGGGCTAAGTTAATGCACCCATATGATTTTTTCCCAAAGAATTGTCTTTAGAAGCACGCCCCCTCAGACCTAGCTGAATCCTAACATCTCCATTCCAGACAGAAGGAAACATATGCCACTGAAGTGAAAACCGCAATTTTGAACACGTATTGTGTTCATGGAGATTATAAAAATGTGTCGGTGTTTCAGTTGGTGAGCGGCGTCTATAGGGTTCCAAGACCGGATAGGCCAGTTGAAACAGGTAAAAAACTATAATAGAAATTTTTAATTATTTGCTTTGTTAATTAGAAATAATAATTAGTTGATTTTTGTTGAAAAATTGAATGTTTTCATGTCTCAATAGGTGTCGTATGTAATTTAATATTATTATATTTTTTTGAGGTGGGGCTTAACGTCGCACTGTTCTGCAGCGAACAGTCAGCCTCGCTGCAGAACAGTGGGACGTTAAGCCCCCCCCCAAAAAAAAACAAAACAACAACTTTATATATAATAATATTAAATTTCATACGGCACCCAATGAGACATGAAAATACACAATTTTTCACCAAAAATCAACTAATTTTTACTAATTAACGAAGCAAAACATTAAAATGTACCAAAGGGATAACCCTAAGTTTGTCTTTTATATCTAATCATGGTTAAAATTTCAATCATTTCGTCAACCTATTTTGTCTCCAATCGTAACCAAACAAGTGCCTGCAAAATGCGGCAAAATCGCTCGATCATGCAGCATGTTTAACACACAGTACCTTTTAGAAAACCGTTGTTCCTTCCCGTTGTTTTTGATAAGTCATGAGTGACACAATACTTTTTCGATTTACAGCCTCATCTATTACCATACTGGGGCCACGAGACCTACACGACGACGACGACAGTTCCGTCGACCCAGTACATGACTTGCCACGCCCAGATGAGGTACTGTGAGGAGATTCCAAATCCAAGAGTCAAAGCGCATTCTTGTGTGCAGTGGTGTAGTCAAGGGTATACGCGGGTATACGCCGTATACCTAAAAAAGTTTTTTCACTGGAAAGCATACCCAAAAACTTAGAAGGGGTATACGCGGGTATACGCCGTATACCTAAAAAAAATAGTTTTTTGCTGAAGAGTGTAGATGTCAGGAATACTTAAAAATTTTGTGGTGTTACGTCTTGCTTCATTTCGTAAGCAAAAAAAAACTCGAAAAAGTTAATTTCAAAGTGTCAAAAAACCAAAAAAAGCCCTGCGGGGCAAGGTGGAGCTCTCCACCACCCCAAAGTGTCAAATTATAGAATATATTGAATAGTTTAACAAATACGCCTCTTAAACTAGAACCGTATGACCGATCAACTTAAAACTTTTCATGGTAATTGGGACCGACATTATCTATATTTTTGAGAATTTTCATACTAATCTGTGTTTAAATCCAAAAGTTATTGACATTTTACGGGCATTTTGCGTGTTGGCTGTCAAAATTCTCGAAAATGTAGATCACGGCTACTTCGACTCTTTATAGTTCCAAGGTAGTTGGAGCAGAAACTTTCAAACGTATGAAACTGATATGACCGTTCAACAGATCGTCTAATATTGTGTAAGTACACACACTTTTATCATATGAGTGGTCCCAGGTATATTTTTTTTAAATATACCCTATATTTTTTAAATATACCCTATATTTTTTAAATATTAACAAGGAACATTTTAATCACAAAGGTTCAATCGATCAACTTAAAACTTTGCATGGCTATTATGGGACTAATACTTTACGGATAATATTTGGAGATTTTTATACTTATAAGTCAGACACATTTCAAGAATTATTGGCGTTTAATGATATTTTCGATAGACAAAATTCCGGTTCGAGGTGTTGCGCGTGTCCGTGCTCGCTCATCAACGCGTTACACAGAGCGTTTTCCTAGTTTATTGTTTCGTACTTTAAATCTTCTCTTTATATAATGAGTAACATTTCAATCCATATGTTCAACTTTGTGACTAACTAAGTTAAAGTTACTAAGTATATCCCAATAAATTCATACTTTATGTGTCGATTTAATCCTCCATTTCTAGCTTGCCAGGTTTTGTAATGGATGATGATAGCAATCATGTAGTTATGACGTGATCTATACATTGAAATTACAATTGTGTGTTCTCAGCAGCAGCCAGGACCTTCATCAAGGGATATAGTTCAGTTCTGCCATATCAACCAGGGCTGCCATCTGGTAAGTGAGCTTCTGTGGCATCGTTCTTTAGGGCATTATAGGCATTATAGTAGATGATGTATATTTCACATCTGGCCTATATTTCTAATCTATCTATGCACGATCTGTGTTGTGATTAGATAATTTTATTTTTATCTAGAGATAAAGATATACTGCCAAAAATGTATCTAGATAATAGATAACTGGTTTTCAACTCGACACTGAAAACTATACTCTCGCATATGATGCTCTCGTACAACGTTATCAGAATAAACGTTTATTGGCCAACAACTATACATCAAGCAAATCTTGGACTTTGTTCCACTCAAGACTAACTCACATTATTCTGCAATGCAAAATTTCTTGCAAGTTCATAAGAACTCTGTGAGCGCTTTGAAAGCTCTCAATGTGCCTGACTTGGCTGACTTTCTTTTGCTTTCATTGACTTTGTCTAATCTTGACACTTCAACGCGGAAGGCATTTGAAAACAAACAATCTTCTCAAGTTACACCAACGCATGCGACCTTGATTCAATTCTTAGAAGAACATTCGCGGACATTGGAATTATGTGGCCTTGATCAGCGCGCTACATCTACAAGCACTACGTTGAAGAAGATTGCACCTCACGCGAAGCAATTGAACTCGCTCCTCGTTGCCAAGCAACTCGAGGTCAAGGTCACCTCATCGCCTGCTCGTAAACAAATATCGTGTTCACTTTGCAATCAGAATCATACGTTGTATAATTGCTCTGTGTTCCTCGCTCAAACTCGCGACGAGAAATACCAAACATTGAGACGCCTCCAGCGATGTTTTAATTGTTTAGGCGCACACACTCGTGCTCAGTGCTCGTCTAAAAGGACCTGCACTAGCTGCCAAAGCAAACAGCATCATTCGCTATTGCATCCAGCTCAAGCAACAACTCCTGTAGTTTCTCCTCAGTCGACGCTCTCTCCGCAACAGAACGTCGATCCTCCCCCAGCTTCGCCTGAACTTGTTAATGACGACACACCTCATTCTCTGACTTGTCAACAGACAGGCAAGCTAGCTTTCAAGACGGTGCTCTTAGGCACGGTTCGCGCGCTCATTCGTGACGCACATGGACGGTATCAACCCTTTCGCGCTGTTGTTGATTCCGGCTCGCAAATTTCCGCTGTCACTCATTCATTGACACAACGTCTAGGCTTAAAAGTGCAGCCAAGCCATTCTGTTTCTGAGTTACTAGGAATTGGCAACTCCTCTGCTCGGGTACTCGGCACTGTTATGTGTAACATTGCTTCTCGCCACTCTCCCGAAGCACCTCTTGGCGTTCAGGCGTTGGTCTTGTCTGCCATCTCGAGCCAACTTCCGACTAAATCAGTCCCTCGCGGAGTGTTCGAACGCTATCGCGGCCTGTCGCTTGCTGATGAGCAATTTCACCTTCCTGACAAAGTCGACTTTCTTATTGGCGCCGAGCCGACATCTACCCGGACATTTTGCGGAAGTCCGGCGACATGGTCGTTGGAGGGAATCCGTCAGCCCTCAACACTATGTTCGGCTGGATCGTGCTGGGACCTGTTACTTCTACTGAAAGTTCGTCCTCAACCCCTCTCTCTCTTCTGACTTGTTCAACGCCCTCGTTGGAACAAACACTTCGCCTATTTTGGGAATCTGAAGAAGTTCAACGCCCTCCTCAAGAAAATCCTGACGACAAGCGATGAGAAGAGCATTTCGCCGCTCTACAAGCGGCGAGACAAGCGGCAGTCATTACAAGTCATTAGATTACTGTACTAGTCTTGAACTGCTGACTGCTTTGTCAGCGGCCGTCTGCTCTGCTTTTTGAACTGCTTTGTGATCACTTATTCCTTCTCTTACCTCACATTTGGCTTAATTTCCTTCGGGTTTAACTAGGATAATATCTAAGATGTGACTTCTCATCTCCAATCACTCTTGTTCCTTTCGTAACAGACATTTCAAACCCTTGATTCATAAACTTGTGTATCAAGCTCTGTTGGGATTGCCCATCACCTAATCCTTGTTCCCATTTCATATTAGGAAAATTAAAATCACCAACAATAAGTACATTGTCATCAACCCTGTATTGGCTTGCCTTATCAATTAACTCTCTTATGAATGCATGGCCACCAGGTCCACTCCGGTAACCTCCAATCACATCAACCACCTGTCCATTCCTCCCAACACCCTGACACACATCAACTCTTCAGTATCACTGGACCATGGAGCTGTACTGGACCACTGAAGCATGCCAAGCATAATCTGTCTTTGACCCAATAAGTATCCCCAGCAAACACAGGAGCTCCCTGGGGATATAGGGATAAATAGGGATAACCTTAAAAGGATGTATGTGACCTCTCAAAGAGTACCTCTCAAACAGTGGTATTTTATGACGGGTTTTTTTTTTTTTTAATTGTAATTTTACGAGTTTAGTTTGGGATGTCACAAGAGATTTCTGGAGAAGGTATGTAGGTAAGACTTCACGACACAATGGATCTGTTATTCATCCAGAGTATGGAGATTGAAAAATTGCAGAGAAAATCTTCTTGTGCCGTGTCGTGCATCGTTACTATGGGGATGTTGCATGTTCTGTGCTCGCTCATCAACGCGTTACACTGAGCGTTTTCCTAGTAGTAAATAGGTCTAGTTCAAGTGTGCTTTTGAGGTTGGAGTGCCGTGCCGCCAAAACCAAAACCATTGCTTTTAGGAAACTAAAAGTATGTAAATAAAGTTAAATTGTGCTGCCAAGTAGATCTTTATGAAGTATTACTTAAAGATTAGTGTAAAGATCCCCTAATGTCGCCTCAAATAACGTAATGGTGGGTGACATCAATGATATTATTGGACACAGTGCAATGGTGTTTACCTATTCTGTTTTCCCATCTCTCACGCAAGAGCTGTTGAGTGTTTTTGCACTTATTTTCTATTACTTTTGGAATACAGGAAGTCATTCTACGATATTCAATTACTTTAAAAAGACAGTAAAAATATTGAGTAGGTATTTATATCTATGTCTTTTATTAAAACTAACCATTATTGGCACTTTCATGCATGTAATAATAATAATAATAATTCTTTATTTAGCGCAAGCGCTATCTTTCACAAATCAGTACAATACAAAGATACATAAAGATACACAATAAAGACACAAACCAAAGAATTAACACACTAAAAACATAGAATAATCTAATTAGGATGTCAACATAAATGTTTCCGTCATTATAATTTCTAAAAGTTTGCTTTTAAATATGCTAAGACTCCTCACACTTTTAACATTAAGTGGAAGAGCATTAAAAGAACGAATCCCAAGATAAAATAAAGATTTGGCCGATGATTGTTTATGAACATGGTTTAGAAAAAAATTATTATGCGCTCTCGTGTAATGCTGATGGACATTTTCAACTTTTTCAGTGTTTGTAAAATATGCAGGTAGAAGACCATTTTGAAGTTTGTAAATAAAACACATGCCTTGAAAATACACATAATCCTTAATTCTTAGCCAATTTAGAGATTTTAACATACTATTTACAGGTGTATATCTACTACATTTCAGAATAATCCTCATGCCTCTATTTTGTAGAATCTGTAGTCTTTCAATATCTGTATTAAATGCCTGATACAATAAAATCATACAAAAGGTAAGGTGTGGTTTAATAATAGTGTTATATATACATAGTTTTGTGGATACTGTCAGGTGCTGACCTATCCTACTAAGGTAGCCAAGTTTTTTTCTGATTTTGTTCTCTATGTACAGTATATGTTGTTTAAAACTTAGATTTACATCCAACAACATACCTAAGTATTTGAATGATTTAACACATTCCACTAACTCACCATTTAGTACAATATTAACTTCACAATTATCAGTTGTGTTCATATAATGTAGTTTCCCAGTACCAATCATCATTGCCTTACACTTACTATTGTTCAGCTTTAGCATATTAATGCTCAACCAGTCAGTCACTACCTTCAATTCTTCGTTCAATGTATTGTTCAAATCAGTCATATCATTTCCCCCTCATTTCCGCCCCCGTGTTGACCGACCCGGACCACACCCCCTCCTGGAGGGCGACGAACGCCCCTGTGTTGACCGACCCGGACCACGCCACCTATACGGTACTTGACGGAGTCACATTCGTGATGTCATTACACGTGTCAGGGTAGTAGTTAGCTATAAAGACCTTGCTAATGTTGTTGGCAATTTGAAATGCAGAACTCAACAAGCGTAAAGCCCCATTTACACGGTGCAATTTCTTGTACAACTTCTGTGCCACAGTTTATCTGCTCGTGCGCAATGTCACTTTTGAGATGAAAAAGTGACTCTGCACATGTGCAGAACAACTGTGGCACAGAAGTTGTACAAGAAATTGCACCGTGTAAATGGGGCTTTAAGGCAGGATTTCCATTATTGTCATACTGCCTGGATGGAACTTATAGTCTCTACAACTAAGAAAAAAATGAAAGAAATCTAAAATAGTGATTTCAAAAAATGGAAATAGTTTTACTTGGCCAATTTTTTGATATCACTTCTTTTCAGTGCTGAATTTTAGATTTCTTTTATTGTTTTCCTTAGTTGAATAGACTTGGCTGCCTTTTTGACACGGAGTGTCTTTTCTTCTGGGATGTATTTACTGAAATGCTACACAGAGACAAGTTGCCAGATGTTAAACACGGACATGGTTGCAGGAGGACGACGGAGATTGCATCAAAAGACTACGAGCAGAAAATGATGCACTGCGCAGTGAAGCGGTTGCGCGCGAAGCCACGATGAAGTGGATGAGGGAAAAGATCACGGCCCAGGTCAGTGTCAGTTAGCTGCGTACAGATTCTAGCGATTAGATTAGATTATTATGGTTTAATGGCGCGTCAACGACGAGGTTATATTGCGCACAACAATTTTTACATTTAACTTGTTGAATTAAGTGGAGGACATGGGGAGGGGTCTACCTAACGGGCCAGGTCCGGGGGAGTCCAGCACTGGTGGGAAGGCCAGGCTGGAATGGGGACGGACCGGGGGGGGGTGTGAGGATTCGGGCCGGCGGAACCCGATTTCAGGGGGATCTTCATCTCGAGGGTGAAGGCCGGCCCGAGGGGACCACAAATTCAAGGGAGGACATGGATAGGTCGACCCTGGCTGCTCTTTGTCTGGACCTCACCACTGACCCACTGCTAGCAAGATTGGTCCATTGGTTTCACCGAAAATTGATGTATGCATATAGGGGCAAAATTTAAGAATATTCGCACACCCCTCGCAAAGGCTCAGTTATCAACACGTTCATTGAGCGTTTTCCTAGTACAATGCAATCTTTACTTGATATGAATGTTTGTGAGTCTCTTGAGCTGTGATCGCCATGTTCTCGGCAGGCTCGCCGGTACATTAAGAGCTACGATCGCGAGATCTCTAACACCAGGAAGCAGGGTTCTCTGAAGGCCGCCATTTTGAAAATAACGGTGAATTTCGGGTTTTGCATTTAGTCCGGCTCAGACCGTCTTAGAGAGTGGCCATGTTTCTCATCGCTCTGACCAGTTAATCAACCCCGTAAATGCAAGTTTTGCATAGAATCAGAGATTAAGATCTCGTCGCCCCTTCTCTCGACCTGTCAGCGCGAGCGACGGAAGTCAAACAATGGATGATTAGTCCCTCTTCTACCCTCTCTCTGAAAAGGTATAGATCTGTCAAATAGCTGACCATAAGTTTCTGATATTATTGTTACACAAGTGCCTCTCAGAATATGCCAAAAATATTTATGAATTGGTAATTAGAAATGCGATTGTGACATATGTTCGTTTTTTAATTTTTCTTTAGCGCAACTTTTGAGGGACGTATTATTAGAGATCCGATTATACCGGGTGGCGCCAAAAAAATCACCCTGTTTGAGAGTTCACTATATCGAGACTATTATAGATAGGGTTCTGAAGTTTATACACCTATTAGAAAACATACCAATATTTCATATGTGCAAATTTCAAAAACATTACTATTGTAGGAAAAAAGTTCCAGCTGTTCAAATTTGGTTGTCAAAAAATTGATTATACGGAGATCAAATAGCGCGCGTCCAGAAAACTCCAATGGCCGGGACGCTGTTTCTTCAAAACTATGTATGATCAAGCTGAAAATTTCAAATTATATTGAAAATAGATTAAGGTCGATTGTGTAAATATTTCAATCAATATCAAAATATGGAACGAAAGTTATTGAATCTTGAAGTTGATCTTGAAAACAGAATAGTGCACGGGAAATAATTCACTTTTATAACGTGGGTAATAAAAGTTTAGAAATAATCTACATTCTGATTTTACGCTCGACTTCAAGATTCCATAAATTTCGTTCCATTCATTCAAATTGATTGACATTTTTACACAATTGATCTTAATATATTTTCAATATAATTTGAAATTTTCAGATTGATATCGTACAGGTATAGTTTTGAAGAAACAGCGTCCCGACCATTGGAAGTTTTCTGGATCAATTTTTTGACAACCAAATTTGAACAGCTTTGCAAGTTTTGCATAGAATCAGAGATTAAGATCTCGTCGCCCCTTCTCTCGACCTGTCAGCGCGAGCGACGGAAGTCAAACAATGGATGATTAGTCCCTCTTCTACCCTCTCTCTGAAAAGGTATAGATCTGTCAAATAGCTGACCATAAGTTTCTGATATTATTGTTACACAAGTGCCTCTCAGAATATGCCAAAAATATTTATGAATTGGTAATTAGAAATGCGATTGTGACATATGTTCGTTTTTTAATTTTTCTTTAGCGCAACTTTTGAGGGACGTATTATTAGAGATCCGATTATACCGGGTGGCGCCAAAAAAATCACCCTGTTTGAGAGTTCACTATATCGAGACTATTATAGATAGGGTTCTGAAGTTTATACACCTATTAGAAAACATACCAATATTTCATATGTGCAAATTTCAAAAACATTACTATTGTAGGAAAAAAGTTCCAGCTGTTCAAATTTGGTTGTCAAAAAATTGATTATACGGAGATCAAATAGCGCGCGTCCAGAAAACTCCAATGGCCGGGACGCTGTTTCTTCAAAACTATGTATGATCAAGCTGAAAATTTCAAATTATATTGAAAATAGATTAAGGTCGATTGTGTAAATATTTCAATCAATATCAAAATATGGAACGAAAGTTATTGAATCTTGAAGTTGATCTTGAAAACAGAATAGTGCACGGGAAATAATTCACTTTTATAACGTGGGTAATAAAAGTTTAGAAATAATCTACATTCTGATTTTACGCTCGACTTCAAGATTCCATAAATTTCGTTCCATTCATTCAAATTGATTGACATTTTTACACAATTGATCTTAATATATTTTCAATATAATTTGAAATTTTCAGATTGATATCGTACAGGTATAGTTTTGAAGAAACAGCGTCCCGACCATTGGAAGTTTTCTGGATCAATTTTTTGACAACCAAATTTGAACAGCTGTAACTTTTTTCCTACAATAGTAATGTTTTTGAAACTTGCACATATGAAATTTTGGTATGTTTTCTAATATGTGTACAAATTTCAGAATCCTATCTATGAAAGTTTCGATATATCTAGTGACCTCTCAAACAGGGTGATTTTTTTTGCGCCTGCACCCGGTATGGTGATCACGAAATTTTCAACGTGTTGTAAATGAAGATAAATGCGTTTCCACATGTTTCTGGCCCAAAAACTCTGGAATCTAGTTGCGACAAAACGCGAAATTTACCCTTAGCTTAACACCACCAAACTGACTAAATCGCGAAATATACCGCGAAATATCACCAAATTGAATATATTATTTCCTGTTATTTTGTAAATTTCGCAGTTACTTTTCTAATTTTTCTCAGGATCACCAAGGTAAACCCCAATATTCAACTTTTTTTATTTCTATAATCAGTCAGTGAACCCCCTTTTAGCGTAATTGACAGAAGAGCTCTGACCTTGTAGAAAACTACTTGGGGAGTGTGAGTGGCAGTGACCTCGCATTATCACGTGAAAATAAGTTGACATTATGTCTTTTTACAGTCGCAATACATAAACAAACATCATGAAACAGCTTATCATAATTTTATTTCTGATTTTTCATTGTGAAAAACCAAAGTGAACAGTCACATACAGCACTGGACCTAGGAGTTCTAATACTCATAATCTGAAGTTTATCTGTATTTTTTAAAAACAAACACGAAATTGACAATTCTTAAAACCACAAAACGCGAAATTTCCAATTCTAAAAACGAAATGTTGAAGTTTTTAAAACCATAATCGGATCTCTACCTATTATTTATTATTGGTCAATAAAATACCTTTGGAAACAATTTATTTTATTGATCTTATAACTGTCAGAATTATAGTTTAAATACGTTTAAATAGTTTAAATACGGAAATTAATGAAATTAAGTCTTAGTCATAGTCTTAGTCCTGATTTGATAATTTAAAAAATTATTGACAATACGAAATAATTTATTTTTTTATAAAATGTAATTTAATTAACATTTACAGAATACTTACCTTATCTAAAACCTTCTAAAACTCAGAAAAGATACCATCCTCAAGCAAGATTGTAATCTTAGAAACAGGTTGTCACTGGCTGACAGGTATAATTGCCGAGCGACATTCTCACCCCATTCTCGTCCCCTTCAACGCGACGAAAATATACCTGAATTCGGCTGACGTGATTTTAGCATGTTTAGTGGGCCGCCTGAATTGATACTACTTGCATTACACCTTACTAATCAATTATTATATTAATATCTAATAATGTTATCGATATGAAACTCTTTTATATCCAGTAGACTATCCTAATGCATCTTCAAAAAAAAAATCAGCCCTTTCGAGCCACAGGATTCTGTTAAAATGCGTTTTCATTGAAAAATCGTCAAATTTGTGTCGATTTAATACGCATTTTCTCCAAAATTTGAGGTAATACAATTTTGAAAATTATTCCATTCAAAAGCCAGTAAAATTCCGCTGGATATAACACATTGTGTAAGTTCATCAGGCTTCTGAATGTGTAGCAACAAATGTTTAAAGTTGATAATTCCATTCATTGGGTTGACCTATTCAAACCACCTTAACCGGGCAAACAATCTGAGTAAAGAGACTGTAAAGCCCCATTTACACGGTGCAATTTCTTGAACAACTTCTGTGCTATAAAAGTTCTGCACATGTGCAGAGTCACTTTTTCATCTCAAAAGTGACACTGCGCACGAGCAGAACCACTGTGGCACAGAAGTTGTTCAAGAAATTGCATCGTGTAAATGGGGCTTAAGTGCTGCATGAGATTTATTGCATTCAAGTAGCACGTCTGGTATAGTGCTAACTGGCATACATTTTTCAACAAATGCCAGAAAGTACATACAGGTAAAATTTATGATCCATGAAGTGCTACACGGAGAGAAATTTCATGCGAAACTTACGCTGGAATAGCGTAACTGTCTCATCGAACTAGACACAGGGATTTAAAATTCACTAGAATAGCGAAAGTCGTTTCGCAAACTTTTACCACAACATTTGCGCTAGCCCAGTGAAATATTGCCTTAAATTTATCAACATCTTTCACTGGTGTTTCGCTTCTCCAGCGAAATACTTACATTGTATTATTTACGCATTTCTAGTGAAATAATTCCGCTGTGGAAATAAAACTAATTTCACTACCCCAGTGAAAGAGTTGCACTGGATTAGTGAAAAGTTTAGGTAGGCCAGTGTAAAACTTACGTAAAATATAGAAAACGTAGCACTGGATTAGCGAAATGATTCGCAAGGATAGCATAATACTTTTGCTAAAATATCAACGGTTTAGCGAAATGTTTCGCAAGGCTAGTAAAATACTTTTTGCTAAAATATCAATGGTTTAGCGAAATGTTTCGCAAGGCTAGCATAATACTTTTGCTAAAATATGAACAGCTGGATTAGGGAAATATTATACCGGATATAGGAATAACGCCTTGAGTCAAATCTGAAACAGTAAAAAATTAAGTTTATAGTATTTATTGTCAATTATAATATCAGCAAGTACATAAAAATGTTGATGTAATGATAACCCATAAAAAACACTACGTGTAAAAATACCAGCCAAGTCTCTTCAACTATAAAAATATAGGAAATCTTAAAAATTTAGCACTGAAAAGTAGTGATATCAAAAAATGGGCCAAGTCAAAACATGATTTTAAAAACCGAAATATACTTGGCGCATCGTGTATAAATAATATAGATGCCAAAAATCAAATGTAAATTTAAATATAAATAATATACTTTAATGTCCTAAAAAAAACGATGCGCCAAGTATATTTCGGTTTTTAAAATCATGTTTTGACTTGGCCCATTTTTTGATATCACTACTTTTCAGTGCAGAATTTTTAAGATTTCCTATATTTTTTTATAGTTGAAGAGACTTGGCTGGTATTTTTACACGTAGTGTTTTTTATGGGGATATCACTCCTTTTTTTAGATGATTTTCACACTTGTAACACAAATCGGAGCTACAATGACTAATTCCTTTAAAAAAATACGCCATTTCCGATTTGGTTACTAAGAAAACATGCGTTTGGTACTAAATAATGCTTAAAATGATATTCCATGAGGAATAGCGAAAGCTTCGTTCCAATCGGTCCAGCCGTTTTCGAGATATGGCATCACTTCCGGTTAACAAAATGGCGACTGAAATCACTGCCACCAAGAATTAATTTATATAAATGTTTTGTATCATTATAAGACTTCTGGATATGTAGTTATTGCAGTAAGAGGTGATTAAAGTCTGATTTTTCATTTTTATGACGTCATTTCCGGTTTTGGTAATAGTAAATGTATATTTCGACTATTGATATTTCATATACAGGACCGTCTGAATCGATTGGCGCAAATTTCGTTCCGATCGGTTTAGCCGTTCTCGAGATATGACGTCACTTCGGTTTCAAATCGGCGGCACAAAAAATTCGTAAGGGCAAGGTATCTTTAAACAGACGAGCTGTATATGTGGTGAAAATTTCGGGAAAATCGACCCAGCCGTTTAGGCTGTGGCGGAGACCGCGGAATTTATTGGAAGATGATTAAGAATAATAATCATCTGAAGAAAGCCGTACAATTTCACTGTTTTCACGGTCCTCTAGCTCGCAAACGGCATAACTTATTGTTCCCAAATTTGGTATATATGGTGGGGTGGGCCATTGCTCAAAATTAAGGTATTTCGCAACAATGTGAGATTTTCCATTTTTAAGATCCAGTAGGCCGAAAATGGCACTTTGATGCTTACAGTAAAAGTGGGTTGCTCCAGCCTTTAGGTTTGAATGGTATGTTTTGTGAGAGTGTGCGCGCCGTACGACTTGGCTGGCGTGGAGCGACCGCTCCACTAGATGCGGCTGGTAATGTAGTTCCTGACAGCAGCAATGATTTTTGTTCTTCATCAATTCTTGCAAGTTCTGGAAGAAACAATTACTTGTTGTTAATTTTAGTTCAGGTGAATAATTTTACACTTTTCAGCTCTCACAATTTTAGGTATAGGTACACTCCCCCAAATAATAAACGGTACTCGAAAGAAAATGAATTGACTGATTAAGGTTTGATGTCATCATCCCATGAAGTCAGTGCTAACGCATTATCTAACTCTTTTAGGTGAGCTCTGATTTCATTGATAATAACAAGGATTGATTGTCAAGGAACCGGCCCAGCTGCCAATACGTTTTGTACCAAGTACCGTTTATTATTTGGGGGAGTGTACCTACCAACAAAATTTAAGAAAAAATTACGCTTTCCTTAATTATATATCTAGTGGAGCGGTCGCTCCACGCCAGCCAAGTCGTACGGCGCGCGCACACTCTCATTTAAAACGGCTGGAGCAACCCACTTTTACTGCAAGCATCAAAGTGTCATTTTCGGCCTACTGGATCTTAAAATTGGGAAATCTCACATTGTTGCGAAATATCTTAATTTCGAGCTATGGCCCACCCCACCACATGTACCAAATTTGGGAACAATGGGTTATTCCGTTTGCGAGCGGGAGGACCGTGAATATCGTGAAATTCGACGGCTTTCTTCATAATAATAATTAAAATTATGATGATTCATCTTCCAATAAATTCCGCGGTCTCCGCCACAGCCTAAACGGCTGGGTTGATTGACCCGAAATTTTCACCACATATACAGCTCGTCTGCCTGATGATACCTTGCCCTTATGAATTTTTTGTGCCGCCATTTTGAAACCGGAAGTGACGTCATATCTCAAAAACGGCTAAACCGATCGGAACGAAATTTGCGCCAATCGATTCAGACGGTCCTTTATATGAAATAACAACAGTGAAATTAAAGTTTTCTAATTACTGAAACCGGAAATGACGTCATAGTTTAGCGAAATCTGCCTAAATTCACTTCCCATTTATATAAAAACCAACTACATATTCAGAAGGCTTATAATGAAATATTAGTATTTATATACATATTAATACAATGTGTAAGAACTTTCAGCCGCCATTTTGAAAACCGGAAGTGATGCCATATCTCGAAAACGGCTGGACCTATTGGAACGATGCTTTCGCAATTCTTCATGGCATATCACTTTAAGTTTATATTTAGCTCCAAACAAAATTTTTCTTAGTAACTAATTCGGAAATAGCGTATTTTTTTAAAGGAATTAAGGAATTATCCATTGTTGCCCCAATAAGTTTTACAAGTTGTGTAAATAAACTAAAAAAATAAGTGTTATCCCCATAAAAAACACTCCGTGTAAAAATACCAGCCAAGTCTCTTCAACTAAAAAAAAATATGAAATCTAAAATTTCTGCACTGAAACGTAGTGATATCAAAAAATTAGCCAAGTCAAAACTTTATTTGAAAATTAAAATATACTTGGCGCATCGTTTTTTTAGGGCATTGTAGGTATACTATAAGTATGTATTTATATCTAGCCTATACTTCTAAGCTATTTATATACACGATGCGCCAAGTATTTTTTAATTTTCAAATAAAGTTTTGACTTGGCTAATTTTTTGATATCACTACGTTTCAGTGCAGAATTTTTAGATTTCATATTTTTTTTTTAGTTGAAGAGACTTGGCTGGTATTTTTACACGGAGTGTTTTTTATGGTTTAAATTTACCAAAAACGTACTGCTCTGTTGTAGGTTTGGGGCCATATTACCTCCAGTTTAATCTTCAGTGTAGCTTTAGTTAAACTCCACTTCGGGAAAAGTGGTGTATTAACATACTGCGGCTTAAATAAACTGCAGTCTATGTAGTGTGAACTGAGGAAATAAGCCCCGGAATTAAATTGCAGTATATAATGGTAATACACATTAATTTCTGATTAATGGTTATACCGGCCCATAGTTTATCTACTCCTATATGGGCTAAGACATAAAATTCAAACTTAGCATATAGTATCGATATTTGGTGTGAAAATCTCCAAATACTTGTAGGTATCTATACCGAACAGATTTATCAAGTTTTAAAGAAACAAATTCTTTGCGACTAAATGCTAACCAAACTGAACTTTCAAACTGAACTGAACAAATCATTTCCCAACACTACACAAGAAGTTAAAAACTATAACCAATAAAAATATAATTTGTACATACCTGGTGCTGTATGTTCACTGTTCATAAATTGTTGAGCGATGTCGGCAATGCTGTTGATGACACAGGAGATGACAGTGATGCTGCAGAATGCAGATGTCACAGACGAAGATGTCCTCTACTGATGGAGGGTCCACTGATATCGATTATGTAGAGCCAGATGTAGAGTCGAAAATGTTGACCCTGCACATAAATAGACACGTAGTAATAAATACCAACTGCAATGTGAAAAGATTTTCCTCGAGTGGGACTCGAACCCACGACCTTCCGATATCCAGTCAGATGCTCTACCAGCTGAGCTATCGAGGCAGTTCACAGTGCAGCGTCTGTGTTCCAATATAAGCTGCGTTAGCAACTTACCGATTTTGAAGATAGGGTCAGAAGACCGTGAATTTCATCCACGTTTGACAACTGACTAACTTCATTCGACTTGGTATTCTCATAAGCAGATGAGTGCGCATATGTATGAATTATGGTTATTACTGAATCCCTCAGTTAGGTGAATGTTAATAAATACCAACTGCAATGTGATAAACTGGTGATAAATAGACTTATATATCTATAAGACTTATAGACTTATATATATGGTGATAAATAGATTTATCACATGCAATGTGATAAATAGACACGTAGTAATTCAAAATGCATAATACACATCATACAATGCAGTGAAATGCCTACAGCTTCACCATCCTTCAACATCTTTTGTTAATTTATTTGATTTTATTTATAACTGAAATTTTTGTTTTAGTTCTGAACAATTATACATTTTTATTGGACCTGGATTAATTCGGTAAATGCTTACTTGTTGTAGGCCAATAACATGGGTCTATTAAATTTGGAATATAAACATTCTACATTGATTGACGGAAAAATGGTGAAATACAGTAGTCACCCAATCTATGTGAAATAGGTTATCATCCAGGGGATCGAACCCGAACCTAAACCCGAACCCGTAAACGATCGGGTTCGATGCCCTGTTATCATCATGTATGTACTAGGGACTAAAACGTATATGTACCTACGGTTACATTTTATTTTCAGTAAAATCATTTGATCAAAGTTTTACTTTAAAGAAATTTTACCGTGAAAATGTATGCCATTATGGTGCAATCACCATAAGATCCCTCGCCTCGCCTATAAGATAATGATAAACTTACCTATTGATCTAGCAGTAAATTGGAAAACTAGTCCTTACATAATTAATTATGTAATTTAATTGACATTTCCAATTTAAAGCAATTGAAAATGGACTTTTTTATTTACAATTTAATTAGGAGCAAGTTGGCTCTGGGGTAAAGCACTGGGGGGAAGCTGCATAACGTCGACTTACTTGTGTGAAAGGGTCTTTTAATGACTGAAAGGCGACTGAAAGGCGGGCAACATTAAACCGTGTAAATTATAGGCTTCAATCATTTCTTGTATAGATACAAGAAATGATTGATGATTGAATGATTGATTGAATGATTGAATTATAGGCTTCAATCATTTCTTGTATAGATACAAGAAATGATTGAAGCCTATAATTTACACGGTTTAATGTTGCCCGCCTTTCAGTCGCCTTTCAGTCATTAAAAGACCCTTTCACACAAGTAAGTCGACGTTATGCAGCTTCCCCCCAGTGCTTTACCCCAGAGCCAACTTGCTCCTAATTAAATTGTAAATAAAAAAGTCCATTTTCAATTGCTTTAAATTGGAAATGTCAATTAAATTACATAATTAATTATTGTTAAAAATGATATATAAAAATGGAAATTACAACGTGTTTGTTCGACCAATGCTCCAGGCCGCTACGATCCTGTCGCAGCTTCCGGGACCTGCATCCACCGATGATCTACCGCAAGTCGTCGCGAACGAGGCATCCGAAACGGTAAGTGATTGCTAGTTTCCTTTTTTGCAGTTCAGAATATTGGGATTAATTTGGATTTTGATGTCGTTGCGACCACCTTCATTTCACTGCCATTAAGATAACATAACGCCGAATTAAATGTGGTCACGACGAGATCAAAAGGAGACATAGAATAGGGCCCCAGATGAGTGTTCGCGATCATCGAACACTCATAGAACTTGTACTTGTATACAATAGAATAGAAGTGTTTTCTCGAGCTCCAAGTTGCCTGCTCTCATAGTGTTTACGTTTGGTTCGGTTATGTCGTGCACGAAGTGTAGTAATACAGTTTTCGCTGAAGATTCAGATTATGTAGTTTGTCTGGGGTGTGACATCAAACTTCATATAGCTTGCGCGGGGCTAAAGAAAGTGAAAGCGTCGTGGCGTTGTATCAAGTGTCGCGAGACTTCTAAAGCGAGTGCTACTCCTGACGGCACTGACCAGGCGTTTTCATTCAGTGACGCGGCGCTTACCAAGCTCATTGCGGACTTTCGAGGTGAATGTAGAGGCAGTTTTAAATCTTTACGTGCAGAAATCAAGCAGATTAGATTATTATTGTTTAATGGTGCGTCGACAACTAGGTCATTTTGCGCACATTACTATTTACTGGGTAATAAATACTACACTTGAATCTTGAATCTTGAAACACTAAACTCAGATGCTGTTGGATAATTTGCACTGCTTGCCCACGCACAATATGAGAAAACTGAGTAATCTCTAGTGATCACATTTCCCACGTTGCTGACTCGCTCAAAGCAATCTGAAATTCACTGGCTTCGACATGTTTGAACTAACATTAGGGAATAGGGAAGTGAAGTGAAGTGAAGTTTAGATTTTAGATTAATAAATATTTTATGAAAGTTGAGATGTTGTTGAAGACCGATGTGGTATTATTTTTGTTGTGTGATGAATAGTTTTCAAGGAACGAATTTACAAAGTTTGGTAGATTGTAGCTGTCCATGAAACACACGACGACGTCACACGCCGAGTCGGGCCGTAATAATGTTAGCCAGAGCCAGTTCTATGCATCCCGTAACACAGCGAACACGGTGTGTGAAGTACAGCTTGCTTTTGCAGGGGAGTGAAATGTCGAAAACTAATAAATTAATTATTGAGCGAGCGTAGCGAGCGTCACCACGGTACTCTTACGGCACTTTCTCTGTGTGTTTTTTTTTTTTTTTTTTTTTTGTGTTCACTGCCCAGGTCAAACGGCACAACCAATCGATCTGAAATTTTGCACATATACTAACGTAATCTATGCGGTCCCTGGGATCGTTTTTGAACGGGCTCATGTGATTGGTTCAAATTTTAAAAAAAATATCTTTTGATTGGTAGTTCCGATCAATTTGAAATTTTGACAAGTCATGGCGACCAACATTGTACCCAATGTTACAAAGTTTCAACCAAATCCTCCCATTGGTTAAAATTTAAAAAAATCTTTTATGTTATTTTTTAAATTTAAACTTGAACCGTATGACTGATCAACTTAAAACTTTGCATGGTCATTGGGACTAACATTATCTGCATTTTTGAAAATTTTCAGACTAATCTATGTTTCAATCCAAAAGTTATTGACGTTTTACGGACATTTTGCGTGTTGGCTGTCAAATTTCTCGAAAATGTTGATCACGGCTACTTCGACTCTTTATAGTTCCAAGGTAGTTAGAGTAGAAACTTTCTAACGTATGAAACTGATATGACCATTCAACAGATCGATCTAATATTGTGTAAGTACACACACTTTTATCATATGAGTGGTCCCAGGTCTATTTTTTTTTAAGAGATCCTGTGATTTTTGAATATTAACGAGGAACAGTTCAATCAGAAAGGTTCAAAAGGTTCAAGCTTTGCATGGTTATTGGGACTAATGTTTTAGGACAATTTTGAGATTTTTATACTTGAGTCTGACGAAATTCAAGAATTATTGGCTTTTAATGATATTTTCGATAGACATAATTTCGGTTCGAGGTGTTGCGCCTGTCCGTGCTCGCTCATCAACGCGTTACACAGAGCGTTTTCCTAGTAGGAAATATATGAATTAAAAAAATATAATAAAATTTCACATTGCTCTAGCTTTGAGGCTCTTCTGTATATAAAAAATTATAATATCAACATTCACCTATTCCCCATGAATGATAATGATGATGATTGGGAGATAATGGTGAAGAGTAGGTAAGGATGGAAGGTGGGAAGGAGGCGGTCGTGGCCTATTAGTAGGGTACCTTCCCAGCATTTGCCTGTCGACTGAGGGAAAACCACGAAAAACCCCCATTCAGGAAGGACGGCCGCGCGAATCGAACCCGGGCCTCCGGAATACAAGTTCAGAGCGTTAACCACTCACCCAACCTGTTCCGTCAGAGCATTTTATAGTTTGTCTTTTGCTCAAATAGAACCTTTATAGAACCTTCAGAAATGCATAGGTTTGAAATCAGTTAATTACGTCATGTTACCTCCGATGCATAGTATGGTGAAATACATTTGAACAAGTAGATTATTCAATTTGTTTTTTAAATCCCTTTTTGAATATGATAGAATGATAATGATCATTTATAATGATATGATATGATTATGACTGAAATATGAGTGAAATACATTTGAACAAGTAGATTATCCAATTTGTTTTTTAAATCCCTTTTTGAATATGATAGAATGATAATGATCATTTATAATGATATGATTATGACTTTCCACTCAAAAATAAAAAATCGCCCTATATATTTTTTGACAGATTCATTGGCCAATTTTGGAGAACTTTTAATATGTTATAAACAGTTTAATTTCGGATCGATTTATACAAAAAGTATGTTATTATCGTTATTAAAGATGTAGATATCGCATATCGCAGTATTCCGCAGGGAAATACTTGAATTCTAGTGAAAGAGAATCGGTTATGAATTGAGTTTGGAATCGACCTTTGAAAAAGGTTGCAAGAGCAACAGCAATAAGCAATAAGAAAAATCTGTATGTGTTTTGGAATCTATTAGTGTAACGTGTAATTATTTAATTTGATTCAAGAGGAATGATCATGTTGGACAAATGAGTAAATGAGTTGTCTCATTGGATAATACCTCTGTTGAATTAGTTTTGCAAACTTGAGAAAATTTTGAGAATTCAACCTCATATTGGAGCAAATCTGTGCATTCTGTGCAACACTTAATCAACATTTGTGAACTAGAGGGTCCCGTCATGTATAACATGACCAATGCGCACCAGTGAGGTATGCATAAATATTAAATATAAAAAGACAGCAATATATGTCAGCAGATTGTGCGTCGTTAATACACACGTTACGTAATTAACAGACCAAATGCCCAACAAAATACGTAAATGAGGTACGAAGGAAGGCAATTTAATCATACCTACAGAATGGTAAAACCTATTATGGTAAATCAATTACATAAGTCTTCAAATGTAAACCATGACCATGAGTATTAGTAAGAAAATTAAGAAAATGTATAGTGTCATAATGCGCCGTTAAAATATAGGTGAAGTTGATATCGTGACCCGATACACACGACACATTCTTTATTTGTGATACCAATTCATAGTTTGCACGTGACATCATCTCTTTGTTGAGAGGCCATATTGGTGTAACGTGTCAGAACGGCTGTCAATCTGTGTTTCGGTATTGTGGTGATATAATGGTTACCTGTGCAATAAACTGCAGAAGAAATTCTTATGGGTATAAAACCACCTCATATATTAAATATCTTTGATTAACCGCTTATTATTAGCATTAATCGACTTGACATCTGTAAAATGGTTGAAATTTACTTTTTTACATTGTTGATGAAAAACAAATGAAGCTCGTGCAAACTATGAATGCATGGTGAGCTTCATTATATCCGTTTCTCTGAGGTCAGAGGTAGGTATAAGAGCGGAAGGTCATATGTTTTGGATTTCTCAGTGCACACTTTTGGAATGGTAATCAAGCTCTATAAGTACCTACCATTGGACTGATGTTAACAAATACAGTTATATTGAAGTATAGGTACCCTTACAGAAGGCCCATGTCACCATTACAAATATGATTGGATGAAGACTTCAGCTCAGAATTACTGGTTATTGAGATCACTTTAAGAATCATTAAAATTGACTTCCGCCCATCTGCCTCTAAGGTACCTATCAGTATGCAATGTAAAAATTTAAGCATTGATGTTTAAAACATTACCAACAGTAACTTGACGTCGTTTACATGACTCAATACACACCACTCTTAGTAAATAAGAAACGAAGGAAAATTATTTCCCAAGAAAATGTATAATATAACTCCATCGACTTTGGTTTGATCATGTTCACGGCCTACGAAATTCAGAGCAAGAGAAAATAAGAAAAATAACATTTGAAGCTTCTTGCCGAGATGACGTTTTTAATGTCATGTGCTGGTTTAGACCGTATTAGTATCTTATTATGAATTTATTATAATTACAAAAGGATAAGGTGCTCGTCTTAGGTGAGTTTCGGTTATTAATTTATTCACAAAAGGCAGAAGATGTAATTTTAGACATGATGGCAATAAAACGCCTCCATCTTAGTTATTGTTTTCAATAAATACCAATGTCAAATCGAAGCGCGCAACCGTTCCTGACAGACAGACAGACACACAGACAGAACTGGGTAACTATAAGTAAGATATCTGGATGTATTCAGGATCTCTAGCAGGGGGGGGGGGGGTCAGAGTCTCTAGCAGGGGGGGTCTAGATCTCTGGCAGAGGGGGTCAGGCTCCAGACAAGGGGGGTCCGTTCCCCCCTTTCCCCCCTATTCCTACGCGCCTGTTAACGAGTTATGACGAGAAAATACCCCAAAGCATTACAAATTGTAATTATTCCCCGAGCACCGAAACCTTTTTTATTCCCATTGCGCCGAAGGTTTGTCCATGAGCGCCGAAATTTCTACCTACTCAAAATACCATGTTGCCAGACAATTTCTCGAGAAGCGA
>OW203765.1:35231187-35390104 GCA_934045905.1 Leuctra nigra
CACGCATGTACTGACCAAGGCTGATGGATGTAATGCACCATGTATAGAGTCTGGAGAGCTGGTCTGATGATCCAGAAGCGCTGCCTTCTTCATGGGGTGTTTCGCGAACTGAGGGGGTGGTATGAGGGGGATTGCCCCCACGCATGCACTGACCAAGGCTGATGGATGTAATGCACCATGTATAGAGTCTGGAGAGCTGGTCTGATGATCCAGAAGCGCTGCCTTCTTCATGGGGTGTTTCGCGAACTGAGGGGGTGGTATGAGGGGGATTGCCCCCACGCATGTACTGACCAAGGCTGATGGATGTAATGCACCATGTATAGAGTCTGGAGAGCTGGTCTGATGATCCAGAAGCGCTGCCTTCTTCATGGGGTGTTTCGCGAACTGAGGGGGTGGTATGAGGGGGATTGCCCCCACGCATGCACTGACCAAGGCTGATGGATGTAATGCACCATGTATAGAGTCTGGAGAGCTGGTCTGATGATCCAGAAGCGCTGCCTTCTTCATGGGGTGTTTCGCGAACTGAGGGGGTGGTATGAGGGGGATTGCCCCCACGCATGTACTGACCAAGGCTGATGGATGTAATGCACCATGTATAGAGTCTGGAGAGCTGGTCTGATGATCCAGAAGCGCTGCCTTCTTCATGGGGTGTTTCGCGAACTGAGGGGGTGGTATGAGGGGGATTGCCCCCACGCATGCACTGACCAAGGCTGATGGATGTAATGCACCATGTATAGAGTCTGGAGAGCTGGTCTGATGATCCAGAAGCGCTGCCTTCTTCATGGGGTGTTTCGCGAACTGAGGGGGTGGTATGAGGGGGATTGCCCCCACGCATGTACTGACCAAGGCTGATGGATGTAATGCACCATGTATAGAGTCTGGAGAGCTGGTCTGATGATCCAGAAGCGCTGCCTTCTTCATGGGGTGTTTCGCGAACTGAGGGGGTGGTATGAGGGGGATTGCCCCCACGCATGCACTGACCAAGGCTGATGGATGTAATGCACCATGTATAGAGTCTGGAGAGCTGGTCTGATGATCCAGAAGCGCTGCCTTCTTCATGGGGTGTTTCGCGAACTGAGGGGGTGGTATGAGGGGGATTGCCCCCACGCATGCACTGACCAAGGCTGATGGATGTAATGCACCATGTATAGAGTCTGGAGAGCTGGTCTGATGATCCAGAAGCGCTGCCTTCTTCATGGGGTGTTTCGCGAACTGAGGGGGTGGTATGAGGGGGATTGCCCCCACGCATGCACTGACCAAGGCTGATGGATGTAATGCACCATGTATAGAGTCTGGAGAGCTGGTCTGATGATCCAGAAGCGCGGCCTTCTTCATGGGGTGTTTCGCGAACTGAGGGGGTGGTATGAGGGGGATTGCCCCCACGCATGTACTGACCAAGGCTGATGGATGTAATGCACCATGTATAGAGTCTGGAGAGCTGGTCTGATGATCCAGAAGCGCTGCCTTCTTCATGGGGTGTTTCGCGAACTGAGGGGGTGGTATGAGGGGGATTGCCCCCACGCATGCACTGACCAAGGCTGATGGATGTAATGCACCATGTATAGAGTCTGGAGAGCTGGTCTGATGATCCAGAAGCGCTGCCTTCTTCATGGGGTGTTTCGCGAACTGAGGGGGTGGTATGAGGGGGATTGCCCCCACGCATGCACTGACCAAGGCTGATGGATGTAATGCACCATGTATAGAGTCTGGAGAGCTGGTCTGATGATCCAGAAGCGCTGCCTTCTTCATGGGGTGTTTCGCGAACTGAGGGGGTGGTATGAGGGGGATTGCCCCCACGCATGTACTGACCAAGGCTGATGGATGTAATGCACCATGTATAGAGTCTGGAGAGCTGGTCTGATGATCCAGAAGCGCTGCCTTCTTCATGGGGTGTTTCGCGAACTGAGGGGGTGGTATGAGGGGGATTGCCCCCACGCATGTACTGACCAAGGCTGATGGATGTAATGCACCATGTATAGAGTCTGGAGAGCTGGTCTGATGATCCAGAAGCGCGGCCTTCTTCATGGGGTGTTTCGCGAACTGAGGGGGTGGTATGAGGGGGATTGCCCCCACGCATGTACTGACCAAGGCTGATGGATGTAATGCACCATGTATAGAGTCTGGAGAGCTGGTCTGATGATCCAGAAGCGCTGCCTTCTTCATGGGGTGTTTCGCGAACTGAGGGGGTGGTATGAGGGGGATTGCCCCCACGCATGTACTGACCAAGGCTGATGGATGTAATGCACCATGTATAGAGTCTGGAGAGCTGGTCTGATGATCCAGAAGCGCTGCCTTCTTCATGGGGTGTTTCGCGAACTGAGGGGGTGGTATGAGGGGGATTGCCCCCACGCATGCACTGACCAAGGCTGATGGATGTAATGCACCATGTATAGAGTCTGGAGAGCTGGTCTGATGATCCAGAAGCGCTGCCTTCTTCATGGGGTGTTTCGCGAACTGAGGGGGTGGTATGAGGGGGATTGCCCCCACGCATGTACTGACCAAGGCTGATGGATGTAATGCACCATGTATAGAGTCTGGAGAGCTGGTCTGATGATCCAGAAGCGCTGCCTTCTTCATGGGGTGTTTCGCGAACTGAGGGGGTGGTATGAGGGGGATTGCCCCCACGCATGTACTGACCAAGGCTGATGGATGTAATGCACCATGTATAGAGTCTGGAGAGCTGGTCTGATGATCCAGAAGCGCTGCCTTCTTCATGGGGTGTTTCGCGAACTGAGGGGGTGGTATGAGGGGGATGGCCCCCACGCATGCACTGACCAAGGCTGATGGATGTAATGCACCATGTATAGAGTCTGGAGAGCTGGTCTGATGATCCAGAAGCGCTGCCTTCTTCATGGGGTGTTTCGCGAACTGAGGGGGTGGTATGAGGGGGATTGCCCCCACGCATGTACTGACCAAGGCTGATGGATGTAATGCACCATGTATAGAGTCTGGAGAGCTGGTCTGATGATCCAGAAGCGCTGCCTTCTTCATGGGGTGTTTCGCGAACTGAGGGGGTGGTATGAGGGGGATTGCCCCCACGCATGTACTGACCAAGGCTGATGGATGTAATGCACCATGTATAGAGTCTGGAGAGCTGGTCTGATGATCCAGAAGCGCTGCCTTCTTCATGGGGTGTTTCGCGAACTGAGGGGGTGGTATGAGGGGGATTGCCCCCACGCATGTACTGACCAAGGCTGATGGATGTAATGCACCATGTATAGAGTCTGGAGAGCTGGTCTGATGATCCAGAAGCGCTGCCTTCTTCATGGGGTGTTTCGCGAACTGAGGGGGTGGTATGAGGGGGATTGCCCCCACGCATGTACTGACCAAGGCTGATGGATGTAATGCACCATGTATAGAGTCTGGAGAGCTGGTCTGATGATCCAGAAGCGCTGCCTTCTTCATGGGGTGTTTCGCGAACTGAGGGGGTGGTATGAGGGGGATTGCCCCCACGCATGCACTGACCAAGGCTGATGGATGTAATGCACCATGTATAGAGTCTGGAGAGCTGGTCTGATGATCCAGAAGCGCTGCCTTCTTCATGGGGTGTTTCGCGAACTGAGGGGGTGGTATGAGGGGGATTGCCCCCACGCATGTACTGACCAAGGCTGATGGATGTAATGCACCATGTATAGAGTCTGGAGAGCTGGTCTGATGATCCAGAAGCGCTGCCTTCTTCATGGGGTGTTTCGCGAACTGAGGGGGTGGTATGAGGGGGATTGCCCCCACGCATGTACTGACCAAGGCTGATGGATGTAATGCACCATGTATAGAGTCTGGAGAGCTGGTCTGATGATCCAGAAGCGCTGCCTTCTTCATGGGGTGTTTCGCGAACTGAGGGGGTGGTATGAGGGGGATTGCCCCCACGCATGTACTGACCAAGGCTGATGGATGTAATGCACCATGTATAGAGTCTGGAGAGCTGGTCTGATGATCCAGAAGCGCTGCCTTCTTCATGGGGTGTTTCGCGAACTGAGGGGGTGGTATGAGGGGGATTGCCCCCACGCATGTACTGACCAAGGCTGATGGATGTAATGCACCATGTATAGAGTCTGGAGAGCTGGTCTGATGATCCAGAAGCGCTGCCTTCTTCATGGGGTGTTTCGCGAACTGAGGGGGTGGTATGAGGGGGATTGCCCCCACGCATGTACTGACCAAGGCTGATGGATGTAATGCACCATGTATAGAGTCTGGAGAGCTGGTCTGATGATCCAGAAGCGCTGCCTTCTTCATGGGGTGTTTCGCGAACTGAGGGGGTGGTATGAGGGGGATTGCCCCCACGCATGTACTGACCAAGGCTGATGGATGTAATGCACCATGTATAGAGTCTGGAGAGCTGGTCTGATGATCCAGAAGCGCTGCCTTCTTCATGGGGTGTTTCGCGAACTGAGGGGGTGGTATGAGGGGGATTGCCCCCACGCATGTACTGACCAAGGCTGATGGATGTAATGCACCATGTATAGAGTCTGGAGAGCTGGTCTGATGATCCAGAAGCGCGGCCTTCTTCATGGGGTGTTTCGCGAACTGAGGGGGTGGTATGAGGGGGATTGCCCCCACGCATGTACTGACCAAGGCTGATGGATGTAATGCACCATGTATAGAGTCTGGAGAGCTGGTCTGATGATCCAGAAGCGCTGCCTTCTTCATGGGGTGTTTCGCGAACTGAGGGGGTGGTATGAGGGGGATTGCCCCCACGCATGCACTGACCAAGGCTGATGGATGTAATGCACCATGTATAGAGTCTGGAGAGCTGGTCTGATGATCCAGAAGCGCTGCCTTCTTCATGGGGTGTTTCGCGAACTGAGGGGGTGGTATGAGGGGGATTGCCCCCACGCATGCACTGACCAAGGCTGATGGATGTAATGCACCATGTATAGAGTCTGGAGAGCTGGTCTGATGATCCAGAAGCGCTGCCTTCTTCATGGGGTGTTTCGCGAACTGAGGGGGTGGTATGAGGGGGATTGCCCCCACGCATGTACTGACCAAGGCTGATGGATGTAATGCACCATGTATAGAGTCTGGAGAGCTGGTCTGATGATCCAGAAGCGCTGCCTTCTTCATGGGGTGTTTCGCGAACTGAGGGGGTGGTATGAGGGGGATGGCCCCCACGCATGTACTGACCAAGGCTGATGGATGTAATGCACCATGTATAGAGTCTGGAGAGCTGGTCTGATGATCCAGAAGCGCTGCCTTCTTCATGGGGTGTTTCGCGAACTGAGGGGGTGGTATGAGGGGGATGGCCCCCACGCATGTACTGACCAAGGCTGATGGATGTAATGCACCATGTATAGAGTCTGGAGAGCTGGTCTGATGATCCAGAAGCGCTGCCTTCTTCATGGGGTGTTTCGCGAACTGAGGGGGTGGTATGAGGGGGATTGCCCCCACGCATGTACTGACCAAGGCTGATGGATGTAATGCACCATGTATAGAGTCTGGAGAGCTGGTCTGATGATCCAGAAGCGCTGCCTTCTTCATGGGGTGTTTCGCGAACTGAGGGGGTGGTATGAGGGGGATTGCCCCCACGCATGTACTGACCAAGGCTGATGGATGTAATGCACCATGTATAGAGTCTGGAGAGCTGGTCTGATGATCCAGAAGCGCTGCCTTCTTCATGGGGTGTTTCGCGAACTGAGGGGGTGGTATGAGGGGGATTGCCCCCACGCATGTACTGACCAAGGCTGATGGATGTAATGCACCATGTATAGAGTCTGGAGAGCTGGTCTGATGATCCAGAAGCGCTGCCTTCTTCATGGGGTGTTTCGCGAACTGAGGGGGTGGTATGAGGGGGATGGCCCCCACGCATGTACTGACCAAGGCTGATGGATGTAATGCACCATGTATAGAGTCTGGAGAGCTGGTCTGATGATCCAGAAGCGCTGCCTTCTTCATGGGGTGTTTCGCGAACTGAGGGGGTGGTATGAGGGGGATTGCCCCCACGCATGTACTGACCAAGGCTGATGGATGTAATGCACCATGTATAGAGTCTGGAGAGCTGGTCTGATGATCCAGAAGCGCTGCCTTCTTCATGGGGTGTTTCGCGAACTGAGGGGGTGGTATGAGGGGGATTGCCCCCACGCATGTACTGACCAAGGCTGATGGATGTAATGCACCATGTATAGAGTCTGGAGAGCTGGTCTGATGATCCAGAAGCGCTGCCTTCTTCATGGGGTGTTTCGCGAACTGAGGGGGTGGTATGAGGGGGATGGCCCCCACGCATGTACTGACCAAGGCTGATGGATGTAATGCACCATGTATAGAGTCTGGAGAGCTGGTCTGATGATCCAGAAGCGCTGCCTTCTTCATGGGGTGTTTCGCGAACTGAGGGGGTGGTATGAGGGGGATTGCCCCCACGCATGTACTGACCAAGGCTGATGGATGTAATGCACCATGTATAGAGTCTGGAGAGCTGGTCTGATGATCCAGAAGCGCTGCCTTCTTCATGGGGTGTTTCGCGAACTGAGGGGGTGGTATGAGGGGGATTGCCCCCACGCATGTACTGACCAAGGCTGATGGATGTAATGCACCATGTATAGAGTCTGGAGAGCTGGTCTGATGATCCAGAAGCGCGGCCTTCTTCATGGGGTGTTTCGCGAACTGAGGGGGTGGTATGAGGGGGATTGCCCCCACGCATGTACTGACCAAGGCTGATGGATGTAATGCACCATGTATAGAGTCTGGAGAGCTGGTCTGATGATCCAGAAGCGCTGCCTTCTTCATGGGGTGTTTCGCGAACTGAGGGGGTGGTATGAGGGGGATTGCCCCCACGCATGTACTGACCAAGGCTGATGGATGTAATGCACCATGTATAGAGTCTGGAGACCTGGTCTGATGATCCAGAAGCGCTGCCTTCTTCATGGGGTGTTTCGCGAACTGAGGGGGTGGTATGAGGGGGATTGCCCCCACGCATGTACTGACCAAGGCTGATGGATGTAATGCACCATGTATAGAGTCTGGAGAGCTGGTCTGATGATCCAGAAGCGCTGCCTTCTTCATGGGGTGTTTCGCGAACTGAGGGGGTGGTATGAGGGGGATGGCCCCCACGCATGTACTGACCAAGGCTGATGGATGTAATGCACCATGTATAGAGTCTGGAGAGCTGGTCTGATGATCCAGAAGCGCTGCCTTCTTCATGGGGTGTTTCGCGAACTGAGGGGGTGGTATGAGGGGGATTGCCCCCACGCATGTACTGACCAAGGCTGATGGATGTAATGCACCATGTATAGAGTCTGGAGAGCTGGTCTGATGATCCAGAAGCGCTGCCTTCTTCATGGGGTGTTTCAAGAACTGAGGGGGTTGTATGAGGGGGATGGCCCCCACGCATGTACTGACCAAGGCTGATGGATGTAATGCACCATGTATAGAGTCTGGAGAGCTGGTCTGATGATCCAGAAGCGCTGCCTTCTTCATGGGGTGTTTCGCGAACTGAGGGGGTGGTATGAGGGGGATTGCCCCCACGCATGCACTGACCAAGGCTGATGGATGTAATGCACCATGTATAGAGTCTGGAGAGCTGGTCTGATGATCCAGAAGCGCTGCCTTCTTCATGGGGTGTTTCGCGAACTGAGGGGGTGGTATGAGGGGGATTGCCCCCACGCATGCACTGACCAAGGCTGATGGATGTAATGCACCATGTATAGAGTCTGGAGAGCTGGTCTGATGATCCAGAAGCGCTGCCTTCTTCATGGGGTGTTTCGCGAACTGAGGGGGTGGTATGAGGGGGATTGCCCCCACGCATGTACTGACCAAGGCTGATGGATGTAATGCACCATGTATAGAGTCTGGAGAGCTGGTCTGATGATCCAGAAGCGCTGCCTTCTTCATGGGGTGTTTCGCGAACTGAGGGGGTGGTATGAGGGGGATTGCCCCCACGCATGCACTGACCAAGGCTGATGGATGTAATGCACCATGTATAGAGTCTGGAGAGCTGGTCTGATGATCCAGAAGCGCTGCCTTCTTCATGGGGTGTTTCGCGAACTGAGGGGGTGGTATGAGGGGGATTGCCCCCACGCATGTACTGACCAAGGCTGATGGATGTAATGCACCATGTATAGAGTCTGGAGAGCTGGTCTGATGATCCAGAAGCGCTGCCTTCTTCATGGGGTGTTTCGCGAACTGAGGGGGTGGTATGAGGGGGATTGCCCCCACGCATGTACTGACCAAGGCTGATGGATGTAATGCACCATGTATAGAGTCTGGAGAGCTGGTCTGATGATCCAGAAGCGCTGCCTTCTTCATGGGGTGTTTCGCGAACTGAGGGGGTGGTATGAGGGGGATTGCCCCCACGCATGCACTGACCAAGGCTGATGGATGTAATGCACCATGTATAGAGTCTGGAGAGCTGGTCTGATGATCCAGAAGCGCTGCCTTCTTCATGGGGTGTTTCGCGAACTGAGGGGGTGGTATGAGGGGGATTGCCCCCACGCATGTACTGACCAAGGCTGATGGATGTAATGCACCATGTATAGAGTCTGGAGAGCTGGTCTGATGATCCAGAAGCGCTGCCTTCTTCATGGGGTGTTTCGCGAACTGAGGGGGTGGTATGAGGGGGATGGCCCCCACGCATGCACTGACCAAGGCTGATGGATGTAATGCACCATGTATAGAGTCTGGAGAGCTGGTCTGATGATCCAGAAGCGCTGCCTTCTTCATGGGGTGTTTCGCGAACTGAGGGGGTGGTATGAGGGGGATTGCCCCCACGCATGCACTGACCAAGGCTGATGGATGTAATGCACCATGTATAGAGTCTGGAGAGCTGGTCTGATGATCCAGAAGCGCTGCCTTCTTCATGGGGTGTTTCGCGAACTGAGGGGGTGGTATGAGGGGGATTGCCCCCACGCATGCACTGACCAAGGCTGATGGATGTAATGCACCATGTATAGAGTCTGGAGAGCTGGTCTGATGATCCAGAAGCGCTGCCTTCTTCATGGGGTGTTTCGCGAACTGAGGGGGTGGTATGAGGGGGATTGCCCCCACGCATGTACTGACCAAGGCTGATGGATGTAATGCACCATGTATAGAGTCTGGAGAGCTGGTCTGATGATCCAGAAGCGCTGCCTTCTTCATGGGGTGTTTCGCGAACTGAGGGGGTGGTATGAGGGGGATTGCCCCCACGCATGCACTGACCAAGGCTGATGGATGTAATGCACCATGTATAGAGTCTGGAGAGCTGGTCTGATGATCCAGAAGCGCTGCCTTCTTCATGGGGTGTTTCGCGAACTGAGGGGGTGGTATGAGGGGGATTGCCCCCACGCATGCACTGACCAAGGCTGATGGATGTAATGCACCATGTATAGAGTCTGGAGAGCTGGTCTGATGATCCAGAAGCGCGGCCTTCTTCATGGGGTGTTTCGCGAACTGAGGGGGTGGTATGAGGGGGATTGCCCCCACGCATGTACTGACCAAGGCTGATGGATGTAATGCACCATGTATAGAGTCTGGAGAGCTGGTCTGATGATCCAGAAGCGCGGCCTTCTTCATGGGGTGTTTCGCGAACTGAGGGGGTGGTATGAGGGGGATGGCCCCCACGCATGTACTGACCAAGGCTGATGGATGTAATGCACCATGTATAGAGTCTGGAGAGCTGGTCTGATGATCCAGAAGCGCTGCCTTCTTCATGGGGTGTTTCGCGAACTGAGGGGGTGGTATGAGGGGGATGGCCCCCACGCATGTACTGACCAAGGCTGATGGATGTAATGCACCATGTATAGAGTCTGGAGAGCTGGTCTGATGATCCAGAAGCGCTGCCTTCTTCATGGGGTGTTTCGCGAACTGAGGGGGTGGTATGAGGGGGATTGCCCCCACGCATGTACTGACCAAGGCTGATGGATGTAATGCACCATGTATAGAGTCTGGAGAGCTGGTCTGATGATCCAGAAGCGCTGCCTTCTTCATGGGGTGTTTCGCGAACTGAGGGGGTGGTATGAGGGGGATTGCCCCCACGCATGTACTGACCAAGGCTGATGGATGTAATGCACCATGTATAGAGTCTGGAGAGCTGGTCTGATGATCCAGAAGCGCTGCCTTCTTCATGGGGTGTTTCGCGAACTGAGGGGGTGGTATGAGGGGGATTGCCCCCACGCATGTACTGACCAAGGCTGATGGATGTAATGCACCATGTATAGAGTCTGGAGAGCTGGTCTGATGATCCAGAAGCGCTGCCTTCTTCATGGGGTGTTTCGCGAACTGAGGGGGTGGTATGAGGGGGATGGCCCCCACGCATGTACTGACCAAGGCTGATGGATGTAATGCACCATGTATAGAGTCTGGAGAGCTGGTCTGATGATCCAGAAGCGCTGCCTTCTTCATGGGGTGTTTCGCGAACTGAGGGGGTGGTATGAGGGGGATGGCCCCCACGCATGTACTGACCAAGGCTGATGGATGTAATGCACCATGTATAGAGTCTGGAGAGCTGGTCTGATGATCCAGAAGCGCTGCCTTCTTCATGGGGTGTTTCGCGAACTGAGGGGGTGGTATGAGGGGGATTGCCCCCACGCATGTACTGACCAAGGCTGATGGATGTAATGCACCATGTATAGAGTCTGGAGAGCTGGTCTGATGATCCAGAAGCGCTGCCTTCTTCATGGGGTGTTTCGCGAACTGAGGGGGTGGTATGAGGGGGATTGCCCCCACGCATGTACTGACCAAGGCTGATGGATGTAATGCACCATGTATAGAGTCTGGAGAGCTGGTCTGATGATCCAGAAGCGCTGCCTTCTTCATGGGGTGTTTCGCGAACTGAGGGGGTGGTATGAGGGGGATTGCCCCCACGCATGTACTGACCAAGGCTGATGGATGTAATGCACCATGTATAGAGTCTGGAGAGCTGGTCTGATGATCCAGAAGCGCGGCCTTCTTCATGGGGTGTTTCGCGAACTGAGGGGGTGGTATGAGGGGGATTGCCCCCACGCATGTACTGACCAAGGCTGATGGATGTAATGCACCATGTATAGAGTCTGGAGAGCTGGTCTGATGATCCAGAAGCGCTGCCTTCTTCATGGGGTGTTTCGCGAACTGAGGGGGTGGTATGAGGGGGATTGCCCCCACGCATGTACTGACCAAGGCTGATGGATGTAATGCACCATGTATAGAGTCTGGAGAGCTGGTCTGATGATCCAGAAGCGCTGCCTTCTTCATGGGGTGTTTCGCGAACTGAGGGGGTGGTATGAGGGGGATTGCCCCCACGCATGTACTGACCAAGGCTGATGGATGTAATGCACCATGTATAGAGTCTGGAGAGCTGGTCTGATGATCCAGAAGCGCGGCCTTCTTCATGGGGTGTTTCGCGAACTGAGGGGGTGGTATGAGGGGGATGGCCCCCACGCATGTACTGACCAAGGCTGATGGATGTAATGCACCATGTATAGAGTCTGGAGAGCTGGTCTGATGATCCAGAAGCGCGGCCTTCTTCATGGGGTGTTTCGCGAACTGAGGGGGTGGTATGAGGGGGATTGCCCCCACGCATGTACTGACCAAGGCTGATGGATGTAATGCACCATGTATAGAGTCTGGAGAGCTGGTCTGATGATCCAGAAGCGCTGCCTTCTTCATGGGGTGTTTCGCGAACTGAGGGGGTGGTATGAGGGGGATTGCCCCCACGCATGTACTGACCAAGGCTGATGGATGTAATGCACCATGTATAGAGTCTGGAGAGCTGGTCTGATGATCCAGAAGCGCTGCCTTCTTCATGGGGTGTTTCGCGAACTGAGGGGGTGGTATGAGGGGGATTGCCCCCACGCATGTACTGACCAAGGCTGATGGATGTAATGCACCATGTATAGAGTCTGGAGAGCTGGTCTGATGATCCAGAAGCGCTGCCTTCTTCATGGGGTGTTTCGCGAACTGAGGGGGTGGTATGAGGGGGATGGCCCCCACGCATGCACTGACCAAGGCTGATGGATGTAATGCACCATGTATAGAGTCTGGAGAGCTGGTCTGATGATCCAGAAGCGCTGCCTTCTTCATGGGGTGTTTCGCGAACTGAGGGGGTGGTATGAGGGGGATTGCCCCCACGCATGTACTGACCAAGGCTGATGGATGTAATGCACCATGTATAGAGTCTGGAGAGCTGGTCTGATGATCCAGAAGCGCGGCCTTCTTCATGGGGTGTTTCGCGAACTGAGGGGGTGGTATGAGGGGGATTGCCCCCACGCATGTACTGACCAAGGCTGATGGATGTAATGCACCATGTATAGAGTCTGGAGAGCTGGTCTGATGATCCAGAAGCGCTGCCTTCTTCATGGGGTGTTTCGCGAACTGAGGGGGTGGTATGAGGGGGATTGCCCCCACGCATGCACTGACCAAGGCTGATGGATGTAATGCACCATGTATAGAGTCTGGAGAGCTGGTCTGATGATCCAGAAGCGCTGCCTTCTTCATGGGGTGTTTCGCGAACTGAGGGGGTGGTATGAGGGGGATTGCCCCCACGCATGTACTGACCAAGGCTGATGGATGTAATGCACCATGTATAGAGTCTGGAGAGCTGGTCTGATGATCCAGAAGCGCTGCCTTCTTCATGGGGTGTTTCGCGAACTGAGGGGGTGGTATGAGGGGGATTGCCCCCACGCATGTACTGACCAAGGCTGATGGATGTAATGCACCATGTATAGAGTCTGGAGAGCTGGTCTGATGATCCAGAAGCGCTGCCTTCTTCATGGGGTGTTTCGCGAACTGAGGGGGTGGTATGAGGGGGATGGCCCCCACGCATGTACTGACCAAGGCTGATGGATGTAATGCACCATGTATAGAGTCTGGAGAGCTGGTCTGATGATCCAGAAGCGCTGCCTTCTTCATGGGGTGTTTCGCGAACTGAGGGGGTGGTATGAGGGGGATTGCCCCCACGCATGCACTGACCAAGGCTGATGGATGTAATGCACCATGTATAGAGTCTGGAGAGCTGGTCTGATGATCCAGAAGCGCTGCCTTCTTCATGGGGTGTTTCGCGAACTGAGGGGGTGGTATGAGGGGGATTGCCCCCACGCATGCACTGACCAAGGCTGATGGATGTAATGCACCATGTATAGAGTCTGGAGAGCTGGTCTGATGATCCAGAAGCGCTGCCTTCTTCATGGGGTGTTTCGCGAACTGAGGGGGTGGTATGAGGGGGATTGCCCCCACGCATGCACTGACCAAGGCTGATGGATGTAATGCACCATGTATAGAGTCTGGAGAGCTGGTCTGATGATCCAGAAGCGCTGCCTTCTTCATGGGGTGTTTCGCGAACTGAGGGGGTGGTATGAGGGGGATTGCCCCCACGCATGTACTGACCAAGGCTGATGGATGTAATGCACCATGTATAGAGTCTGGAGAGCTGGTCTGATGATCCAGAAGCGCTGCCTTCTTCATGGGGTGTTTCGCGAACTGAGGGGGTGGTATGAGGGGGATTGCCCCCACGCATGTACTGACCAAGGCTGATGGATGTAATGCACCATGTATAGAGTCTGGAGAGCTGGTCTGATGATCCAGAAGCGCTGCCTTCTTCATGGGGTGTTTCGCGAACTGAGGGGGTGGTATGAGGGGGATTGCCCCCACGCATGTACTGACCAAGGCTGATGGATGTAATGCACCATGTATAGAGTCTGGAGAGCTGGTCTGATGATCCAGAAGCGCGGCGGAGTCAAGTTGAACGTCAGTCGTCGCAGCGAGTCTGACAGAGCAGGACGTGATACAGCGCGCGAGAGCAAGCGACGAGACATACGAGGTGAGTCGAGAACTATAATCAGATATATTACGCTCAGTGATAGGAACTGGGAGAACAAAATATTTTTTCGAATATGAAAAAATTACAAAATATTTATTTACCTATTTTCTTACACGTGTATTTTCTTAAATATTTTCGAAATTTTGAACAAATCTTTATTTTATTTGTCAATTTCTTGATTAAATTTCCTCTTCCTGATAAGTTTGGTATTATATTAAATGAATTACTTTCCTTTGGACAGGACACAAACTTTATTTTTTTATATTATAAATTGCACAATATTTCGGCCACTGTCTGCGGCCTTCTTCAAGTGTATGTAACAATTATTGAAAAATTGAATTATTGAAAAACAATTTATTAGTGATTGATAAAAATAGAATTGATACAAATAATCTTCCCAAATTCAGTAATTGATCTCTTGAATTTGCAAAATTATTACACTTTCTCCCAAATATTTTGGACTTCCACAAAATAAGTAAATTTGAGTTATACATGATAATGTATTAAAAACAGATTTTCTATTATTTTAAAATTTTTAGGATTTGAAATTGCATAATTTTACAACTTGGACATTCTAAAAATACATATTCCATCATAAGTACACTAGAATAGTTAACACGAATCAGAAATTGCGAGACCCAAATTATTGAGAAACAGATTGTTCAACAATATTTAATTTTTCGTATTTTCAAATCTTACAAATAATTATTTTTTCCGAAAAACTTTCCTACTTCGATGAAGTTGATTGAAATTAAACAATTATTGAAATTTTCTTTCAAGTCAGAAATATCAAGATTTTTTTTCAATTAAGCAATATATTTACTAATCACAACAATGGAAATGTGATATAGTTGCAATGTTGCAATAATTATCTGATCTTCATCTAAATGCACTATCATCATCTATTAATACTTAATTTGCATTCTGCAACCTCACTGAGTGGCTCGCCCAGCATTGTACGGTCTGCTCGTGAAAATCCGATATAAACAATTACGCACCTAGGCAAGTCACCTGCATGATGTATATTTAGCCCCGCTGCATGTTGTTTACAACCGACGCCCCGGACGACGTCGACAATGCCGTCCCGACGCCAAGTAGGACGTGACAGTTGACAGCTGCCAGTGGAATGTCAAGCGGAGATTGCGGAGATTAAGATCCGGTGAGAGGCTGCGTGAAAATCTGATGTACGGAATTGAAAAGTAAAATAGTCGAACACTTCGTTTGAAAAAAATAGAACTATGGTTATATGATACTATTTTTTTACCCGAAGTCCCGAGCTGATATTTCGTAGTTATAAAAATTGAGTACTTATGTACATACAATAGTCGAAAACATCCTTGGTATTTGGAATAAATGGCAGAATATTGTCCCGAAAATACATTTTTATATGAGAATTGTGATTTTTTTAAAGCGAGTACAAATAAATCTTTAAAAATAAACGAAGAAGAGTACCTAAGAAAATAATTAAATTACGTCAACGTAAGTTAAGATAATAATTAAAATCAATAACAAACGCCCATAGATAATTTAGGTTAAAACATAAAAGTAGGTATACGTGATTCAAACCTAGGACAAATACAAAAATACGATCAAATTAATTTTCTTATTTTGAGGATTTTAACGTCCGTATGGTAACGGATGAATGAATATGATGATGATTGGGAGATTATGATGGTAAACGGTGGGAAGGAGGCGGTCGATGTTTTATTAGTAACCATCCCAGCATTTTGCCTCTCGACGAAGAACTAACGTGCGGGAATTGAACCCGGGCCTCCAGAGTTGAAGTCCAGAGCCCAGAGCCAATTTGCTCCAGTTCAAAGTGACTGTTTGGTATTATTTATTTATAACATCACAAACAACGCGAATAGGCGGTCAGTTTTATGAATGAATGCAGAATTTATGCAAATGCTATTCGCTCTGAGAGATCGGCGTTACACCCACAACAATTTAACAAGATTTATCGTGGCTCGTGGGTGATCTAACCATGATTTATTAGAATAAGTTATAACAATTTAACCACATTTCTAAGACTTACGATGAACGAATCTTCTGTATGACGTCAGAGAATAGTTACGAGCATTGTGAGCACTATAATGTGTATGATCATAGCCTAGAGAAACAATACGAGACAGAGATCGAACCCGGGACCTCGCATATGAGGAGCGAGAGTTACTTGTTGAGCGATGACGGGTCGACACTTGACCAAAGTATAAACGGTATTCGAGAGAAACGGATGGGCTGATAAAGATTTTATGGCATCGTCCGATGAAGTCTAGGCCTCGGTCTAGGCTAACTCGTCATCTTATTCCAGTAGGTGAGCTCTGATTTCATTGATAACAATTCAAGGATTGATTGTCAAGGAACCTGATTAGCAGGCAAACCGTTCTGTACAAATACCGTTTTCACTTTAGCCAAGTGAACATCATATAAGAAAGAAAGTAGGTAGGTTTCTGTGGAAAACTTCCATGGAGTCAGGATGATAGGAAGGGAAGTGCGTTGTGAAAAATATCCGACTGAACCGGGGCTCGAACCCGGGACCTCTCACTTGCCGGGCGAGAGCTCTACCAACTGAGCTACCCGATCGGACATAATTTAGCTTATTTCATAGGATTCGCATATTTGATTTAGGATACTTTTGATGGGTTAAAATGATTGTATTCGTAAGAAACCTTCCCAGCATTTGCCTCGTGGCTAAGGAATCGACAAGAACCCTCAGTCATGTACATCGGCCGCGGGCTTCGAACACAGGTCTCCGGATGAGGGTCCAGTGTGTTTGCGCCTGAGCCAAGTTTCTAGGAAGCGTTTTCGTCAAGTAACGAAAGGATTTGCCACGGAGCTCGAAGAACAGAATGTAGACGGTTGGAAAGTGGCAAGGAGGTGGTCGATGGATATCGTCTTAAACATACATTCAAATAATTGTTTAATTGAAGTCAATCAATTTTGCCAATAACCTTAATCAATGTCAATAATCCGTACTTAGCAATTTCAATTGAGAGTTAATGAATAAAATCGATATTGTTTTACAACAGCCTTGGTGTGTTTCGTATGCTAATAAGTAAGTTGCCATTGAATACAATTGATACAGATTTCAACTTTAATGGAACTATTGTTGGGCTGGCTGAGCTATTTTCGTTGCATTTGGTACAGAATAATTCGTTCCCCTGATCGAACTGAAATTGTACACACACATAAACTTATCTTTACCACAGAGGTAGAAGGCATGATGTCCATTTCATTGACCTTGCTAAGTTAATTCAAAAAATTCAGTAGGTAATTTCATGATTATCCGATTATTTGTAGGTACTAGTGACTCCAGATTTTGTAAGAAAACTTCTATATAACTGTATTTGTTGACTGCAGTGTATCAATTGATACAGGTTGATTACCTACATGTCAAAAGTTTGCAACACATAATCGAGAAAATGAACTCCGGCTTTCTACCTCTGAGGTACCTACAGACATAATTCCATTATCATCCACATAAGATCTTTCAACGACACTATCAAATTCCAATCAAGTGTCCTACCATCATTAATTATTCATGAATTGAAGTTTCTTGATAATTGCATAAAAAGTAAAAACAGTTCATTTGTAAAAGCTGTCATGAACTAAGATATGAGTTGTATGGGTTTTAAAACGTAATGTAGATTTCTGTTGTTATCATCATTGATATGTTCATCTGTTATCTATGTAGGTTAAGGACGCACCAATCATGCTCTTATGTTTAGAGGTAAACGAAGACCAGAGATATTTGTCTTTCTGTCGGAAATACCGTCCCTGGCGGAATATAATCAGAAGAGGAAAGAAATATTACGATAATCAGTCAAAAATTCATTCTACTTATCTCAAAATAGATTTTACATGATTTTACTCTATTTATATTGCCTAAAAAGTGTAAGAATTCAGTGGAGTATCCAGAAATATATTTCGGGAGGGGGGAGGGGGATGACATGTCCTAAAATTGTATAAATGGCCTGCTTTGAAGAACTGTGTGAGAAGGAAGGGGGACGAGAAAAAATCGATTTCGATATTATTCATTAGTGTGCAGTTTTGAAACATAATACCCATGAAAAATAATACCTACTCTAATATATTATATAAAACTTATGAAATCTACGCTCTATAATTGATATAGAATTTGTTAAGTTCCTCTTTTCGATATGTTTCATTTTCGATTAATTTATCAGAATCAGTCCTTAGCCAAAGGCCCAGAGAAAACCGACATTCGCTAATTAATTAATTAATTAATTATTTATTTATAGCGCAAGGGCTATCTTTCATAGTAGTGCAATACACATCCCAGGTCCTGGGAGAAGCCGCATCATTATCAAGAAGTGTCATGACACCCAGAGTGAATAAGAGTAGCGAGTAATCAATGACGTGATGACTCGGTTAATCATGATAAGTCAGTCCGGACATTGTTAGTCATTACGACTATCATTAGAGATTTACAACGACATTTGTGGCTAATTCTTAGGAACTTGTGGCAGATTCTTAGGATGTTTTCCCCGTTTTAAGAAAATAACAATCTACTCAAATGTCATATTATTGCTAAATGTGGTTAAAATGTTTAATCTTTGTTGTAAGAAACCGCAGAATTTTTATTTACGATTAATTACTAGAGAATGTATGTCATTAAACCGAAAGTCAATGATAAAACATATGTAAACTACTTTTAATAACTATATGAAAATTTACAATGTCTTTCGAACGATTTGAACGTAAATAAGTAATCTTATAAATCTTTATAATCTCCATGAAGTTTACGAAAGTCATTATTACCGTCCATCAATAATATATTTTACCAACTGTTAATTTTATTGATTTTTTTGTTATGGAGATAAAGTAGGAATTGTTTTTGTGTATTTAGGACATTTTTTTTTACTAGATTCTCAGGTAATAATTTGATCTAAATTTTAAATTCTTTGCACTTTTAAAACTTTTGGAAAACATCTTTTGGTGTGAATTTGACGACACTTATGTCATGGTTCACCACAGAGTTAGTTAATCCCAAAATAGAAAAATAAATTTGTATTTCATAAAATTAAATTCTTTTTCGAATCCAACCCACTTCACCTTTCAAACTTATTTTAATAATCCAGTCAATAACCTTGACACTTGTAATTTGAATTAAAGAACAAAACAGAAAAGACACTCTTGTTGCATCAAGCAGACGACACAATTGCGGTGAAGTCACTCTACCTGTATGTTTTGCATATCAAGTGGACGAGGTACCTTGGAGAGAATTTGAAAGGTGAGCTCGTGCCAGCACACCCTTTACTTCACAGCACTTCGAAGTGAGTGTTTAGAACGAAAATAGAATGTGATAAGATTTGAAAATGCAGCGCCTTTTATACATCCGGACTCGACCCTAAACGCGATCATGTTGTGTAGGACGGTAGCACCACGCGGCCGATGACGTTAAGCGGGTGAAAGTTTTACTGTCTTTTCTGTTCAGGGACATGCAGTGTTCAGATATCCAGTCCATCTTATTGGCCTCTAAAAGACAAACAAGCTAAGTCACTTCTAAATGATACTTGATGAAATCCATGTTTTATGAAGCACAAAAAGGCGGACCCTACTTTTTTCTAAACGGCTTTACCGATTGTCTTCAAATTTTCACATGTTAGATAAAGAGTAGATCTGTGTCTCTAGTGGCCCCAAAGTTTTATTTTTTGTTTAATTATTTCAGGGCAGAGGTGCCAAAAAGACTCATGTATTGCCCATGTTAGCACTTCCTCAAAACGAGAAAAAACATTTTGGATTATTTTTTGGATTACTAGAGACACAGATTTACTCTTTATCTCTATGCTGTTTAATTTTGAAAACTATTGGTCAAGCCGTTTGGAAAAAAGTAGGCGCCGCCTTTTTATGTTTTTTTGCGGTTTTCATAATATTTGAATTAAAATAACTTACTTCACAGCAGTATATGCAACATGCAACACACGATTAAATGTCACAAATGTCACGTACAACCCAGGACCCTTACCTAATATCGCCAATATTTCAGTAGCACCGTGTTACTGTAGCACGATCGGCTAGTTGCCATGGCGACAATGTTAGCTCTTATGGCTAAAACTTTTAAAACAAAAGTTGTGCTACAGTAACACGGTGCAACTGACATTTGGCGATATTAGGTAAGGGTCCAGAGCTACTGCATTTTCATGCATTTCTAGGATTTTTTTACATCGGAATCGAAATTTTCTGTGAGTCTGGAAAAATTACCGTAAATTACCGTATTTAGTTTTAAATTTACATCAATAATACAATATGAAAATAAACCCAATACAACTAAATCCAGGTTTTTCATAAGGAAAATAGAATCTACATAACATGGTTCCATATATTGGGATATTTATCATTTGTATCAGCTTTTACGTTGTCCAAAGTCCACTAAGAAGATAAAATGCTCAACTATCCAGGTTTACCCGACTTCAAGCTGTTTCAAACATATACCTCGAGATATGGAGCCTATTTATGTAGATAATACCCTCTTAAATGTTTTACATAAATGCAAGTTTTAGACGGCCGTCTGTTTGATTCTTGTGGAGGCATACCTGGCTGCCGTTTTTATTTTATGTGCCTACATTATGGAATGACATTAAAAGCCTTGTGGTATCATGAACCACGTCAAAAATAGCCTAAAAATGCATAGTTGTATGCACTTTGAAATGTAGGTAAGCAAAGAAGCGTTGAGGACATCTTTACTAGACTTGATGATAATTTAGTTTTTCTGATTTTTTCCTTAAATACTAAAGTGTCTATACTACATTGTGATTAGCACATAGAAATATACTTGAGATAATTGTATATGATCTATTACTTCGATCATTGAGAACTGGAATGTCTTATTCTTGGCCATCAATACTTACCTGGATGCTTTTTCATTTAGATTAGAAGAACAATTTTGATTCAAGTCACGTTTTTGCCTTCTTTGATGTTCAGTGTCGTTTTTCCGTTTTTTTTCATTATAAATATTAAATATGCTATGTCTGGGTGTGTGGATGATATTTGCTATCTAACTATTCAAATAAGTAGAATTTTATATACCTTTATTTATTTTTACTATTTAGATGATTTTGTTACTTCCTCCGCGTAAAAAGTTAGATATGCATATGAAAGTATTTTATCGATATTTAGGAAAAGAAGATAAAATCTGCGTGTCAAGATGTGACAGATGAAATTTTAACTCCTAGTTAAATATTGCAATATTATACTTCAAATATCGCATTACATTATAGATATGCACTGCTAGTTTTTTCACTTCCTTTCAAGATATGCCACGCCCACATTTAAAGTTATATATCTGACCTTGGAATTGCAAGGGTTTCGAAGACGTTTCTGACAGTTTGATTGTATTTTTTTAGTCTATGTCTACGCGGGAATGGATTAAAAGTAGAAAAGTAAACACTCGTGTCTGAGTGCATTTTCAAGGTCAGCTTTCAATGGCAAGAAATAAACTTCACCTACATTTTGCCACAAGATTACACACTATAAAAAAATCTATATCAATTTTCATAGTGTGAAAAAAGTCTGAGTTGATAAACTCTAGAAACATGTACTATGTGATTTCAAGCCCCGATAAAACAAACATTTAACATGACTGTTTTTTCTGCTAATTTTCTATCATCATGCAACAAAATCAACAGATGTTAAATTATAGTTTTCTGCTTCACTGAAAGACCACCTTCAAAGAATACTTCAGATTCTGTCAGTGTCAGTGTATGTAAAGCAAAATAACATGCACTAGTTTTTACATGGTAATTATTGTCTGACAATATATATACTCTCATGGTATAATTTTGTTAATTACAGCTCTTTAAGTACACAAAAAATGTATATTAAATGCTGGACATAAATACGATCTTTTTAAACTCACACAGCTTAATGTCATGCACTTTTTAGTCACTCTCATAAATATTATTTGGGGTTTTGAACAATTTTGTTGCAGCCAAGATTAGATTGAAGCACCAAAATTAGTACTTGATGAATGATCAAGAATTGTTCTAACGCAGCGGTCACTATTACAAAAATGGCCGAGTCTTTCTTCACTGGACAAACATTTTTTACTCCTTGATTTAGTGCTGTTGGCTGGTAGTAAACGTAGTAAACGCAGTCATAAAACAAGTTTTGATTGCTTCTGTGCAGTTCTTCCCAACTCCAACCGTGAGTGATCTGGCACGGAACAACATAAATTAACTCCCTCAAGTGGGTTTCTTTTACGAGTATTTATATAGTTTGCATGTAGAAACTCGAATTCGGCCAATCGACGTGCGGAAGATCGAATAATATAAATCATCACATATTTCAAGCGAAGTGCTCTCCTCAGCACGACTGCATTCGAAAGCTGTAAATACGAAGTAAATATAAACTCTATGGTCAAACGTAAACATTTGTGGTCGTTGTGTCATACTCAGTCATAACGTGATTTACAGTGGCAGTGGACATGCCATTTTTACGGCAGGTGCTTTTGAAACTTGAATATTTCGTCAGGTCACTTCTTCGCAAAATTGCATTAGAAAAACTTGAGCATTTCAGGATGGACATTGGAAAATAAATACTAAGTAAAACTCTAGTATTCCACATAAAAATGTTGTGTGAATTGTTTGTTTACACTAATTTGACAATTGAGAAAAGACTTGGATGATATAAAATTATATCATATGTACATATATTATATGTAGGGTGTTATAAAATTAGGAAATCTAATCAATCAATCATCCATGCACATTGAACAGATTTTTTTTAATTTTTCCTTGATTTTCGCTTCTCACTACTTCCACCACACTATTCCTGGGCCCTTCAACATTTTTTCACGGTTTTTCATACTTTCATTTACAATGAATTGAACCTGAATTTGCCATATCTATGCATTGCATGCACATTATTAAAAAAAAACGAAAACAAAGACACACTTCTTACTAGGAAGCATTGATTTTATAAAATGACCACTGACGAGAGAATGTGTCAGCAGTTTCTCTCAATCATCAGAGTTCAATGACGCGTCAAACATACCCCAGATTGTGCTAGGTCAGTTCTGCAACCCACCCAGGTTATTAATAGAAGTTCATTATTTATCTTCGAACCAGAGGCATGAGCCCACATGAAGATCTTACAACAGATTAGCGATTTAATGACAATCATCAGCGTTCCTTGGAGATGAGAGTCAAGATGATTGCTGGGAGCAATGATTAGTAGGTAGTAGTAATTACGTTTATTTGTAATTGCCATGTTGTTACATTGCTTTCAATTATAAATAAAACAAAATAAACGCATCTCGGCTCCCGGGCCAGTCCGCCACTGGGACATTTCCCGATCGTCGTCATCAGTAGGAAAATGCTCTGTGAAAAGCGTTGATGAGCGAGCTCATGCATTGCGTGCAAATTAATATTGCGTGCAAATTGCACTCTAGACAATTGGAAGCAGCTGCTAAATCAAGCATAATAATTTGTTACTACTATAGGCGCGTTGTGTTAATTATTTCTAAATAAATACTACAAATTTGACAAATGATTTAAAATATGCTTCAGATAAGAATGATTTGGTTGAAAATTTGTGAAATCTCATTAAATGTTGTTTCTCTTGACCATGCAAAATTTGAACATGATCGGATGATAATAATAAGTTCATTACTTGAACATATGTACTTATTGGGTGTGCACAATTCCAGGCTGTTAGGCCTTTTTCCAGTCCGTCTCTGACCATTATATTTATACAATGGCGATCAAAGGTGTGATGTATTTATTACTATACACGTTTGAAGTGTGAAATAATAAACATCCAGGGTGGTCAAAGCTAATGATACTAATAACTTAGAGATTTGAGTACTCCAATCAAGAAATAACTTCACTTCTGACTGTAAGAGGCATGGAATGAATTGCTCCTCCACTGCTACTGACAATTAATATCTTGAATAATTGCGGGCTATTTCCAGTCTAGACCAATCCGAGAAGCCCCCATTATGTCGTTCAAGAATAACTTCACAATTCCGATATTTCACCACTCTGAAGTATCTCGTGGATGTAGGTTAGTTAGACTTGATGATGGATACTTGAATAGGGAAATGGAATCATTGCGATGGGTACAAATTGTTCCGGGAGACTTTTTTATCAAGTTGTCGGAACTTTCGAACCGTTTGTCATTTTACAATCTGATAAACATTCGGTATAGTAGAAATATAGATATTTACATGTTTGTTCGTTTATCAATAATTTTTATTTTTTTATTATTTACTCAATTTATTTATGTGTTTATTTTAAGGCGTTAAAACATTGTCTTGTTTGTTTTACATTTTTTTTTAGTAGACATGAATTCATTACAAAATCAAGAGATATTCAGGAGTAAAAATTATATTTTGTTTCTTTTCAATAGAGTTTGGCCGATGCAAGAAAACATAGCAAACTTCGAGCAAACTATTGATTTTAAATGTTTAACCACTAGCCAATGGAGTTGTAATTTGACAGGCGTACACCAGTGGCGGTTTGTGGGTTTAAAATGTGGGGAGGCAGAAAAATATTTTATAATTACGTTTAATATATTAAACGTAATTATAAAATACACGCGGGCAGAGCGGTGCGGGCAGAAAGCTTCGTCGTTAGCTTCGGAGCATCTCGGGCATGTCCGCCGCCTCCCTGACGTCATCATAGCTCTGCATGCGTTGCGCTTACCCCGCACTCCCGCGCTTGCCCCTCGCCTGTATGAATCAGAGGCTACACGAGGCTGTAAGCAGCTCTGCCTCCCTTGCAGTCCGCGTATACATCCAACGTGTATTCAGCAGCGCGCGCACTCATTGTCGGGGATAGGCGTGGCGAATTAAACCAATCAGTCAAAGTAAAATACTAATCTGTATATAATTTTAAATTAAAATGATATACACAATTATATATGAAGTTAAGAGTTGTGAAATACGATGCAATCCCTTTCTTCTCCTCATTTAGGGAGGCACAGCCTCCCTTGCCTCATGCACAAACCGCCACTGGCGTACACAGATTGGACATAATTGTTGATATAATTGTTATTTTTAAAGAATGATAGTGGCTTTTTGCTTTACCGATAACGATATTTTCAACAAGTTATTAATTTCTGTAGTAAATGATTTAAAAAATCCAAGAAAAGAATCAGTTCAATTTTCTTCAATATTTATGCGTAATAGTTTGGTTAAATTTCTTGCCTTGTAATTGCAACAAACCGCACGACGACTAACATAAAATCCGAACGTCATAAAAGTGAAGTGAACAATGCATCACGTAGCGCCCTGGGCCATGTCGGTGCAACAATGGCCTGCAATATCCAGAACAAATCGTTCCTCTTCTTGGCTCATGTGTGGTCTTTTGGTCCTGGGCCCCGCTCTCAAACAATGTGCTCATAAATTAGTTACTTACAAGTTCGCAACAAACTGATGATGTCATTGCTTGTTCTTGTGCGGAGGAATTTCTTGATTTTATCCCGTATATTCGGTCGAGACGTTTCTCCAAGATATTCCGCCAACAGGCGCTTCAAGAATCATTTGGTCAAATTTATTTATATAATTTCACTTATATGGGGGCCAAAGGAAAGGTGAATCTATACGATTTTGTAAAAAATATCAGTGACATACAATTATTAATATGTTAATGTTAAGATTTTTTAATTTTCATGAAATTTGTCAAAAAAAAAAAGTTGATTCAAAATCGAATAGAATTTGATTTCAATTTTTCAAATTCGAAAAATTGGAATTCGATTCATAGAAAATGCAAAGTAATTTGAATTGCAAAAGTCATAAGATTCAGTTGGAATTGCGAAGAATAGAAATTTTCGGAAATTTTAAACAAAAAATATAGATTTTAGTGAAGATGGTAAATTGCAAGGTTGAAATCAATATGCAGGAAAGCAGATGAAACCTCAATCGTAATAAACATTTTTACAGAAAAAAATAAATACAAATTTCAAAACGCATAATATGAGCAAGAGGGCAAGAGATAGTCGATTCAACAGATCTGGCTCGTATCAACGCGTTTATTGCCGTGTTTCCTAGTACCATTATCGGCCTCTTCTACGAGAAAGCGATGCCATCTAGCTCTGCAAGCGGAAGGTCGCGGTGACACAAACCAAGGTCACGGGTCGAGGTCGAGGTCTGTGAAATACATTACATTTCAAGTGTCAGCAGACGCAACTGCTTGAAAATTACGAGTCCATGTGAAATTAAATTGGTTTTAGCAGTTCCAATGCCATTGTGAATCTTTGGTCGTCAGACTTTGCATTTGATTATGTGAAATAATTTAATCATGCAAGGTTTTTCAGTCTAGACGAAATATATTTATTTTAGTGGATTAACGTCGCACTGTTCTGCAGCTAGGCTAATGGCGCCGGATGAATTATTGTGAATTGTGATGATGATTGGGAGATGACGATGAAGAGAATGTGGAAGGATGGCTGTTTTAGAAAATTGAGAGAGAAAAATTGTTTCATGAGTGAATGTCACTTTGATAGGATGTTCACATGATCAGTCTGATTGTATATTAGTAGCACTTTTGCATTTTTGCATCTTTTTTTTTTTTTTTTTTGTCTGGGGCTTAACGTCGCACTGTTCTGCAGCGAGGCTAATGGCGACGGATGGATGATTATGATGATGATTGGGAGATGATGGTGAAGATTAGGTAAGGACGGAAGGTGGGAAGGAGGCGGTCGTGGCCTATTAGTAGGGTACCTTCCCAGCATTTGCCTGAAGACTGAGGGAAAACCACGAAAAAACCCCAGTCAGGAAGGACGGCCGCGGGAATCGAACCCGGGCCTCCGGAATACAAGCTGAGAGCGTTAACCACTCACCCAACCTGTTCCGTAAATTTTTTTTTTTTTTTTTTTTTTTTGCATCTTGCATTGTTATTATAGGCGCCGGTTATTCAACAAAACCGCGCAAAACGCTGAAATTTTCGATACGATTGGAGACCAAATTTTAATCATGATTAGATAAAAGACAAACTTATGGTAATCACTTAACATATTTTTTAAATTAAATTTCATACGTACGGCACCCAGTTGGAAAATATACAATTTTTCACCAAAAAATAACTTATTATTTCTAAAAAAATTCAAAATGTACCAAGTTATAACCCTAAGTTTGTCTTTTATCTAATCATGATTAAATTTTCAAATCATTTCGTCGACCCATTTTGTCTCCAATCGTATCCAAAAAAAGTGCCTGCAACAAGTGGAAAAATCGCTTTCCCAGTATTTTCAAACCACTTGGAATCGAAGACGGGACCTCCGGAGTGCATTCAATTGTTTTAAGTTGAAAAATTAAGAATGGATTAAAATCATATATTTGAAAAATTAAGAATTGATTAAAATCATATTATTTGAAAAATTAAGAATTGATTAAAATCATATTATTCGACCTAAACTAAATTGTGTTCTTTATGATCATGAAAACGACATTTGCCAATTTGCCAAGTGAAATGTGAGCAACTCCCATTCAACTCTGACCATGCAATTCAGTTGATAAAATACGCGTAGTAAATAACGAAATGGACCGGGTCAAATGAACATGATATTCTGCTCATGGCAACATTTGTAATTCTATACAATTTCAATTCAACTTCACAGATAGCAATAATGTTCTGCAAATCATCGGTTTGATATAGCATCTTGTTATATGCCATCGATAAATCACCTCCCCCCCGGACCATTGCGGGTGGTCCGGCGGGGCATTTCGATAACTTGAGAGGTCAGAAGGGTCCTCGCGGTTCCTAGTAAATGTCTTATGACATTGTGAGGTTATGGGTTGTTGCGAAATATTAGTTTATTGTTTCATTTGTGCACGTGGCGACGCAAAATGCGTTTTATTGTCACTAAAATGGCAAATATTTATGGGACGTAACATTAAAAATGTTGAGTGTAAAATTATGTTTCGTCCTTGTAATAATCATAAAATTGGTACTAAAACACAATTTTATTTTAACATCATTTTAAGTGCTCAACTTCATTGGATGAATAAGTATTTTCTTTTTAATTTTAAAAAACTTGTGGAAAATTCAAAGAGATAGATTTCCAATTTTTAAATATATAGTTTATTTTGAGATTTAATCAATGTTTATTGTTTACATACATAGGTACCAGATAAATAAATAGGGAAATATAAACATAAAAAACAATATTATTTATTAATAAATACCAACTGCAATATGAAAAGATTTTCCTCGAGTGGGACTCGAACCCACGACCTTCCGATTCGAGTCCCACTCGAGGAAAATCTTTTCATATTGCAGTTGGTATTTATTAACATTCACCTAACTGAGGGAATCAGTAAAAACCATATTTCACAAAATTATTTATATATTACACATTGACATTTTCAAAACCTCTTCTGCAAATTACTAAAAAATATAAAAAAAAATGTTTAGTTTTAAATATAAGAAGAGAAATCTTGCGATATTCAAAATCACATAAACCAAAATCAAGGAGGAATCGGCTTCAAGTAAACTAGTGTAAAAAGCGATGAAATGTTGGGAATTGCAGCCCACCCGCGTTCTAAAAGTGTTCTAAAGCATCCATTGTCCTCAAGCAGCCTGCACTGGCCTGGGCAGACGCCATGTGCACTTCCATCGCATTAATTAACCTACTGACCTTTGAGTCGTAAAGTAAAACTGTAACACCAGTCCAAGGACTCGGCGCCACACATGAATATTATAAAACACAAATAAATTTTGATTATTTTTTAACAGGATGGAAATTGAAGTGTCAAAATATAAGAGTTAGGATATTTTTTTATCTGCTCCAAGGTGATGGGTTTAAATTTGAATAGTTGAACTTTGCAAATTGTAATAGGAAAGAGCTATGGTCTTTTAACAATGGAAGTCCTTTGTTGTTTGCCGGTCTCCGAAAAATTAGTAAGAACGTTTATTTAAAAATATGCGGAAATGAGGTATTTTAAATTTAAAAAATATTTTGAAGCTAAATGAAAAAGGCAATGCAATTACTATTTATTGTGCACAGTACATTTAGGTTATTTTGGGTCTGTGAGTGATTTTGAGATGTCTGGGAGTGATTGGGAAACATTCCCTGCATTTACATCTCGACATGAAGGTAAAGAAAATCTCAACCAGGAAGGTCGATACTTGAAAATATCATCAATGTCAGCCACAATGTTGCATATAAATTCCTGGATAAAAATCCTAATTGCTCCATTGTTCAAATTTTTCTCGAAGAATGAAAGACTATGCATACTTCAGTAACGAACAAACAAAAATATATTTCTAATTGCTTGTATCTTTGTTCTTTATAAGATTTACAGTCCATTCATCGAGAAAGTAAAAATGTTACATATTTCTGGATAAGAAAATGTAATATCGATATTTTCTTATTGAAGATTCCTTGATATAAATAATAAACAAGCAATTGCTTTTAGCGCCTTCTGTAATGCAATGAAAAGAACACGCAATATAACCTTGAGTAAACTCCCGTTTGCAATGCAAAATGTTTCAAATAAGTGATTTGTGTGGAAATAATCTATGCTGAATTTATCTTCTGCCAATTCAAGCAGCTGCTTTCCTATAGACTATCGTGCACATGAATCTATAGAACGCATATGTTTTTAAAATACTAACTGATTTTGTGGTAAAAAAAATAATCAAGTGCAACAAGGATGCTATTTTTAATTTTAATCTCCAGAATGTGATTTATAAATTTTCAAACGATTTGTTTCACAAAACCAAAATGCAACAACATTCTGGTCTTAATTATTTTTTAGAATGTAAATTTTTTGCCACTTTAAATCATGAATAAGTAGTTAAAAACATTTTTTGTTACTCATTGAATTTCTAAATTGTTACTTGACTTGTTACTAAATGATTTTGTGAAGGGAGGCAATATTCAAACATTTCCACTTACTTTGATACGGAAAATAAAATTTATTTTTTATTCAATTAAACATTCTTGAATTTAACATAATATTGTCCTACGTCCATTTACACAATTAATTAATAATTTCCTTGCATCTCATGAAATTAATCTCGTAATTGGACTAATAAAAGCCTACTCAAAAATTATTCTAAACATTTCCCATCCCTTTGCATTCTTCGCAGCAATGCATTATTTACATCAACTATAAAGCAGGAACTGCATACAGTTACATTCCTGTATAAGAATCACCTTGCAATGCACTTTTATCACGCGTGCATAATGCATCGGTTGCACTTCGAATGCAGTTTTCCATCCACTACGTGCCAGTGTCGATTTTATGCCAAGTTGACAAGATGCAATAATTGTCAAGATCAAAGACGAGAAGAATGTCAAGGTCAGAGCATGAAGCAATTTCAAGCAGGCAAGGCAATTAGCACGAAATTAAGTTGGTTAAGATTGCGTTTAAAACCAGTGGTCGTATCTTTGCTTGCATCTCAGAAGCTGGTAATGTAATTAATAAGAATCGTACCCAGTTCATTCTTTCCAAGTTGAAGTACAATGACAAATAATTCACTAAAAATAGTGTTTGAATCGATCTTATTAAATTCAATATGTGTGTACTTGTTCAAAATTAGGGACATTTTACCTTTGCGTCGAGTTTTAGAACAAATGTTATTAAAAAATAATTTTCTTGTTCAAAAGTTGTGAAGATATTTAGGAAATGACTAGAAATGATGAAAGTTTTTTTTGAAATTGTGATAAATCTGTAATCTGGTAGTAGTTGTATGAGCTTCTAAAATATCCTTTCGGTTTATAGGACAGTTGGATAATAATCAATAAAATAAACATTGAAACACATTTAAACATATTGAAACATATTGAAGCATAGGACTTGAGCTTTTCAGAAAAGTTTTGTTTTCGAATTGTATCAAATGTGACTTGTCTATGTTCGTTTTTCTCGTGTCCCTTCAGATATCATCCTGGCTACATTATTTGGAATTTACTTCGCTACAGCTGACTTGTAAATAGGTTTTAAAAGTCGAGAGTAAATCAGAGGAGCAACAAGCTTGTTTGTTTATGCTTCTGATTAGTTGTTTGCCAGATTCAGAATTAAGATATATGTCACATTTCGAAATTAGAATTGAACACTATTTTATTAAGCAAACAGCTTTTTGTCACGCTTGATCAAATACATGAATTATCCCTATTTATGCGATCGAATCATAAAACGATAAGTTTATATAGGTAGGTTATAGCAAAGATTAGGTTATAGTTACAATGATAAGACAAGGAAATGCATTTAGTTTAGTGGGTGTGCTAGTCGGTTGGGTGTTTAGATCACCTATTTACAATTTTATTACATTTGATTTGATTTCTTTGATTTTGGTCACATTTATTTGACACAGAAATCATGAATAATCTTATTTCCTTGTTCCCTGATATGAGATTTTCTATGTGTTGAAACTCTTTGTGTTACAGCCATTATAAACAAAATAGACATACGACAGTCATGAGTGCCCCCAATGCTCCCGGACCCTTTGTTGTTCACATTTGGATAATATTAATACATTTTTTATTATTATAAATACTTTGTATATGATCAGGGGAAAATTTTTAAAAAGTGTATAATTTTAAAACAAAAAATAGGTGATGATTTCGAAAATTCAGATTATAAAAAATAAAATATGTAACAAACTGGTTTTATAATCCTAAAAGTAGTAAAACATTTGTGTAAATTAATAGTATACTTGCACATGATGTCAATAAAATCCCAAATGTAGAGCAACTTTGATGCAAATTCTCAGATCCAACTACATGTGTTACTATTCAACGAAACATCGCCTATTTTCGTCTACAATTCTTGCAACTAATATATGAAGTGGTATTTACTCCAATATTTCTTCACCTACGCAACGCTGGCTTGGAATCCGGAGTAACTGTCTTCGTATATCACTCGGGATCGACTCCGGAGCAAAGCGGCTTAAAATTAGCCTTCTCAAGACGCCCCACTTACATGTTCACAGTTTACAATAGCTTTATTATCGTAAAAGAGCCTTCGCTTTTAAAATCGATCACAAGAAATTCTTAAAACAAGGAATTTAGAAGGTTGAAATTATTTGTTTTTGCGAAGATTTATCCCGGTTTTCTGGAGGTCATATTTTAATTTGTGTATGTTCACAATCAGGAATTTATACAACCATACATATTTGTTTAAATTTAGATTCAGTCGAGGGCAGTATTGGGTATGGATTGTGAATTCTGTACTATGCATTTTTGTCAGCGAAATTTTTGATTATGGAATGGAATCAGGAAAAATTGTAGACGTTCTATAAAAGCGTGGCATTATCTACAAATTTTTAAAGGTAAATTAGGTCCTTACATAAATAAAAGATAAAAATAATAAATAAGCTATATACATTATTTATTGTAATTGCATATTTTAGAACATTTTATATAATTTCCCTATAATCCAAAATCATTTGTCGAATTTCAGTGCAACAAGTTGATTTCTAAATGAAATCATAAACTATTTCAACACTGGAAAAGAAAATGCGAAAGTTCTATTACATTTCTCTCTCATATTGTTTGCTGCTCTAAAATTAATTGTTTAACACGAAATGTAAGTACTCGCAATTAATTAAATTAAATAACTGATGGTCCTATAATGTTTTTCCCAACTGAGTCTGATGAAGTACACAAAATGTAGAATAGAATTTAAATTAGAAAATGTTTTGACCACAGCAATCTAAGGAAGTCACATAAATTATTTGGCCAAAGAATATAAATATTTCAAAAGATCTTCGGCGAATTTCTATAAATAAAACTTCATTATCTTGAAAGGTACTAACTGGCTATTCCTTGTGAATAATTGCCGCTCGTTTCTGACCAATAACTTGTACTCAACGAGCAATTAGCATTCATCAAGCCCATATCACAATGTAACACCCACATGTCCACATAACTCCACATGAACGCTCTTCAAATCCACACAGATGCAATCCACATTAGAAAGCAGTGTTGGGGATCAGGAACCGGGAAGTGGGAACCCCTTTTTTCCTTTTTGGGGAACTTTTAGGGTAACTAACGTTATTTTTTAAGTTCAAAATGTATAATAAATAACTATGCATTTTTTGGCTACCTAAATTGTCTGTTTTCTGAAAAAATACTTGTTAACTCAATTTAGAGACCCAGAGGCTGGATTCACAAAAGGTATTATCTGCTAATACGCATTATCTTTTGATTTAATACCAAAACACCATTTTAAATGAAAGATAATACAAAATAAAGTACGTATTAAGAGATAATACTTTTGTGAATCTGGCCCATGGTAAATAAAAAAAAAATCGGATAGATTTAGGAAAGACCTTGCTGGTAACTTTCCGGTTCCTTTATTTGAAAGGAACTAGGAACTGGAAGTATAGTTCCATTTTGTTCAAAGGAACTGAAACTATAGGCCTAGTTCCATTTTTTGAGGAACTTCCCCATAATTGTTAGAAAGGGCACACGAAAACGTTTGGCATCACACCAATGACGTCACATAATGACGTCACGAAACCTCATCAATGACGTCACCATTAGCCAATCATGTCCTCCCGTTTCCAGCCGCTACGTCATCGACTCGTCACGAATGCATTTCCGTGCATGTGAATGAATGAAGCAATTCCAACTTACTGTTGTAATGAGATGATTATGATGTGATCATGGAGCTATTTGTTCAGGCGAGTGAGTGATGACGTAATGTGTTGGCAGAAGTGCAAGTTGCGTCGCACCTTATCGACCTCGACGTATTTTGTCAAACATTTCATTATTCAAATGTGGTTTAAAGTCGCACGGTTTTCAAGCATTATCTGAGGCGTGGTGGAAACTTCGACTAGAATCGATTTGTGTTTATGGACAGACAACTTTTGATTTTTCAATCTGATTTCTCGGAATTGACCGAGATCTCTGAAGAAATACTGTTATTTGGGAGGTGCCGAGTTCGATTCGGACTCTAAGCATGTTCTGGTTGTGGTTTATCGAGATTTCGCTTGATCCCCTCCCCCCCCCCCCCCTCCCCCACCCTCTTCAGACAAAGATTCTGCCATATATGGCGCAGTCAAATTTTCTTTGGGGACCTGGGTTCGATTTATTGGATGTTTTCCGAGGATTTCTTCAGTCAAAATCAGGGACTTAGGGGTAATACTTAATACTGACTTATCTTTCAAAAACCACATCATTTCGACTTGCGCCAAACTTTTAAAATGTTAGGATTTCTTCAACGTAACTGTTTTCAAAATTTTAGTACTGAAACAAATAGAATGCTTTATTTAACAACCGTCAGGCCATATTTGGATTATGCATCCACAATTTGGAATCCCCACCAAGTTACCTATATTGCACATTTAGAAAAAGTTCAGAAGCATTTTGTAAAACTTTATTGCCGTATAACCCATATTCAGTATCATAGAAAAGATTACATTTCCTTGTGTGAGGCGCTAAGATTGCCTAGATTGCACCAGCGAAGGGAGCTGTCAGACATCTTATTTTTACACAAATTACTAAATAACCATGTTGATTGCCCTCAGCTTTTATCAAAGATTAATGTATTTGTCCCTGCTCGTCAAACTCGTCACACAACTTTGTTTCGGAACCACAAAAGTAGAATCAACGTTTTTAAATATGCTTTTATTAATAGAATAATGACGACTTTTGATACATTTAACTTGCAAACTGGTAATTTTTTAGACATTTTTCATCATTCGGCTGAAATTATTAGAACCATTTACAACAAAATAGATCATGTTCAGGCCCAGATAGTAGATTAAGTTTATTTGAATAGTTGTACCTACTTTTACGCTTTAATGTCTTGTCTTGCTTATTAATATTTATTGTGTCTTGTAACTTCTTTAATCATAGTTTAAATATATATATATTTTTTTTGTTATTTTAAATCCCACTTGTGGAATATTTTGTATTCTGTTGGTGATTTCAAATAAAATGAAATGAAATGATCCGGATACTTGGGGCCTTATAACTTTTATGATTCAGGACTCGGGATAAGCCGTTTCACTGCCATAATGGATAACATTGCTCCGAAAAGGTTTCCGAACTAGTCCGGATTCCATGGCCGCCTCATCTCAATATCATTCTTGTAATCAATTACATACCGATATAACCAGCTGCTATGCAATTACAAAGTAAAGTATGAAAATAAAAATAGTAGGTACCTAATGATAAAAAAAAATTATGGTTTTTTCCTATTTTTATATATTCAACTTTCCCTTCAAACGAATAAATATTAATCAATCATATTATTTATTTACACCTCTCATCTGTCTAAAATTCAATTTTAGAACAACACCTACATTGGGCAGTGTAGAGAAATTCCAGCACAAAAAATCAGTTTGTCGTAGAGTTGTAGGTTGTAAACATCAAACAATTCGAGTGACCTTCACACTTCATTTATTAGCGCCGTTTCAGCGTTTAAACCCTCATTAGAACTCGCTTGATTGCAATAATTACTCTCGGTAAAAAATCAAATTGCACGCCATCACAACAAGAGCAAAGGAAATGTAATGACTTGATACTTTTGATGACACAAGCGGAGCAAGTGGGCTCAGGCGTAATTCGTTCTTCTCAGGTGGTCCCGGGTTCGATTGCCGTTTCCCTCAGTCGAGAAGAAAATGCTGGGAAGGTTCCCTACTAATAGGCCACGACCGCCTCCTTCCCACTTACATCTTCTTCATCATCATCTCTTTGTCATAATTTTAATCACTAATTAGTCTAGTTGCAGAAAAGTGTGACGTTAAACACCAATAAAATAAATCAAAGAAGTTGACATGTTCAACATTGTGTCCTTTCAGTTTTAAATATTTAGATTTCAGAATGTACGTTAAATTTCTATTGAGTGGCCTCATTCTCTTACAGCTTCTCTTACCTAAGATGCGATGAGATGCTAAAAGTATCCGAGTGCATTGTACTTGAATTAATGCATATATGCAAGTTGGCAAGTTGCACATGCAAGTAATTATTTCCGCATACTGTTAATCATGAAATATTGCATCTGCACCGCATGCAGTCTATTGATTGCATTCAATTGAATTGGTTATTGACGTAGGTCGTGCATCAAATCTGTTGCTCCATTCTTAGAAAAGCATCTTTAAGTCCCTATAAGTTGAATGAGTCAATATTTTAATTTAATTTGGCATCACTAGGGACAAATGTGTAAAATGGATGTTGGGAAAAATAAAGTCCCGATTTGACAAAGGATACTAAAAAATCCACAAACTGTTACATATTTATTATGTTTGAACAATTTGTATTTTTTGATAATCTTTTGAAATGATATGTCTCCATAAAAAAGTGAATATGAAGAATACATTGTGAATTAATATACAAAATATTTCCACATTATTGAAGCTCACAAAATCCACAAAATAATTAATAACAAAAATCACTAAATTTTTGTTACATGATTCAAAATGTACTTTAAAACGAAATACAAAAAATACATCATCCTAATTTAAATTCAGTTGCAAGTAGTAATTATCATTCCTGTCCTTCACATCTATGGCCAACAACACACACTCCAACCACTTCTTTAGATCTCCTTACATATTAATAACAGTTTATAAAGTAATAAATTGGGTTATAAAGTAACATTCAATTCCTAAAAACTCAAATGAAAACCAGTTGACGGTAGCCAACCTTCACATCTCCATATTATTAGCTCCACTGGCATCCTGCTGACAGCTGCTCCACAAAATAACATCTAATCACAAGCTCCTGACATAAGTTTCGATTAAAAAATCAACAACAATGAGTATAATGTCAGTTTGTAGCATTGATCGCATCAGCCCGAGGAGTCGTTTACAAAAGAGATGAAAGAAATGGAGCTGGTTAGGATTGATAGGCGATTATGCGAGATACAAAAATGCAGTATAATTATAGTTTTCTCTGACACAAATTAAGTCGTAGGAAGAGAGTACATATTTGTGTCTCCTAGACATTACGTTTGTGGAATATGTGATTTGTTGTAGAATTCGAAATGTTGCTCTGAAAAAACTGATTGGATACAAAAGTGCTCTCTATTTCTATAGAGTTCGTAATTCTTTCGTTTTTAAATAAATAGGGCTGGACAATTATTTTATAACTAATTTTCCCAAAAAATGTCATCAATCATGAACTCTTGGCCAGTAGCAACGGGGCCCTTATTCTGTAACTTAAACATTCTCGATTCTGATAGACTCCGATTCACGACCATGGAATTAACACGTTGCACCGAATAGGATTCTAGGAGAATCGGGAAGTTTAAAGTTATAGAAACGTACAATTATGTAAACTTACACAAAATTAATATTTAGCTAAGTAATTTTTTTTGATTTATGAAAATATAGATTATTCGTGGTCGCTCAGTCTACCGGCAAATGTTGGGAAGGTTCCATACTAATAAGCCACGATCGCCTCATTCCCACCGTCCATCCCTACTCTTCATCATCATCATCTCCAAAACATCATCATAATCATTCATAGTTGCCAATAAAACAAAAATCCGAATTCCCTGCAATATCTCATGCATATTGCATCGAGCTATTTATGGATCTCGGTTTGATTCTTCCACACTGCATGACTGATGATGATAAAGAATCATGATGTGGGCGAGACATCATCAGTCAACACACACCAAGGACTAAGTCTGCTCTGTCAATTCGGTTCTAGATTCTAAGTCGTTTCTAATTGGTAGTTAACAACGCGGTCAGAAGAATGACCTTCGTGATTGGTTGACGATATCATTGTCCTCAAGCACAGTTCCGGGATTCCACTTCGTTAAAAGTAAACTTAAAACGGTTGATTAATATTCATTAGGTCAGTCGGGCTGCATATTACAAGTTATTTTGCCTGATTGCTCGTTAAATAATCGCTTTTTATGGATTCTATTCACTCGATCGCATACTTCCTGGCTGAGGTTTATCGTCGTTTCCAACAGTTGAGAGGCGAGTGTTGGGAAGGTTCCTTAATAAGAGAGAAAACAAATGAAACAATAGGGAAAATGTGAATGTTTATTTTTCTCAACAAAACCGCGCAAAACTTTGGACCGTTTGGATTGTTGCTTCTCACACCATAGGTTCCAATTTATTTCAAAATATACACTAGTTTTTGCTGAGAACATTTTTTAAAATATGTCTAAAATGCGACTTGAGCAAGAAATAACAAAAACTTTGGACCGTTTGGATTGTTGCTTCTCACACCATAGGTTCCAATTTATTTCAAAATATACACTAGTTTTTGCTGAGAACATTTTTTAAAATATGTCTAAAATGCGACTTGAGCAAGAAATAACAAAAACTTTGGACCGTTTGGATTGTTGCTTCTCACACCATAGGTTCCAATTTATTTCAAAATATACACTAGTTTTTGCTGAGAACATTTTTTAAAATATGTCTAAAATGCGACTTGAGCAAGAAATAACAAAAACTTTGGACCGTTTGGATTGTTGCTTCTCACACCATAGGTTCCAATTTATTTCAAAATATACACTAGTTTTTGCTGAGAACATTTTTTAAAATATGTCTAAAATGCGACTTGAGCAAGAAATAACAAAAACTTTGGACCGTTTGGACTGTTCGTGTCCGTCGCCATTAGCCTCGCTGCAGAACAGTGCGACGTTAAGCCCCAGACAAAAAAAAAACAAAAAAGAGCAAGATATTAATTTACAAATATAAAGGTTAAAATGCACCACGACGTTATAAAGCTAAATTAGTCAATTGTGTCTAATTATAATTAAAATTTCAATTATTTTTGTTATACCGTTTCGACTTCAATATGTCCCAAAATATTTCTGCATAGACTTTTTTTCTGCAACTATATGGCTTTTGAGATAGCTTTTGTATGATTTTGAGAGTGAAAAACGGTAAGGATAGACGGTAGGAAGGAGACGGTCGTGTTCCATTAGTAGGTAACCTTCCCAGCACTTGACACCAAAATGAATGTACGCCTTGAAATGTTTTTATCTCTGTTTTTTTACGTCTTACTCTAAAAACATAAACATTTTCTAGGTAATATGACTTTGCTAAATATTAAATATATTTACGAGACAGTTTTCTTCAACAGCTTGACAGTGTAAGAAAACTCTAACGGTGTATTGGCTTTGTGCAAGCTGCTCCCTTACCAACCTTGAAACTGACGCGTCAAAAGAGCAGTGATAAAATATCTTAAAAATCTTTGATTTGAATAAATTTGCAATTCCAAGACTGAGCATAAAATGTCAGTAAAATGTCGATAACTCTTGAAGATTTTACCAGATTTGTATGAAAATTGGCCCCAATATCCTTGCAAAGATTGCAGTTGATACCCTTCAGGTTCCTAGGATAGGTTCCTTTTTAATTTTAAACCAATCACAGGATCTTCGGTGCAAGTTGTAGATCAATTTATTGTACGGTTTGACCTGGGCATTGCCATAGAAAAGCAAGAAAACAGAGAAAGTGCAAAGAGTCCAGATGGGGACGTTAATCTTCATAAAAGGTTTCGATTTTGTGCTATATGCTCTTTTTATTTGTTAAATTGTCTATTTAACATGGTATAGTGACACCGTCTCAATTGATACAAGACAACAAGGAAATTAGACTAACCACCCAGTAAACCTCTATATCGTTGCGAAAACCAAAAGATTTGAACTTATAAAGTGCAATTATGACTTTTGACATTATGACATTATGACTTTTTAATTACTTTATATTGACTAAGTGTAATTGTTAATTCTGAGTAACTCTAAAAATATTATTAATATCCAATTAATTTAAATTAGAACTGTAGTGTTTCTATCTGTTGTGGATTAATATCTGTTACGATAAATTCAGATAACAAGCAGATATTCCCTAGATTCCAATTAATGCTACAGTTAAGTTTATAATAATTATTATATTATTATATTATTATTATTATTATATTATTTGATTTATTACTATTTCTATTATTATTAAATTATAGTATTTTATATTATATTATATTATATTATATTATAGTATATTATATTATAAGTTAATATAGTTTTATGATTAGTACCTATCTGTTAATGTAAACAAAGTGTACTTGTTAAACAACTCTAAATTCTCTAAACTAGGACGATTTATCATACTAGTTCACTAAATGAATAAGTGTGTAAGGCGTCAATTATTTACAATAGCACATGTACTTTAGAATAATTAAGTGTAGTACAGTATTATAAATAGTTATTAATTTAAATGCTAAAAAAAATAATTTCCCATTAACTGACTTAATATTTCACATATGCCCCGCTACAAGATTTTGTCTTACTGGGGTATATTACACTCACATCTATGTATGCATGTAATATAACCATAACAAACATCTATATTATGTAATCGCATCTATGTAATAATGTATACCTTTGGAAAAATAAATATAAATCAAAATCAAATTGACCTGTTAACAAATTGACCTATTTGTATGTAGTTTCTATTCCCTCCTCCAGGGATCCATATACTAGGAAGTGAATGGAATGCTTTTACAACAATTGCATCAGTTGGCACTCGAATTCTATAACTAATCCAGACTGACAGCCAACTAATTGCCATAATAATACGGTCCTACAGTGTTGCTCACGGCTCAATTATAACTGACAATCATTTAGTATCATTCAGTGCCAGAAGTCCGAGCTACACTTGGCGAGGTGGCGGGAAAAAGTCGAGATATAACTGTGCCTTGGATGGATGTATTATGCCGTGCAGTGGATTACAGTATTTACACTTTATGTCTTTTTGTCTGCCGTTTTGGAAGCGAAATATGCAAATTTGATGTATTACTGACGATTATGAACATTTTGCAATTTATTTATTTGTAGACGCTATTGTTGCATGGATCTGGAAGAATGAATTAGGTAAAGTGTTGAAGTAGTTTAGCTTATAACAATAAATCACAAAACTAAATCCAACCACACTCTAGACTGAAGACTCCATACCTAACTAAATACTGTGTAACCACAACCTATAGGCTATAGCACAGTTCGTTGACATTCTCATATAGATAGCAGATCCTGTAAAGTACTCCGGTTTGTCGAATAATAAATAAGAGCTTATTTGCAAATCATCAATGAGTTACATAATGATGTAGATAAGTCTGTCTGTTTCCTCATTAGATAATATCCGTCTCCGAGTCCGATGCCATCTACATAATATTTGTACAGTTTTGCAGGATGTTAAAATAGACGATGGTTGCTTGGAGTTATTATATAGAGCTTTCGTTGTCAGGGCCTAGCTGCGTAGGTAATAGCCGTAATAGCTGTTTAGAATTGTTACCTAAATGAAGAGTCCAGCAAAGAAATCTTCTTTTTCTAAAATGCACATCACTCCGAAGGGCCAAGGTGTGATTTCAGCGACCGACCTTTCTGAATCTTGACTGAGGTTTTTTCCTGGTTTCCCTAATTCTTCCGTCGTCATTAGCCTAGTAGCTGAACAGTAACCCGTAACATAGGAAGTACTTGATAATTCTGAACTGACAACGCAACGCAATTCGACATTATATTTACATTGTTGTATTTAGTGCTCTCTAGCAGTCTTTACGCTCAAGCTCGATCAGCTAATCTCACGATCATACCGTGTGATTAGCAATGTCATCTGAACCTTCTCATCTGACAGCATGCAAAAGACAAACAAGTTCGTTCCTCCATACTGTTTTGAGAAGAAATAACAGTCTATCAAATTTACATAAATAATCGGACGGAAGACTTTCCGCCACAAAGATGTATTACATAAAATACAACAGTTTGTCATACATTCCATGATAAAAATGTTATCAATACTATTAGAAATAATTATTCTGGAAAAAAGTATCTACTACCTACAAGCCACCTATTACAAACAATTGATGTCGCTGCTAATATAAACGTTATAAACTTGTGTGTCATAGTTTCTAAACGCCCTAAACCTGTAGCACCCAGCAGAGAATTGGCCACAATATGACGTTATCTCCCGTAATAGATCGCTATCACCTATTACTTAACAATTACGATTTGTCATTGGCCAATAATGAGTCATCGGCATTCGGCAGAGGTTGGGTTCAACTGCTTTGAAACGTTTAGTAAACGCTTGCTTGAAAATAGCTAAGTGTTAATTTATGAATGAGTGGGTGGAAAAGGTTTTGCAAAAGACGTAATACTACCTACAGTAAATCAAAGTGGCCCACACTAAATTAGCTAGGTGTTGTGACTGGACTGTTCGTGGTGTGCATGAAGATGGGTTTTGTTTTCGGTTTTCGCTGAGGTAATTATGCATGTGAAGGATGGCTGCAATAACATGAGAACGGAATCTAGGTGAGGGTGATCTATTATGTACACCCTCGGTCAGAAAAATCGACGGTAAACTGCTAAGTTGGAGCTCGAATTACCGTCAATATTTGTTGAATGGAAGAATAATTGTTAGATATGAGGTGGTTGGTTGGTTCTTCTAATCAAATCCTCCAACACCACATGCTCGAAATTTGCGTTTACTTCTGTGTTTTCGTCGGGAAAATCAAGTTTTGAAACAGGACTTAGAATTTTGCAAGCAATTTATGTGACCGCGGGTGTACCTAGTACAGTAACAAATTCCTGTTGTGACTTCAGGAATAGATTTCAGAAGGGTCCAAAAGCACACGATGATACTACAATTGTGGGAAATCGAAAATACAACCTATTTTAGTGATGATTATCCGTACAGTAAGGATGACGACAGTCATTTAAATAAAATTTTCTCCAATGTGTGTAGAATTTCATTAAATTAGATACCAAATAAAAGATTCCGGGTTTGATTTCTTTGGCCGTCTTTCCTGACAGGGCTTTGGGCTTTGCTTGGTTTATCTCAGGCGAGAGGCAAATGTTGGGAAGGTTCTCTATTATAGGCCACAACCGCCTTCCCCCATCATCGTCATAACAATAATTTTACGTCTCCATTAGTCTCGTTGCAGAACAGTGCGTCATTAAATAACACTAAAATAAAAAGGGAGACACACCACAATGACTTCGAGGAAACAATTATTCACCACTAAGAGCGAAATTACTAGACTAAGTTGCTAGAAATCCACCCTTATGAGCGTAATAGACACAACGGTCAAGAAACTAGAAGAAAACGCTTCCATAACATTGTGCAAAAGAGCGAAGGTAATAATGTAAATAAGTAAACCAGTAGCAACTTTTATTACGTCTAGCTGGCTTGTAAATAAACAGCTGACATTTACATCCATGAATATTGAATCACTCTGCAATCAAAGTGTCGCCAGCTACTGAAGTAACTGCAAACTGCTGAGTACACTTGCAATTGATATGACCACCCACTACTGCTCGCTAGCACGTCGGTGATGGCATTCCATTTGAATGCAGCACGACGTCGACAAAGCATAGGTTTTATCTGCGTTCACAATCGTTCTAACTGTGGTTCAATCGCAGCAATTCATCAGGCGTAGCGGTTTGTTGGAGGAAATGCATTCAAGTGCAACATTGACCTTTTTAGATGCGGATTGTTTTTGAAATTGTGTTTTAACAATTGTTAGGCTATGACGACGGATGAATGATTGTGATGATGATGATGATGATGATGATGATGATGATGATGATAGAGAGATGAAAATTTTCAGAAATTGACAGAAATAGACAACATCATAAATTATTATTATTATTATTATTATTTTTATTTTCAAAACACCAAAAAATATACAGTGTTTTGCTGGTAGTGGGAATAGGACAATCCCCATAGCACAAGTGCCCCACTACCAGCTGTAAAATAATATACTATATAAATTAAAATAACAGTAGGCATTGTAATGGAACTATAAAGTAACATAAACTCCGAACGTAAAAACAACAAAATAAAAAAAACTAATTAGATAACAAATTCCTCAATAAAGATTTGAAAATATGAAAATCATTCTGTTCCCTAATATTAGCTGGTAGATTATTAAAAAATTTAGATGTTCTGCAGTAAAAACTATTTTGATAACTGACCGTCCTTGCAAATGGTGGCGTGATCATCCCAATCAGATTGGTTCTTGTTATGTTCGTTAAATTTACAGATATACGATTAATTGGACCCATGTCCACCATTTGCAAAATAATCTTTTTTAAAAATAAAATGTCTGCTTCTTGAAAAATGTTTTGAATAGAAATTAGACTTGTAAGTTTATAAATTATCTAGTTAGCTCTGCTTTTCAAAAATTTTTATATGCAGTACCGTGATCCAAGTATCTATTATGGTTATGATCCATTGTTGAAAAACCATAATAGATACTTGGATCACGGTACTGCATATGAAATTTTTTGAAAAGCAGAGCTAACTAGATAATTTATGATGTTGTCTATTGTCTCTGACTGAGGCAGAGAATCTTTCTGTTTCTATATGACTGAGGGTTACCACGAAAAAACAGATCAGAAAGTCGACCGCGGATTCTCAACCAAACTGACTAATATTATTATTATTTTCTAGCATTTGTGTAGTTTTTTTACAATGCGACTATAATAGGTACTAGGATTTAATATTCAATTGCACTACCTACTTCAGATTTTGGGACACATTATACCTTTTTGCGAAATCACTACTTCTTCCCAAACAATCAAAGGATTCTACATTACAACCTTCCCAATGTTTTTTCCAGTGAACAAGGACTGAAAAACAAGGATAAATACCTACAATTTTGGTAAAATTAACAAGTCGCTACCCAATTACGAGATAATATACAAGATACAAACAAGTACGTTTTTTGATCTGACATTTGCGAGGCAAAATAATTATGCCACATTCGAAAAGATATCACCTCTCACATACTTCACCAAGTAAACAATGTGCTTCGTTCGGTATTTACCAAAATTCACTCAGCACGTAATGAGTGATCTACTGTAAATGAAGTAAAATTATTAATTCGTTATGTAACATTATGACGTAATATGTGAATATCTTCTCTTCTCGCAATAAAATGGGACAATGAAGGTAAATCACTGTGAGGCAACCCACTTCATTAACAAGTACATCGATCAACATTTTGTATTGTAAATCAATTTTTTAGATTAAAAAATGCATTCCTCATTCCGTAATCATACCATATCGTTTAATTATGTACCAGTTTTGTATCACAAAGTAAAATTTAAATTTAAAACCTATATCTCATGGGAAAAAAATGATTTTATATATTGTAATTATAACTTTGTGTTTTTTTGTTCTGCTCCACAACTCGTCAAGTAACCTCGTAAATATTATCTGACAGTGTCCATACCTTCCCATAAGTCAATAAGCAATCAAGTCCATTCATAAACTTCCATTCATATAATTAGCACGTAGATATCTGCATAGAGAAGGCTAATTCTCGATACACTTCGCCTTCCAGACGCGTCAAGTGTTTTCAACATTCCACCTACACGCATGCGGCTGCTAAATCCGCTCTACTCGTGTTAATATTGACATTTGAGATAATAATTAACACGCGGCTAATGTTATCGGCCAAGGTCGGCTGGTGACAATCCCAGGTGGTGGGTAGGCAGCCTGCAGTGTCGAGCTGTTAGCTGTGTGGCCTATACTCCAGGGAGAATATTTCAAAAGCTGCTAGCATAGAGGAAGAACTTACCTCTATGCTGCTAGTGTCGTGTGCCAAAGTGACAATGCTCTAAAATATCTTGGTTTTATGACCCGTATGATAGGAATGACTTATTTTTTTTAATTCGGAGGTAAAATTTGAAAAAATGTTTCCTAATTGGGTTGTTCACGCAAAACTATTGGAAATGGCGCTGCTGTTCTAATCGTCCGGGAGAGAGCCAATCAAAATGCATCTAGCGGAATGGAAGGTTTTTAAATCCTCCTTCTGGCTGATTGGCCTGTGGACCAATGAAATTAGGACATCTGGCTAATTTGCCAATTTTACCTTCTTCATTGTGATTGGTCGGCACGATTTTCGGCTTTATTTCAGTCGGCGACTGACGGCGCCCTTAGATGTTCAGAGCTGATTTAAACCTTGGCGGGAGTTTGATTCATATATCTTGGATTCAGAGACCAACCAATCAGAGAGAGATACCTCCATTGCCGCTAGCGCTGCGAGTGAGAGCAAATGGCAGTGAACAACCCCATTGTCATAACTTTTGTACCTTTACGAAAAATGTGAAGAAAACTAATTAGTCTAGCTATTTTTTTAACCGACCCGAGCAATCATACAATATTTGTGGCCAAACGATGGTGGAAAATCTGCTCAAATTTTTTACGAGTTAGGGAAAATTTGATGTTTACAAGGTTGACTTGAAAAATTAGCTACAATTAGTTTCCACATTTCTCATAATTTTATTGGTACAAAAGTTATAGCGATATTTAGGAACAATGGCGACGCATGAATGATTATGAACATGATTGGTCATGGCAAAGGGGGAAGGAGAGCTACCTACAATATCTTCTGCAGTCAAGAAGGACGGCAGCGAGAATCGAACCACGGGTCTCCGGAGAGCAAGAGTGTATAAACAATAGGAATGACCCGTGTTGTTCCAGAATGTTGTTCTGGCTGCTGATCGCGCTGCCCCTGGTGGTGAGCGGCGTGCACTACGCGCCCGACATCCGAGGACCCTTCTGCGCGAACCGGCCGGGGGGCTGCTGCCCCGGGCGCATAGACAACTGCGCTCCATGATGACCGTGTTGTTCCAGAATGTTGTTCTGGCTCATGATCGCGCTGCCCCTGGTGGTGAGCGGCGTGCACTACGCGCCCGACATCCGAGGACCCTTCTGCGCGAACCGGCCGGGGGGCTGCTGCCCCGGGCGCATAGACAACTGCGCTCCATGATGACCGTGTTGTTCCAGAATGTTGTTCTGGCTCATGATCGCGCTGCCCCTGGTGGTGAGCGGCGTGCACTACGCGCCCGACATCCGAGGACCCTTCTGCGCGAACCGGCCGGGGGGCTGCTGCCCCGGGCGCATAGACAACTGCGCTCCATGATGACCGTGTTGTTCCAGAATGTTGTTCTGGCTCATGATCGCGCTGCCCCTGGTGGTGAGCGGCGTGCACTACGCGCCCGACATCCGAGGACCCTTCTGCGCGAACAGGCCGGGGGGCTGCTGCCCCGGGCGCATAGACAACTGCGCTCCATGATGACCTTGTTGTTCCAGAATGTTGTTCTGGCTGCTGATCGCGCTGCCCCTGGTGGTGAGCGGCGTGCACTACGCGCCCGACATCCGAGGACCCTTCTGCGCGAACCGGCCGGGGGGCTGCTGCCCCGGGCGCATAGACAACTGCGCGGCGCCCATCCTCGGCACCCTCTGCTACTGCGACGACTTCTGCAACCGAACCAGGAACGAGGACTGCTGTCCGGACTTCTGGTCGCATTGCAAGGGCATCTACGAGCAGACGTATCCGCCAGAGACTATCGCTGAGCCGCCGGGTGAGTCAAATAATTTTGTGAATTTTACTTCTAATTTCTTTAAATTATCACACTTTTCATATATATTTTTAAATTTGTAGTGTTTTTTTTATTTCTACTTTTTTATAATCTTTATAATTCATCACAATGTTCATACATCTTTCCTGACCAGTGTTGGGTAAGTTCCTGAAATAAAGGAACTAGTTCCAGTTCCAATTCCTTTGATAAAAAAGGAATTAGTTCCAGTTCTAGGTCATTTAATCAAAAAGGAACTAGTTCCAGTTCCAGTTCATTTGATAAAAAATGAACTAGTTCCAGTTCCTATAGTTCCTGTCAAATAAAGGAACTAAAAAGTTAACATTTTCAGAAATCAGGTATATTTAGGATGCCACAAAAAATGGGTCATTTTTCGTTTAAATTATGTGCAAATAATTTCATAAGATTGTATATTTCTATTCGAACGTAAAATAAATTCCAAAGTTCCTTACAAAAGGAACTTTTTAGTCCCTTAGTTGAAGTTCCCCTAAATCTGAGAACTGTTGGTAATTGGTTGTAAATTTTGGCTGTTTATTGCAGGACAGCCAAAATTTACAACCAATTACCAACAGTTCTCAGAGAGGAAACTAGTTTTAAAATTTTTAAATCCTTACTGTCCACCTCTTTGGCTGCCATTTAAGATATACCTATTGTAATATTGTAATTGTAATTTGACCTGTGATAAATGCTGTGTTTTTAATTGTTGTTGACTTGGGCCTTCGGGCACCTTAATTCATGTTATTTATTAATTTGTCGTAATGTTTGTTTCTGTATTTATTCTATGTATCTGGTAGCGGGGCACTTGTGCTACGGGGCTTTGCTCTATTCCCGCTACCAGCAAAACACTGTATACATGCTGATGTTTTAAAAATAAATAATAATAATAATAATAATAAATGTTCCCGATGCTATGTTCCACATAGCAGGATGAGGGGGGGGGGCAGCTACTAGGACACAGATACTGGATTTTATAATTTTGTGGATTTTACTGTTAATTTCTTTAAATTATCACACATTTCATATATATTTTTAAATTTGTAGTGTTTTTTATTTCTACTTTTTTTATAATCTTTATCATTTTTCACAATGTTTATAATCTTCCACGTCTTCAACAAATTTGGAAATGAGTCCTATTGATATTTCAGTGTGCGATGTGACTATCCCAAGATCACATAATGATGTTATCATCTGGTTCAAGAACGCCTCTGACGCCGCTATTATTCTGTTTCAGTCTGCATTCGCGGATCGCAGTCGCATGTCCTACACAGCTCGTGGATGGAGAACTGTAACAAATGGTAATTAAGCATTTCATTTACAACATATTTTATTTACACCTTGACATGTACTTCGACCCCACCCAAGGTGAGTTAAGTATATAGGGGGTCGATATAATATAGAGATCTTCGACCCCACCGCAAGAAGTTCCAGAAGTAGAGATTTGAAAATGAAGCGCTATCTGCTAATTTCCCCGATATTATCTAAATACCGAAAGTAGATTTTGAGGACAATTCGCTTATTCAATTTTAATTCGAATTTTAATTTAATAATAATTTGTCATGATACAAAAATGTTATGTGCTACAACAATGTGTTGTAATGTGATACAACATAATTGCTTTAAAAACGCTTTTTCAATGCTCTGCTAAAACAAGTTCATTCAAGGAATGTCATTGGTTGTTGCTATGACAATTTAGTCCTAATCAATTATATAAAATTTATAATAATATTTAAAAACTGACGCTAAATCCACATAATTTCACACAAGGGCGTATTCAGGAGAGGGGGCGCATCCCTCCCCCGAAATCAGGGTTTCATCTAGGAAAATAAGCACATTTAAAATAATATGTGAAGAAAAAAACACCTAAAAATAGACCGATCATATCAAAAACGTTCAAATGGTTAGAATTGAGTTAAAATTCCAAAATATTTCCGGGGCTAGGTGCCCCGGACTTGCATATCCTAATGAGTTCGATAAATTTACCTAATTTTAAACCTTTTGGACCAATTTTTTGATATTTTGTAATTTATAATTCCGCAAAATAGCTATGTACACTGCGATTCAAAATTGCACCTAAATGATAATGACCTTGTTTTTAAATTTTCTCGGGGGCTGTGACCCCGAACCCCCTGCTTTTCACTATGATTTTTCAAAATATAAGTAATGTCCCCCTCCCCACCCCCCGAATGTCATCCCGGATACGCTCTTGATTTCACACATCTCTAAATCTTCTTCCAGCACGTGCAAAGTTGTGACCCTCCACTTCAACTCGTCGTTCGCGGAGTGCGAGCGGAACGAGTGTCTGGTGGACGCGGACGTGATCGAGCGCGTCAACGACGACTACAGTCTGGGCTGGAGGGCGGAGAACTACACGGAGTTCTGGGGACGGACCCTCGACGACGGCGTCAAGCTCAGGCTCGGGACGCTGCAGCCGCAGAAGACGGTAACTATTGTGACGGGTTCATGCGACTTGATTGGGAAGAAAATAGACGTTGAAGCGACAAGTCTGTAGAAATGTCTTGCCCTTTGGAATTGTATCTTCCGGAGATGGATTTTAAATTCATAAATTTGCTTGGTTTCAAATTCCAAACTTTCTATCATGACTTCTATGAGATTAAATTTTTCAAAAAATAAAATGCCAAGAGCCAATCATCATCTAGAACTTTGTATCATTATTGTTGCCATAGCAACTCATTGAAAGAGCGATGAACAAAATCTGACAGTTGCACATAATTAGAGTGATACATTTTGAAAATAATAATATTCGGAAGAATATTCGATACATCCATAGGTATTTTTCAGTGAAATACTCATCAGAGAAAAGCGATTTACCTATCTTTTTAGCCTAGACACATTTCCTCTCATATTAGATTGTGACATAACTTGTAAGAAGTCTATCTTGAACGTGGAGCTGATGGTGGCCTCATAATTTTTAATTTTATATAGTGAGCGCATAGAGGTGTGAGCGTTCATTCTACAGTGTTCCTCGTCCCTTACATCTGCTCTAACCCGAATGTCCACCCCAGGTACTCCGCATGACGCCCGTCAAGAAGACGTTCGACTCCCGCCGCCTCCCCCGCTCGTTCGACGCGCGCACTAAGTGGCGCAGCCTCATGCAGGACGTCGTCGACCAGGGCTGGTGCGGGGCGTCGTGGGCCGTGTCCACCGCCGCCGTCGCCTCCGACAGGTTCGCGATCATGACCAACGGCACGGAGGACGTCACATTGGCGCCCAACCATCTGCTCTCGTGCAACACGCGCGGACAGCGGGGCTGCGATGGCGGACATCTTGACAGGGCGTGGCTCTTCATGAGGAAATACGGGTAAGAAGTGGTTCAGTCACATTTACACTTAGGCGCGTAGGAAGGGGGAGGGAAAATCCCCCCCCCCCTGATTCAGCTCCCCTCCCTTTGTTTTTACACATTTATGTGTCGAGATAAAAATATGCTAAAAAAGTGTTAAAATCGCGTAGAAATGCACCAAATTCATGCCTGAATACAAAATTTTTCTGGGGCTGTGCGCCTCGGAACCGCATTTAGCTGGGGGGCCCTCCCCCAGACAGCCTCCATTGTCTTAGCAGACAGTAGACACTAGTATCTCCAGCTCAAGTTCTTTTACAATATTATTCCACCCCCCGTTGCAAATTTAGTTCCTACACGCCTGTTTACAGTTCCTCATTCCATGCTTTTAATGAACAGTCGCTAAGTTTCATAATAAACAGCCCTTTAAAGCTTCATTTACCTCCCTAAAGCATCATTTACATACCTAACCTAGCAAACTCAACGACGAAAGTTCTCATTGCCCAAAAGTCTCTGCCAGAATTTAGTGTATAGCAGCCTTCAACATCAACGAATGGTGTTTCTGATTGGTGCTCACTCACTGCCCATCTCTTTCAGAAGTGGTTTACAAGAGGCCCCATTCTAGAACTTTTAAATTTCCAATTCTGATGGAATTCGATTCCATGCAATGTTATTCCCAATGGCCGTGACCGGATTTCATCCGAATGGAATTGGTAAAACGTTCTAGAATAATGCCCCAGCTCCCCATGTTGATGTACAGTGATAAATGAATGGTGTTTCTGTTGCAGAGTCGTGGAGGAGTCGTGCTACCCCTACGACGCCGAGGCCGGTCTGATCGGCAAGTGCAGGATCCCGCGTCGCTCTACCCTGAGGACCGCCCGCTGCCCGCCCGCCAGGAACGCCCTGGACCGTACCGACATGTACCGCATGGGCCCCGCCTACAAGCTGGGCAGCGAGGAGGACATCATGTTCGAGATCCAGCACTCGGGCCCGGTGCAAGGTGCGTTGATGACGCGAGAATTTCTTCACTTCGCACGCTTTCACATTACTCAACGTTTCCGAACGCTATGGCAACTGACGGCTGCATCAAATTTTCCCATAATATCAAAGTCCCCAAGGCACATTATTTACTCCACTGTTATGCAACTTTGGGAGGTAGTTTTGATACCCATTTTCTGTACTACTGTACTATTTTTAAGAGAAAAATAAATATTTTTCACATATTTCATGAAAAAATATGAAAAATAACACTTTTTTATTTCAAGTATTTCTTAAAATTTATCATAGTATTGCGAAAAATGGGTATCCAAACTACCTTCCAAAGTTGCATAACAGTGGAGTAATGAGCCTTGGAGAGACTTTGGTATTTTGAGAAAATTTGTCGCAGCCGTCAGTTTCCATAGCGTTCCCCTATTTTTTCGACGTCGTTCAATAGTATAATAGCCTTCTATAACTTTAAAATTCCCGATTTTACTGCGAACCCGATTCAGGATTATATTATAGATTAACAATGCACCGAATCGGATTCTACGAGAAAATGGAATTTTAAAGTTATAGAATAGGCCTCCACTTTTCTCATTTAAGTTTGTCTTGATGAATATTTATCCAAGCTGCCGCTGATTGGAATACTGAACTGATATCGGTGTAGAAAATGCATAGCTATGGGAACTTGGTTCTGGTTTCCTTGAAGAAGTGTATGGAGTAAAGAGGTGCAACTGTTGCTTGTTCCAGCCACGATGAAGGTGCATCAGGACTTCTTCTCCTACCGTGGCGGCATCTACCGCCAGGCGGCGCATGTGGCACACAAGACTGGGTACCACTCTGTCCGTATCGTGGGGTGGGGAGAAGAGGGACGCACCAAATACTGGGTAAATACACAACATACTCCTCGCGAACCTTGATAGACTTGTCTTTGGAAAACTTTGTAAATAGTTTGCTTCTGATGCTGAAACTGAAAGATTTTATTTTGTCCACATATCATTAATATTTTCAACAGTTCTACAGCGAGTACTTTCAGAGAAGGATCGAAAGATGAACACTGTAGTTATACAACTCTGAAATATTATTATAAAAAAGTTTGATTTCTGGTTTGAAAGTTTCTTTCAGGAGTGAGCTTTCAAACATTCAACAATCCAATAATTTTAAATAGGTACACCCAACAATTCATAAAACGGTATTTGAACGAAACGAAATGGCATGCTGGTCAGAAAACCATGTTGTTATCAATGAAATCAGATTTCAACTACTAGAGGAAGATGACTAGTTAGCATAGACTTACTTCATCAAATTTTTTACGCCAATCAATTTCTTTTAAATGCCATTTTATCATTTATTGAGTGTACCTACAGTGAAAACTGAAAAGTGAAATATAGGTAAATTTTTTAGATTTTATTATTTCAACAATATTTTAAAATAGTTAACAGTATACAAGTAGACGTAAAATATGGTGAAAGTAAAAACGCGATAATACTGTTAAAATGAAGTGTGAAAATCTGCTAGAATCTCTCTCACTTTGCTTCTCCACATCTCCTTCTGCTCCTCCACTTCCCGCTGCTCTCGCATGAGGCGTGGAAACTGCTTCCACTTCTCCAGACACTTGGCTTTCAGAGCCGTGGATTCCTGCTGACAAAACCTGATCACGTTCATTTACAAGAACACTTGGAGTCGACTTGCTAACAGCCTCATGCTGAAAAGAAGTTGCGTCCGCAAGTAGATATTTGCGGATGTCAGTCCTCAACACCACAAGACCGTGTGCTAATCATCTTATAGACGGAATCCAGTAATCTCTGGGTCGATAAATCCGGAAATTCTTTCGATCATGAGGCTGTAAGTTGTTGGTCAATGGAATTGCAAGGAATTCAAGAGCTTTGGATGGAACGCATCTAGAGGGTAGATTATCCGAAAACTGGGGTTTGCATTTATTTTCGACTCCTCTAAAATGAGGATATAGTTTAAAGAAACGATCCACTCTTAGTGTGGGATTAAAGTACAATGAAAGTAAACTTTTAATTGACATCTATAAGATTAAGATCTTTAAAACATTTAGTTTTCAGCCATGGAACCTTTGAATTATCGAAATACACTATTAACTTAATTTCCCGCAGTTTGTATAGTACATTTCAACATTTTTGAAATGTTTTCAAAAATATTGTGACAATTCATTGATTTTTACCAATTTTCCAGATTTAAAGCCCGATTTACACGGTCACATTTATTGAACAACTTCTGTGTCACAGTCTTTGTCACATTTCTTGAAGGAAATTAGAGCATGTTTTAAGTTCTGTGACAGAAAGTTGCTTCGTATAAATGCAAAATTGTGTGAAAAATGGGAATGTGACACAGAAGTTGTTCAAGAAATGTGACCGTGTTAATCGGCCTTAAAAGTCGCTTTAAAAAGAAGATTGTGCACATTTGAAAACGCGCACAAAACGTATTCACAAAGTATAGAATGCTATTGCTTGTGAAATCCCGTCCTGCACTACACTACAAGTGACTGGTAGTGGTGTAAGGAGATCTTGTGATACCTCTCATGGAATCCGATGCACACGTCAATCAGACGCTGTCTTCTTTGACGCGCTGCGATCACAAACCTCCACCACTTGTTGAAGACATGTTGCATCGCTCTCAGTGCATGAAACTCTTCCCCAGCCGACATCCGGCGAGATTGTTGCGCTCTCAGCTGAACAGAACATGAATATTAGTCCACTTCGAAGCTCTAATTAAATATTACGTTAATTAGATAATTGCTGGTTGTCTTTGATATCTCATTCAGATTTATCATTGAGCTGTAGCGACTTGGGAGGTCACCTTGAAAACTTATTTACATAATAGATTTTTTCCTGGGGGTAGCACAGTGACTGTCAGAACTTATTATGGTAATTAAAAAGACGATGATTGAATTTTACTGTGAAAGGCAGGGAGTTACGACTGCAACTGTCATATCAAAATTAAAGCATGCAATCAAAATTAGTAGTATTCATTTTTTTATTTTTCACTTTTTATCTGCATTAATATCGTAAGAATTGTGAGCTGAATCTATTTACCTACGTTTCGTTACCATATGTAAACGAGAAAAGTGATGCTCCCTTACTGGAATCTAGGTAAACCATTGGTATTAAAATTTTAGTGACCCACTCGCATACCTGAGAGTATCCCAAATGACACTTACATTCTGCATTTGTTGAAAACATCTTCTCAGAATCTTTCTCTGCCTAAAGCGCCTCGCTCTCTCCTCTTCCCACTCTTGTCTCCCAGTTACAATCCTCCTCCAACTGACCAAGCAATTCCTCTTCAGAACTCTCTCCTCAAACTCCTCTGCCATCCTGCTCTTCTCTTCAACACTCTTCATCAATGACCTTAGACACGAGAACACCAATCTCCTCAACAGTTTGTTGTGGTAATCACTTGCTTTTCTTTCAATCAACCTCTGTCTTCGCTTTTCCGCCTCCATTCTCAATTTCACTTCATTCGCAGCCATTTCCTCCATCTTGATTTTCCTGCAGAGCTCTTTGAATTCTTCTTCCTTTTTTTCACGACGTCTATTTTGAATTTCGTCTAGTCGTTCTTTGCGAAGTTTTGATTTCTCTGCAAATACAGCTAACATCTTTGGAGGCGGAGGTATTTTTAGTTTGACTCTTTTCAGCTGTGGCTCTTCTTCTACTGACTCTCTATCAACGATCTCGACTTCAGTTTGGGTTTGTGTCACAATGTGTCTAACATTGATTTTCTTGTCAGGAACCTGACTTTCTTTCTGTTTTCGTTGATGGGAAATGAGCGTTCTTACCTTCTGCTCGAGATTATTTCTTCCGCGTGATAACTTATTGCTGGTTTCAACATTTGAATAGGCTGACGGATTGCTTTGCGACATTTTGACACTGATTACAAAACTGACAGGTCATGTGAAACAAAACATAAAAACAATCTTTTCCAGAGCTTTCAATATTCGTTGCCGACTTTCACGGTAAAAAGGGTTAATAAATTGAACTTACTTCAGTAAAAGTGGTTGGTCTGCTCCTCAGTTTATTAGGCAGTAACGGTATGTTGAGAAGGTGTGAGTACAACTTGGCTGGGTGGAGCGACCGCTCCACTAGATTATAATAAAAAAAAGTTATTTGTTATTGGAAACTGCATTTTTTAAGAAATAAATTACACCTAAACGAAGTATAGAATCTATCACGTTTTTTTTTAAATTTTGAGTGATTGCAAGGTGTCTGAAAAGTCGTGAATTTCACACTAAAATTATTTTGTTGTTTGTTTTGTTGAATTTAAGAAGAAATATTTTGAGGAAAATAAGTTTTATTTTTCACATATTTCATGAAACAAATTTAAAATAAAACTTTCGTTACTTCAGGTAGGTCTAGTATAGTATTCCGAGAAAATGGATATCAAAACTAACTCCCAAAGTTGCAGTGGAGTAAATAATGAGCCTTGGATATTATAATATGTCCGCATTTTTGGGAAACGTTGACGCAGTCGTCAATTTCTACAACGGTCCTCAGGACTCTTAGAATGACGAAATTCTCCCCCCAAAGAGTATCAAAACATCTAATAAGCCGTGACATTTCCAGTTGGTGGCGAACTCGTGGGGCTCCCAGTGGGGCGAGAACGGCTACTTCCGCATCCAGCGCGGCACAGACGAGTGCGAGATCGAACAATTCGTCATCGCCTCCTGGGTTCTAGATGTGTTCTAATAAGCCGTGACATTTCCAGTTGGTGGCGAACTCGTGGGGCTCCCAGTGGGGCGAGAACGGCTACTTCCGCATCCAGCGCGGCACAGACGAGTGCGAGATCGAACAATTCGTCATCGCCTCCTGGGTTCTAGATGTGTTCTAATAAGCCGTGACATTTCCAGTTGGTGGCGAACTCGTGGGGCTCCCAGTGGGGCGAGAACGGCTACTTCCGCATCCAGCGTGGCACAGACGAGTGCGAGATCGAACAATTCGTCATCGCCTCCTGGGTTCTAGATGTGTTCTAATAAGCCGTGACATTTCCAGTTGGTGGCGAACTCGTGGGGCTCCCAGTGGGGCGAGAACGGTTACTTCCGCATCCAGCGTGGCACAGACGAGTGCGAGATCGAACAATTCGTCATCGCCTCCTGGGTTCTAGATGTGTTCTAATAAGCCGTGACATTTCCAGTTGGTGGCGAACTCGTGGGGCTCCCAGTGGGGCGAGAACGGCTACTTCCGCATCCAGCGCGGCACAGACGAGTGCGAGATCGAACAATTCGTCATCGCCTCCTGGGTTCTAGATGTGTTCTAATAAGCCGTGACATTTCCAGTTGGTGGCGAACTCGTGGGGCTCCCAGTGGGGCGAGAACGGCTACTTCCGCATCCAGCGTGGCACAGACGAGTGCGAGATCGAACAATTCGTCATCGCCTCCTGGGTTCTAGATGTGTTCTAATAAGCCGTGACTGATATTTCCAGTTGGTGGCGAACTCGTGGGGCTCCCAGTGGGGCGAGAACGGCTACTTCCGCATCCAGCGCGGCACAGACGAGTGCGAGATCGAACAATTCGTCATCGCCTCCTGGGTTCTAGATGTGTTCTAATAAGCCGTGACATTTCCAGTTGGTGGCGAACTCGTGGGGCTCCCAGTGGGGCGAGAACGGCTACTTCCGCATCCAGCGCGGCACAGACGAGTGCGAGATCGAACAATTCGTAATCGCCTCCTGGGTTCTAGATGTGTTCTAATAAGCCGTGACATTTCCAGTTGGTGGCGAACTCGTGGGGCTCCCAGTGGGGCGAGAACGGCTACTTCCGCATCCAGCGCGGCACAGACGAGTGCGAGATCGAACAATTCGTCATCGCCTCCTGGGTTCTAGATGTGTTCTAATAAGCCGTGACATTTCCAGTTGGTGGCGAACTCGTGGGGCTCCCAGTGGGGCGAGAACGGCTACTTCCGCATCCAGCGCGGCACAGACGAGTGCGAGATCGAACAATTCGTCATCGCCTCCTGGGCCCAGGAGAGCAAGACCATCGGCAAGACACTCAGGAACGATCTCGATAACAACCTCTTCAAGTGAAGATCCGAGGTCACGTGATGGGGGTGATGTGATCACAGTAGGGATGTTGAAGAAGAAGGTTTGGAAAGTGTCATGAGTGAAGATGGACGTATCTTAATTATCTATAATCGAGCCTTATGCCTGTTTTTTTTTTAAATATGACAGAACAACATTGTTAAATTTTTATATTATTTCACAAGTTTATAATTTCAAACCTAAATACTTTCTAGTAAAGAAGGACATCAACTACATAATAGCTGGACTTAGATTGTTCAAAATCATACAGTTTATGTACGAAAGGTCATAATCTGTTAAACACTAGGAATACGTTCTGTGTAACGCGTTGATGAGCGAGCACCGGTTATGTGAAGCACCTCGAAAAGAAATTCCGTAAATTTGAGTCCACGATTACAAACCTTCATAAAGTTTATGTACAAAAGGTCATAAGCTGTTAACTAGGAAAACGATCTGTGTAACGCGTTGATGAGCGAGCACCGGCTATGTGCCTCATAACGTCATCATTGCAATTGGAACCTTCCAGACCTGTTCTTCAACATCTTCGTCCCCGTCACGAAAGTGTGTTCAAGTTTGTGATTTCTTTTTGTCTGCTGACTTTGTGACCAAACCGTGTGAACGATCATAGTTTGTGAAATATGATTCCGAGACAATCATTTAGCGATTTCCACCAACTCGAAGCAATTTTACAAAGTTGTCACAATTTAAACAATCAACTTGACGGGAACAAAGTCAGCAAGCAGACTTGAAATAAAAGATGTCCAATATCTAAAATATAAAACACTGCCGCTTTGTACGAGATTTTACTGCAATACAAAGAGAAATGTATTCATATAAAAGTCTAAAATTGTTAAATCTATCAGAGCTTTAAGCCAATCGTAAATTTACAAAAGCCAAAGAATTTGCTTTACGTGTGCAATTTCTTTGCTTCGAAAAGAATGGGAATTTTATAAATTCTAAAATATATCAGTATTGCGGATAAATTCATTGAATTGTTTAATTATTTTCTTCAATTATAAATATATTATGCTTTTATACTACAATAGGCTATGTCTTACTCTAAGTTACGCTACTTCATATAGATTATCATTGTTGAGAATATAAAATATCAAGTGTAGTCTTGCGCAATAATCATTACTTGAAAAAGCCAAGCATCAGCATTGTGCCATTCGTTGTGTTCATAATACTTTAATTATAGACATTATTGTAATTATAAGATGTACTTTAATGTTGAATAAAAAGTTGAAGAGAATCCTGTTTTATGTATTTCCCTTACCTACTCCCTCTGCTACCTTAGCTCATTCCATCGCATGCATGTATTATAAGTTCAATCTTTCAGAATTATACTGTTTTTTTAAGATGAATTAAATAAAGCGTGTAGCGAGCTTCATCACTGCGTACACTTTGACACTTGTGTTTGTTTTCTTTTGCCAGCAAAGTCCTCCAACCAATCGATCTGATATTTTACCCTCACACTATTCTGAGTGCCAAAACGGTTTGACCGTAGTCTCACAAAACCACAAAACAAACAATTTCAGTAATTTTTTTTTTAGAAATGTTCAATAGTGTAGCGTCAATGACTGGACAAAATTTCAGTTCAAACGACGACGCGAAGGGGACAAAATGAAGTAAATCCAACTTTTTCATTGGTTGAAATAAACTTTGTCAATAAAAAAATATTATCAGTTTTGAGACCAAACTAACTGTAGGTAGGTAATAGAAGAAACCTACTTCAATCTGGTATTTGCTCCTCTCAATGACATTATGTACTTCGCAAGGTTAGGGGTTAGACTTATCCTGTCAAATCCAATGGTAATCTAAACTTAATTTGTTTTGATTACTAATAATAATAACACATAGTTTTCATAAATCTGTCACATTTTTATTTTACACTTCATTTATACTAAAACACAGAACACACACAATATACTTGTATGATGTTTTTAGTTCATAGAAAGTTAGAAACAAGTCATTTAGTGAAAATTCGCATGAAATGTCACTGAAAAACACTGACAGTTCTGCTTCGTTTACATTGGCGCCATCTTGGACATCGGCCTGGTGGATGTCAATCAGCTGAACATTCTGTCAACGACCCTCATGTAGGAGGCAGTGAAATTGGACAGCCGCGCGGCAATGAGTGGATGAGACGATCGTCATACCCGTGGACACCCGCGCGAAGTTGTCTTATGGAGAATTTAGCATTGACGATCGAACATGGATACTACTATTCTTCCAGATAACATCAGACTTCGAGCGGCAGTTTTAAAATTTGGAATAATATTATAAATTCATAAATTTAAACTAAGGAAAGTGAGCCTCTTTTTTCGGTTCTTTTGTCAAGGCACACACGGACCTCTTTTTTGTTTGTTTGTTTGTTTGTTTGTTTGTTCGTTCGTTTGTTTATTTTCCTGTTGATGCCGGTATTCCGGTCAGTTTTAAAGTGATACATTACGAGCGCTCGGCCGTTTTAGAAAATTGAGAGAGAAAAATTGTTTCATAAGTGGGTGTAACTTTGACAGGATGTTCACATGATCAGTCTCAAAACTATGAAATTTCCGATACGATTGGAGACCAAACCCGTTAACCATTTGATCTCAAATTTGAATCATGATGATTAGATAAAAGACAAACTTATGTTTATCACTTGGCACATTTTTAAAATTAAATTCCATACGGCACCCATTGAGACAAGAAAATATGCATTTCTTCACCAAAAATCAACTAATTATAACTAATTAACGAAGTATAAAAATTAATAATGTTCCTAATTTTTTATTTTATCTAATCATGATTAAAATTTCAAATAATTTCGTCAACCTATTTTGTCTCCAATCGTATCCAAACAAAGTGTTTGCAACAAGCGGCAAAATCGCTCGCGCTAGCAGCACATAAATATTAAGTTTTAAAAAACTATTATTATCTTAAAGTGATTTTATCGTGTTTGGTAAGAGATATTTCACTTCACGTATCATCAACGCGTTTCACTGCGCGTTTTTCCATTAAAATTGCACATTGCCATATCTCAGTGGTGCCTCCTGCGGCATTTGCCGGCTCAGCCATCGGAAGATGATGTGGACCCATTTGATTTCGATTCCTTGACCACTCATCTCTTTCAGATTACCCAAAGTGTAACTATGACTCTTTTGTCGGTAAAGAAGTTTCACATCTCAAGTCAGTGCCGCCATCTCTGCGTCTTCCTCACAACTCGTTCGATCAACAACGTGACGTCACACCCGTGTGGTTTGAACTTGACACATATCACCGATCTCGTCGGATATCAACAAGTAGTTGGCTCTCAGTCTTCTGCTATCAGTCGTCGCAGTCGGGCGTTTTGGTCGAGCACGTGGATGATATAAGTGAGCATGACAATATACGTGGGCACGCTGGCAGGGGTGTTTGCGGGGGCGGCGGCGATCTCGTATTATATTGGCGCTCGACTGCCACCGCAGATCGTGTTGCTCTCGATTCTGTGGTACTTGGCGGCCAACGAACGGTACAAGTGGTTCTACATCATTATCAAGACACTGCCAAGAGATATCATGTAAGTAATTGTCGTAATTATTACATTTTTTTGTTACAGGTAGATGTTACGTTACGTATACTTTGATAATTATTTCCTGCACATTTACAATATTTTGGATTGTTTTTTACTATGTTTTGTCATAAAAAATTTTATAGCATAAGTTAGAAGTACCGAACATAATGCGATGGAATTTCATTCAAACACTTTTCATTCAAACGCTTCAAACGCTGTTCATAAAAGTAAAATATTTTTTTAAAATCCCCCTTAAAAATGTCGTATCTCATATTTGCGTTGTGTTCCTAAATTGACTAAGATAGTAAAATGGAATGAAGGCAATAACAGTTAATAACGTTGTATTGACATTAGCTGGAATTGTTCCAAGTGCAGCCATTGACAAATAAAGTGACGCTTCCCCCTCTGTTTGCTTAGCCATGTGTTGGGTAGTGAGTGAAGGAATCTACATATGCCACGTGCTTTTCGTTACGTCACGATCCTGATATATTCACAGTTCTGCTTTGGATTAGTGTAATGGGTTTTCAATGTAAAGTTTGTCTGATAAACATGTGGCCAATAATTTACTTGAAGAGAACCCGAAGGAGAAAGAAGGAATCAACTACTCAGGGAATAAACTACAACCTAATCAGGGCGCTCATAGGCGTCCACAGGGAGGGGCAAGGGGGGCGCTTGCCCCCCCCCCCCCCCAGGATGTCAGGAAAACATAAATTTTTTCAGGTGTTTTTTTCCAAAAAACTAACGAAAATTGATTTCAAAGTGTAAAAAAAATGCCCTGCGGTGCAGGTTTGAACATGTCTCCCACCACCCCAAAGTGCAAAATTTAAAAAATATTTAATATTTCAACAAAATACACCTCAAAACGTCTCAAAATTGATTTCAAATTGTCCAAAAACCAAAAAACGCCCAGCGGGGTAGTGTGGGGTGCGCGCCCCCCCCCCCCCCTTAACCCTTTAAATATTGTTTCCCTTGCCCTGCCCCCCCCCCCCCCCCTGGCAGAAATCCTGTGGACGCTCAAGAGGGCGCAGGGACGTATTTTTATTTGTCTGAGTAGATTTATCTGTTTCAAAATAATTAGACACGTAGAAGTAGATCTTCGCTTCGCATTTTTTAAAGCATACGTACTATGTAGGCATACATGTAATTGAAATAATAGCAACATGCAAATAAATACTTTGTCAAGGCGACATTTTTAATAATGCCATTCTGAGATCATAATTATAGGTACAAAAATGTCAGTGTAATTTAGCCACGACATTGGGTCAAAGATGGCAAACGAAATGTGTGTGTTCATGTACAGTAGTTGCTTGCTATAGATCCCTGATGGTACACATTACTTTACTTAGAATAATAATTATTTTTCTAATAGTTTGAACAATTGTGTGAGTATGAAGGCATGATAGTATGGTGTCACAATCGCCGTGTATTCTTGTACTTGAACCCTAGCAAGTTCACATCCTCTCTCTTTTCTTCGACTGTTGCCCCACACACTTATGTAAGCAAGCACCATACCTAGCCACATACCTGAACTCAGATCCAAGGAAGTTGATGGAGAATATTTAATTTAGAAACAGCTGATGTGCTTTTGGTTGTACGTCCTTATTTATAAACAGTCGGAGGCGTATTGCGGAAGGGCGTGGTGTGTAGTGGATGCAGGCTTTTTGGATTAGTCCTTCACTAAATCTTGTAACTAACTATATTTTATCATTGATTTTATCTATAAGATTAAGAATTTCAAACGAATTATTTAATCGGTTATCTTTGCTTTTATTATGTCTCTGTCAAACAAAAATTGATAAAATAAATAAATTGTGTTGTTTATAAAACCGTAATAAAAATTGACAAATGATGATGTAATTTTTGTAGTGATAAAATGGAACATAATTGAACTTTGTAAGTAAGATTGTGTGAAGAGATGTTGATTCCCTGGATTCGATTGTAGATTGTTGGAATTTGACACACATGAATCTAATTATAGATTTCACGTGTGTAATTATTTTGAACGCGTTCCTCTGATTGGTTGAACAGGAGACATTACCCACGAGGAACCTGTCAGGTTTCAAGGTCATTGAAACGTGCTCTAGACTTCTATGATACGAAGACTTTATAACTACTCGGTATTTCCTAAATATTTAATAATTTTTGAACAAATCAATTTATTTACATACAACGTAATTTACCTGAGCTAACAACATTTTATAAATACAATTTTGTAACGTCATACTAGGGTCAAAGGTGACTAAAACGGGACATTTAATGATTTTTAGAGTAAGAGCTAAACACAAATAATTTTGGAATAAGAGTAGGTACTTTGTTTGATGTATTTTCTACAACATTAAGAGGTACTTATATTTATTTTCAAATAATTTCGATTTGTATTTATACATAATATCCAGTTCTCTAGATCAGTAATAGTTAATACTCCTACACAGCATATTATTAGCGTACAGTGACGGAAATGTGTTGTTACTTGAACCTCTAAGGCGAATTTCTAGCAACTAGGATTGTAATTTCGACTTAGTGGTAAATCTCAATAAGGTCAAAACTGCGAGTCAACGGTCTAATAAGAACTATTTCCATATCCTTACAGCAAATGCTCCCTCAATTGAAGCGGTTCCCTAGTGGCTAGTAGGTATAGAAAAACTAGTTATGTTCATACTTGACTGAATTGACGTTCTCTGCATTTATTAATGCACACTCAAGGTCATTTTCCGTGCATGCATTTAGTTTGACAGAAGAAGTGAAGCCGCATATCTTTCATGTAGGTACAGTTATTCTGAACTTATTGGCTGGGAAGCGTTGACCTCGCCAACGCATATCATCTCCCTCCTGACAGTCTGCTACCATCATTAACACCAAACCAATAGACACAATCTGTTATGCAGCTTGGCTGATGAATGATAGATTGGCAAGTGATGAAGATCAGGCGGGTAGGAAGGGGGGGGGGGGGAATCCACCCCCTCTGATTCAATTCCCCTCCCTATGTTCTTATACATTTATGTCAAGTGTTAAAATCTCGTAGTAATGCACCAAATACATGCCTGAAATTCAATGTTGTGCGCCCCGGACCCGCATTTCACTGGGAGCCCTCCCCCCAGACCCCCATTGTCTTCGTAGACACTAGTATATCCAGCTCAAGTTCTATTACAATATTATTCCCCCCCCCCCCCCCCCCCCCCCCCCCGATGAAGATAGATCGACGTAGACGGTGGGAATGAAGCGGTTGTGGCATACTTGTTCTAAAGGATCCACGAAAAATATCAGTAGGACGGATACAAAATAAATATACGTATTTCCCATACTATCTTGTTCCTGCATTTTTGTGGCCAAATGTGTGTATAGTTGTATGCTCTATAAATTGCAATATTAACTCAACACATATGTTATAAACTAGGAAAACGCTCTGAGTAACGCGTTGATGAGCGAGCACGGATACGCGCAATACCTCGAACCGAAATTCTGTTTATCGAAAATGTCCTTAAAAGCCAATAATTCTTGAATTTCGTCACAGACTTGTGTAAAAATCTCCAACAATTCCTAAAATATTGGTCCCAATAACCACGCAAAGTTTTAAGTTGATCGATTGAACCTTTATGATTGAACGATTCCTTGTTAATTTCCAAAAAATCATAGGATCTGGTTCAAAAAATATTTAAACGGTCATATCAGTTTCATAATAATATACGTTTGAAAGTTTCTGCTCTAACAACCTTGAAGTGAAGATTCGAAGATGCCGTGAAATGTGAAATTCGAGAAATATGACAGCCAACACGCAAAATATCCGTAAACTGTCAATAACTTTTGAATTAAAACACAGTTTAGTCTGAAAATTGTCAAAAATACAGATAATGTTGGACCCGATGACCATGCAAATTTTTAAGTTTATCGGTCAAACGGATCTCGTTTAAAATTCCAAAAACCACATTAAATATGTTTTTAAAATTTAACCAATGGGACGATTTGGCTGAAAATTTGTAAAATAAGAGACAATGTTGGTCTTAATGACCATGCAAAATATAAGGTTGATCACATTTGTCGAAGACCATTTTTATTTTTTAGCCTATCAGGAGATGTTTATTTAAATTTTAACCAATTGATAGATTTAAAAAAAAATTGGGGTCAGCAAACAGAGAAGGTTGTCTCTACATGTGTGCAAAATTTCAGATCGATCGGTGAAACGGTGCGACTTCTATTGCTCCAGATAACAGCCAAAAATATAAACAAAAAAAAAAACAAAAAAACAGAGGTCCGTGTCAAAAGAGTCAAAAGGAGACGCTCGCTTCGCTCGCTCAATAAATGTATTATCTAATCGAGTTAAGATAAGATTAGATCGCTGTCTGTAATAGTCCATTCAAATAAAAGTGCTCATATAAATCTGATTGTTCCAATGAATACCGAACTAATCAATTGCGAATGAAGTTTCAAGCACTTATTGATAATACAATTCGATAATAATTATTGGTAATGATACCTAAATTTAGGATTATAGTTCAATTTTGATTACCCCGAGGATTAGCCTACTCGTTTCTCTCGTAATTACAAAAGCCTACTAATTATACTAAATAGTACTATAATACCTATGCATTTAAATATATACATTTAAAGTTGCAATTATGCTCACAATTACATATCAATGACCTGCATTAAGTACATTACCTACATTTGCATTTTGCAAAATATTGAGACCAGCAATTTACATAAATGTGCTATTTCTGAATCAATCAATATAAATTATACGCTATTAACAATAAGGTAGCGACTACTTTTATTACGAATAAGTGATTTCTAATAACATTCACTTTTCAATCAGAAAAGTCAGACCGTCAGACCGAGGTTTTGTGATTGCAAATTGTCAGCTTGATCAGAGTGCAAGGTCCGAGTGGTGGAGTGACAAGATAGAAAGAGACGAAATGAAATGGTATTGTAATTGAGTTGGTGCCAATGACCTAACCCACACTTCCGAAGGACGGAGCAAGATGGCCCAGGGGTTCTGGGTTCGATTCCTGCGGCCTGACTGAGGTGTTGTGATTGCAAATTGTCAGCTTGATCAGAGTGCAAGGTCCGAGTGGTGGAGTGACAAGATAGAAAGAGACGAAATGAAATGGTATTGTAATGGAGTTGGTGCCAATGACCTAACCCACACTTCCGAAGGACGGAGCAAGATGGCCCAGGGGTTCTGGGTTCGATTCCTGCGGCCTGACTGAGGTGTTGTGATTGCAAATTGTCAGCTTGATCAGAGTGCAAGGTCCGAGTGGTGGAGTGACAAGATAGAAAGAGACGAAATGAAATGGTATTGTAATGGAGTTGGTGCCAATGACCTAACCCACACTTCCGAAGGACGGAGCAAGATGGCCCAGGGGTTCTGGGTTCGATTCCTGCGACCTGACTGAGGTGTTTGTTTGTCTCTCAGTCGAGAGGCAAATGATGGGAGGGTTCCCGTCGACTTACTCCTCCCAACATACCAAAGAGGAGGTACAAAAAATATTCTGAAGTACAATTCTGAAATACAAATTATAAGAAATGTAATCGTGGCGCGATCACTCGATATAGCACATTTTTATTTAAAAACTTTTTACAACAGATCAACTATGTTTGAGTATAAAAGATTCTTTTAATGTCCTGTAGTTTGCAACTCCCGCACAATAATGAGTTTTCAATTTTTTGTCTTTTGAGAATGAACAAAACTTTAACATGGGAGGTATAGGAAAATCATTTCGAATTTCGTAAATAACTTTTAAAATATTTTTTGTTAAAATCTAGCGGTACAAAAAAATTAGAACTTAATTTTATAATAGCTTAAAAATGACACGATTTTACTTGGCTGCCATAAGATAACATGGGGGAGAAAACTCAAATTATCTCAGAAACTATACACAAGAAGTGTTTAATTTTTTCAGGGATTGTGTATGGCATGGTTATCAATAAGTACACACAAAACTATGAAGATCTGAGACTATGCCTCGAGTGATCGCGCCACCTTAAAACATCACGTACCTAAGATTGAGTCTTGTATTTTTTTCCTTACATATTTCCGTCGAAATCTATACCTATGCTTTATACCTACTTTTTTTTTTAGTTGTGTTACACAATTTTAATAATTATCTATTAAGAAACTTGTGTCTCATTAACCTAAAGATTTAAATGTCTACTGCTGCAACCTGACTTCATACAGTACTTGTTGTGTAATGAGACTATTGATGCTCAGCTCATACATTTACTTGTGCACGTCGTCGAGATATTATGTACTCGATGAACAAACAGCTATCAGTATGTCGTCAAACAATTCACAGTTGAATAGCAATAAATATTCTTCATTCGTTCTTATAGCAATGTTTTGTATCCGTCTATTGACTTACGTCACGACAAAAAGCCGAGATTTAGTTTTAAATTATCTACGTTCGAATTGCGTTTGTGTTGATAAGAAAAAAACATAATCTATAAAAACTTTGATGATTAATCATGCTTGTGAAAAACGGCTGTAGGTAGTATTACAATGGTTACCTAAGTATGGGAAGAAGGTTATTATGTTATTATATTAATAAGGTTATAATATATGCCAGGCTGATGCCACTTTCTCTCTTTTTTTATTTTTATTTTGTAGTCAATGTCCAGGTCACCCGCTCAACCAATTGATCTGAAATTTTGAACACACACTAACGTCATAAGAGCGGTCCCAAGTATAGTTTTTCAACGAGATCCTGTCATTTGCTGAAATTTAAAAATGGAACCGTTTGACAGATCATGGATAGTACCTTCATGGACCGATCAACTTATAATTTTGGAGGGTCAACATTCTAGGCGTTTTGACAATTTTCAGACAATTATGTAAAGAATTTCAGGAGTAGTTGACATTTTAGGATATTTTATGCTTGTTTTAAATTTGCAAAATTTATTCATTATTTTTTTTAATTTTTTTTATGAACATATTGGAACACATAAACATACGTTTGCATACTCCATTTAGGATGTCATCCTCTATTTCCAGCCCTATTATAGAGCAGCAACTTACACACGAATAATATTTCGCAGTAATTCACTAAGGGTTGCTTATCAACGCGTTACACAGAGCGTTTTCCTATAGTTTGGTGAATAGGTTTTGAAATTTGGTGAATCTTGATTCGATACATTTTCGTTTTGACACGAATAAGCTATAGGTACTTTACTTTTGAGTTTAAAAACTTGTTTTTTACTTAGGTACTTGGAGAATTATCTTGTGTTTGTGAAAATTTATTAAACCAGTTTTCCAGGTATATATTTCCATATTTACAAGGGGGGAGGGCCTTGATTTTCAGTTATTTTTGCAAGTTCTATTGAAGATGATACATGTGTTTATTTAAATAGTACTATAAAAAGAAATGTGTACAATCTGTAATTTCTCTATTAAGTCATAACTGATATGGCTTTATTGATCTCAATATGAGCCGTAGTAATTTTTACAACATCACGTGGTACAATTGCAAAATAGCTTCCTTATGAGACCTTCATCACTCCAACAATACATTTGTCTCTTATCAGTGGAAAAATACATACATTTTCTCGCAGTCTCACTTTTCTTGTAAGTAGTTTTCTTTTACTACAATTTCCAGAGAATAAGTCCTGTCATAATGGGTATCCATACTATAATATTTAAATTGTATTTTATATAACACTAATCAATACACCATAATGTTCAATGTTAAACAACAATGGAAAATAAACAATATGCTATTATCAAGAGGGGAACGTTCCTCACTATAATCACGACCGCCTCCTCCCCATCGTCATCTCAACATCATCTCCCTGTCATCATCATAATCTTTAATCATGCGTCATTAGCTCAGTTTCTTGCAGAACTGTACGACTCCAACATCAATAAAATATAACTCGTGGACTTCACTGGCCATGCTGCAATGCGGAAAGTGCCATGTTTGTAGCGATTGAAGTTGGTATAATATCGGCGAGGAAGGTAAATCGTGGTAGATCTTTGCACAGTGACTAGACTGAAAATATCCACTGATTACGTAACACCTGATAATAAATCTGAACTGTAAGGTTAGGTACTCCAGGATTCAAGGGTGTACAATGAAGTGGTCTGATAACATAAATACCTACATCTGTATACCTTTTTATTAGTTATAAAATTGAGATCTTGCTCTTTAGTACCTCGGTAAATGGATATAATGTACTACATACGACATTTTTGTGTTTATTTGCATGCCATTTGCAACTACCCTGCGTATGAATAATGTTCAATTACATGATCTTGTTTCCTCGCTAAAGTAAGTTTCACATGATGTTCAAATCGCAAATCAACGCGGGACGAGATCAGTGTTCCATAAAACGCGACAATGTTGCGCTTTGACACCCGTAGTCAGGCGCGGTTCTAGGGGCTGGCAGGGTGGGCGGTCGCCCACCCAAATTTTTGTCTCGTCATGTGAATTATCATTCTCACTATACTTCTAAATTAGATTTTGTGTAATAATCTAAAATATTTTGCAGAAGTCGACAATTTCTTCCGTGATAGACCCTGTTTTTCTCAGAATGCAGGTGCAGAATGAGCTTCTTGCATTGACCACAGATGAGTCATGAAGTTCCACTGCCCCAATGCCTTCTAAGTGACGACAACAACCCCTTCCCCTCACCACTGTATTATTAGCATGTAGCCTGCAGGACCTGCTAGCGCCGGAAGTGCATCTTCAAGCAGCTAATTCGTATCCTGTTTCTTGTCGAGACCCTTACTGAAAAATATAGTTGCAAACTAGTCGGAAAATAGTATTAAAATAGTCACAATAGTCGCGAAATAGTCACAAAGTCTAAACACGTGCAAACAGAGCAAAACTCGGTGTTAGAAGCAAATGTGAAAATAGTGGAGAATTGCAAACAAAATGATCGTAAAATGCAAACAGATATCTCCTTCACACATAATGCACACAAAATAGTCGGAAAAGATTGTGTGTGTATTGCGACTATTTTGTTTCCATTTTGTTCATATAAACATATTGCAAACAAAATAGTCGAAAAGTATGTACATACATGTGTGCATTTAGCGACTATTCTGTGTGCATTTTGTTTATATAAACATAATGTATACTTTATGGGATTCCTGGGTATTTAAAATGACTCAACATAATATGAGCAAATATTTCTTTATTTGTTAATGGTCATAGTTCAAATGATATGAATAAATTCACAAAAGAAACTACAAGTAAAAGTATTATTTTCTTCAGCGATCAAAATATTGGAACATTGCAATAAAGTTTATTAAATTATATCACCAATGGTGATATATTGCAATGTTCCACTTGAATGGTGAACGATCACAAAAGAAACTACAAGTAAAAGTATTTTTTTCTTCAGCGATCAAAATATTGGAACATTGCAATAAAGTTTATTAAATTATATCACCAATGGTGATAAAAGTAAAAGTACTTTTACAAGTAAAAGTATTTTTTTCTTCAGCGATCAAAATATTGGAACATTGCAATAAAGTTTATTAAATTATATCACCAATGGTGATATATTGCAATGTTCCACTTTATTGCAATGTTCCAATATTTTGATCGCTGAAGAAAAAAATACTTTTACTTGTAGTTTCTTTTGTGATCGTTCAAGTCGACAGGACTCGCAGAAAATTTCGATTCCGATGTGAAAAAAATCTTAGAAATGCATGAAAAAGCTTTAGCTCTGGGTTGTACGTGACATTTGTGACATTTAATCGTGTGTTGCATGTTGCATATACTGCTGTGAAGTAAGTTATTTTAATTCAAATATTGAAAACCACAAAAAACCATAAAAAGGCGGCCCCTACTTTTTTCTTAACGGCTTGACCGATTGTTTTCAAAATTTAACAGCATAGAGATAAAGAGTAAATCTGTGCCTCTAGTGATCCAAAAAAATTATAAAAAATATTTTTTCTCGTTTTGAGGAAGTGCTAACATGGGCAATATATTAGTCTTTTTGGCACCACTGCCCTGAAAATTCTAAACAAAAAATTACACTTTTGGCTCACTAGAGGCACAGATTTATTATTTATCTTTAATCTGTGAAAATTTGAAGACAATCGGTAAAGCCGTTTAGAAAAAAGTAGGGGCCGCCTTTTTGTGCTTCATAAAACATGGATTTCATCAAGTATCGTAGACTCTTAATGCTAGACATTCAGAGCATTCCCAATTAAAAAAATAACTAATTTGATTATTGTTTGAATTTGATTTAACTGATTGGAACCCTTATGGAACCGGAACCTGAACCGTTATTTTATTTTTTTCCAATTTTCATAAGTAAATATACAATACCTAGGAAAGTATTACAGGAACAATTCTCACAACGACATTAAAAAATCAAGATTTTGTGATCGATCGATCAAGCGATGGTGCACAATCAATTAAAACATTGTTGAAAACATCTTAAATAAACTATAAGACTTGCTACACAGTCATACTGAAGGGAAAATGTAGAGTCTTTTAGTTCGCTTCGGTTTAGAACTACCTACGCTGCCAGATCGTCACGTGGAGGACCCGACTACATATCTTCATCGGAGCAAAATAATTTAACTTGGCATACTAATTACAATCGTCCATTTCTCTACAGATATGTGGTTTAAAATTGATTATGTGTGTTAATTAAGTTGTAGTGATTAATTAAAGTTTTGAATTTGTTTGGACTTTTGAATTTGTTCGTAGCGGTCATTTTGTTTTCACTTGCCGACTATAATGTTTGCATTTTGTTACTATTCCGCCACCATTTAGCGACCATAATGTTTGCATTTTGATACTATATTGCGAACATAATGTTTTTATTTTTAGAGCAGTTTCCGACTAGAATGTTTACATAAAGTTTGTATTTCCATAGCATATTTCGACTATATTGATAATACTCATTTTCCAATATGCAAACAAAATATAAACGAAATGTGGTAAATGTTTGCATTTTTCGATTATTTTACGATCATTTCTAGTCACAAAATAGTCGCTCAATGAAACAAAACGACTATTTTTCGACTATTTTGCGACTAGTCGCTGTTTGCATTTTGTTTGCAATTTGTAAACGTTGTGATTATAAAACGACTATTTTGTGACCATGGATTTTTCAGTAAGGGGATCAGACGTTGTTGTAGACATTTCGCTTCAGTGATATCACCAATTTATTCGCTTGGTCACATAATGTTTTAGTTTTATTTTACTGGCTTGCTTGGGCAATGTTCTATTGCGTTGGTTTTGTATGTGTGGGTCTATGATGAAACGAAGTAGTATGAAATGAAACTTCATACTAGTTGCAACGAAAATAGAGCCATTTACCAGATCCGATAATTATAAAAAGTGTTTGGTTTGGCGTGTGAAATATTGTTCGATTCGTTTCATAATAAACAAAAGACACTGAATGAACCAGACACGGAGGAAGGATCACTTTTTAATTTGCTGCAGTTCGTGCATTTTAGAGCCCCTCTAAATTCTAAAAAAACGCCCTGCGGGGCTAAAACGGAGGGGCTTCCTCCCCCCCATATAAAAGTAGTTCCTACACGTCTGGAATGAACCTATACCTGATCCCGTGAGAATTATTGGCCCACAAGTCAAAAAGGTTGAGTACCATTGGCTTAGAATGTAAACAGGAAACAAAATGATGTTTGTATTATTAAGTGGGACAATTTGTTGAATGATTTTGGCGTCATATATTCTCCGGAAACACTCCAAAACACTTCTACGCTCATCCAATTTCAAAAAAAAAAATCCCTGCGGGGCAAGTGGGGGGCCTTGTCCCCCACACCCCCCGCGGGTCGTGTTTTTGGACGGATCTCGTCTGCCCACCCAAATTTTCGATCCTAGAACCGCGCCTGCCCGTAGTGCCATCTACCACCATTATCAGCCAGAAACCCCAAGTTCCACATAAACACGCAAAACTTGTTTACTGGCTTCGTGTCCTAATTTTCTCGCTTATTTTCATATTGCTGTACTTCAAAGGTGCAAGGTCCTCCGATGCCCATTTTCTCGATTTGCGTTGCACATTTTTGGATTCAGTAGGTTTACTATAATTGTAGTAATCAATCACAAATTAAGTGAAGTCAAGTGTCAACATATACCTCGACTTATACAGTTGACATGGTGTCAATATTACAAATTTAATTGGATGAAGCATAGACATTGTATAGCCTCCAAGCCGAAGGCTATACAATGTCTATGGATGAAGGTAGAATGACTGGTTTATGAGCGCACTTCAAGAATTATTCATATGGCCATAGGATTCTTCATCTGAGGTACAGATTTGAAATTATATATTTTTGTAATATAATTTTTTAAAGTACGTAGTAAATTATGTTATCATGACAGTGATCTTGAGTCCCATTGGCTCTAAATGGAAGAACGACGACATGACGTCATGGTTTCTCTAAGTCGAGAGACAAATACTGGGAAGGTTCCCACTAATAGGCCACGACCGCCTCCATAAATACCTGTTCATCGTCTTCCTATCATCATCATAATCATCGCAACTATTTGTGCAGCCCTGAGTCTAGAAATTATCCCCTCTCAATCATAGTTGCTGACATAACCAAACCTTGATAAGATAAAAGTTCACTTATAAATCATTTGATCGATGCTCCTTGTGAAATCAAACTCTGTCGCCTCATGGCCTTTACGCAGGTGTCAAAGAGCATTCAGATCTTTGGATTTGGTAGGCGCCGGGGGGGGGGGGGGGGGGGGGGGGGTCAATGTTCTCGGGGATATTGTTTGTAGAACAGATTATTTCAAGGGGATTTTGTGGTTTTACTGTTTATATTAGGAATTGATAGTGTTCTTGTTGATTTTTACTGATCAAATAACAATTTTATTTTCCGCTTATATGGTTTGTTTTGATGCCGAAAAGAAAGAACGAAGAGAGTTGGCGCAGATGATAGAGCGCTGGACTGTCATTACGAGGACTGGAGGTTGATTTTCGTTTGATTATTAATTGTTTGCATGTACACTTATTTTTAGAAGATTAAAGATTGACACAAAATGTCTATAAATTACACATTCGTCTTGTTTTCATTCTCTGTAAGTTCGAATTCTGATAAGGAGCAAGTTGGATCCGGGCTCTGCGACTTCGGCGAAAGCTGGGATGGTTCCCTTACTAATAGGCCACGACCACCTCCTTTCCACCGTCCGTCCTTCTATTCTTCATCATCATCACCATCATCATCATCCTTTCATCATCATAATCATTCATCCGCCGCATTAGCATCTAGCGTCTTGTACGAACGGTGCATAAAATCATAGAGGTAAGATTGCTGAGATTAATTTCACGACTTGGAATGGTTCCCAAACCCAACAATGGACTTCTAAATATCCATCATCAGAGTCCCGAATGTCCTAAGCAGAGTCTTGAGTATCAACCAACCTTGAACAGTGCACTTGAGCATCTTGTCATATCTTGTTACTTACCGTAACTGACACTCAAGTCAGAGTACTGACAAATCACAACGTCAGCGTAGAGAATAATAATCTTATCACCTGACTCTTATCAGTCAAGATGCTCCGCAAATATTTTATACTGCTAGTTTATGAAGTTAGCTCTTTATCACTTTGATATACAGACAGTTTGTTGAATATAACATGTTCAAATCATGGCATATCACTGGATTATGGCCAGCTATGAGTTGATGGCATTATCAAAATAATTCTGATATTCATGTTAGCAAATAGGCTGGCGAGGCTGTAGCCTAGGGTGCCAACTTCGGCGGTGTGGCAATAAATAAATGTAATATTAAAAAGCTGTATCAACAATACGTAAAAATATGAACTACTAAATAAGATGTGTCAATTGTGAAAAAAAATAGTACCTATCGATATAATACGAAAGAAGGGGAGCTGGGAAATATTATCACCCCACTAAACTGGTGGATATCTTTATAATTACCCCGCCCCCCATAACAAATGCTGTCATCAAGGTTGTTGCAGCCGTTGATTTGCACTTGCAATAAATACCTATGCATTTCGATGTGAATGGTAAATGTTGCACAACTCTTTATCTGCTTAACTGCATATTGACTTATAGATTTATGTCACTATAATAGACATGCGAACATTGTCGATGGGACTTTTAGGATCTTTCAAAATAATCCTATACAAGCCGTGATACAATCTTGCTAATATCTTTGCAAACATAAAGATTTTACAAAATCTTGGTAAAATATTTTGCAAGATTATATTGGCAAGATATTTTTCATCGTAGCCTTCCATTCTTCATCACTAGGACCTATGAAACGTCCAAAAAGGCATGCAAAGAGTACCTTAAAACTATTAAAAAAGGACTATAAAATCCCTAAAAGGGACCAATGAAATGTTATGCGTCAACATATTATTTGATTTATTGGTGTAGGAGTTGAATTTGGATTATAATATTAAAATTAACTTAAATTAATTTTTTGAATGTGACCTCAAGTATCGTTGTTGGTCATCCAAGTGGAGGTTGGAAATTAAAAAAAGGACAAAAGACCTTCAAATAGCAAGAAAAGGACTGAATTTATAAAAAAAAATGAGAAAAAGGCATTTTTAGGATTTTTTTTTTGAAATCAGAAACAGTATCATTTTTAGACGTGTCTGAACAAAAAATTTAAAAAATGATGTTCTAAACAACATCCTACCCTATTCATAATCATTTCCCAATCATCCTCACCATCCTTCCAAGACTTGTGAAAGGACCAATGAGAGGATAGAGAAGTGCTGTGCTCTGGACTCGAACTGGAGTCTGACGATGATTCTGTTGCAGAGGACTGGGCGGCTTCATCAAGCTCAACTGGAAGATCCACCGATGGGTGCGCAAGAAGAAGACTGTCCCGAAGGTGTTCGTCGATCTGGCACGGAAACAGCCGAACAAGGTCGCCTTCTTGTTCGAGGAGGAGGTGTGGACTTTCGCGCAGGTCAGTACCAGTTGATGACCAAGTGATTGGTCAAAATCACATGGAGAAAGTCGTGACAAAAATCTTGCGAGGATGAAATGAATTACAGAAATCAGATTTTTTTTTAAATTTACAAAAACATCTTAAAATCCTAAATATCGTAAAAAAAATATTATCTTGCGAACATTATAAGTCAACAAATACTCAGTTAGTACACATTGAAAGAATAAGAAAACAGGACAAATAAAAAGTGTATAGTACATGTACAAATTAAATGAATTGAGTAACAAATATCATCTTTGAACTTTTACAAAAATCACAAAACTTCAAACAAAAAAAAGTTTTTTTTCCATATTTTTTTATGAAATATGTGATTTTTTTTCTTTAAATATTTCAGTAATTTTGTCAATAGTATTGCGAGAAAATGGGTATCAACAAAACTACCTCCCAAAATTGCATATTATAGTGGAGCAAATAAAGAGCCTTTTAAACCTCATACAATGATAGTAAAATCACATGAGACTATTGAGCTGACATTGTAATTTTAAAAAGTAATTCAATAAGCTATATAAGTAATAATGGCTTCCTGACAAGTTTACAGCAATGAGCACTCTGAATTCTAATAAAGGGCATTTTATTACATTCTGCTGCACGTCAAATTCCCATTATACTGTTTGTAAACAAAGTCTGGAAGATTACTCTGACGATCAATATCAATAATGCACAATGACGCAGGAACAATGATAAGTGCATGTTATAAATACTCAATTACCTGTATACATGCAAGTTGGTTCACATCACTCAACCATCTTTAATTGTAATTGTAAAGGATTTTGAGCTATTCGTTATTAACCTTGAAGCATTTTAATCGTTTTCTTGAAGCAATTTGTTCTTGAACAATACTACAATAACTGAGTGAATTCACGCATTCCGGTGTTGTTTCCTCTGTTTATCGTTCTGCCGTACCTACCATAAAGCACCCAAGGGACATTTTTGAAAATACGGAGTTATTGGTATCGTTGGTAATACTAATACCGACACCAGAAAAATTAGGTCGATGCATTTTGACCAAGCATCTAACATTGAAAAGGTCGATAACAATACTCCAGTAGCAAGCCATTTGTGCCCCAAAAGGGTTAAGGGATGAAAATGCCATATTTTTTCGTCATATTCAGATAAAGCACAAAATTTCATGTCACCTAGCTCTTTAAAAAAATATTAAAAGTTAATTTTAAGGCATGGCAGAGATTGAAACACGTTTTGTCAATTTTATCGGAACAAGGTTTGTGTCACTTGGGTGCTTTATGGTTGGTTGGGCAGCGTTCCTGTCTGAGTCTGAGATGTATTGGGTTTTCTCAGTCTGGCAACGTTACTTACTTCGTTAGTTACTTACCACCGATTCTGCATCATCATCTTCATAATCATACGTCGCCATAAAGCAAGTGCATAACAGTACGAGGACTCCACCAAAAAAGTCTGTTTCGCGATTTTATATTTAAAAAAATCATCAGTTATGTTTTAGAGTATGTAATAAAATGATGATTTAGGTCAAGGCTAAGGGCACAGTTCTTTAACCCAGTAACGGTGTGTTTGCAGTTCGCTCTTTGAATTCACTGCAAGTGTGGAAAGTAATGGTCTTGCTCGGATTGTTTACGTCCAGTCATAATATTTTTAGCGTAATTATCCGGTCAAGGTGCGCTTCCTGATGAACTTCGTGCTCATTGTTTATCGAAATGCATTTAATCGTGGCCTTGATAAGGTTGTTGGTCACGCTCTTTGGAAGTTCGTCATCGGATCTGCCCACTTCAGCTGAGTTTACATTCTTGATACATAAGTCTGAGACAGAGCAGGAGTGACGATATTATTATCATTTTGATGAGGAGATGACGAATTTTGTATCACAAAGTTCCATTTTGTTATAGAGTGTAATCGCACAGCATGAAACACATGTCAACATATTGTGTATAAATATAAAATACGTCGTCTCTTTTGACCTAACTGTTGAAAAACCTTTATTGTTCCATAAGACGTCGTTGATTGTTCCTTACTCTTGAACATCTCTTGAATCTGTCGTGCCACAAGCAAAGGGGAATATCAATAATCTATACATAATGCTCTATTCCGGGGGTCGGCAACCTTTTTTGGGGATGGAGCCAATTTCACAAAAATGATAAATTAGACAATAATGGGAGCCGCAGTAGAGGCAATCAAATAATACACCGAAAATAATACATTTTTACTAGTTTATTTTGATATTTTGACGAAGCCCCCCAGTTGTTGCCTCGCTGGTCGTTTTTTTAAGATTTTCAAAAAATTTATAGTGATTCTGGGACAAACAAACTGAGCAAACTGAATCAAATAACCTACTAAGTATTGCCCCGCAAAGGACGGTGTTAAGAATTTCAACAATTTAAAAGTGTTTCTGGGACTCTAAAATAATCAAACTGAATCAAATAACCTCCCAATATTTGCTCCGCAGGGTGTTTTTTTTCCCGAATGGTATACATTTTTCGATTCCAGATCTTTATTTAAATTATAAAGAGCCATTCAAGAACCACCAAGGAGCCGCAGGTTGCCGACCCCTGCTCTTCTTTGAGATGGTCTTTGACAAGATAGTCCGTTTAAAATGGAGCCTATTGATGTAGATTCTATTCCTCTTCTTCTCTGGTGGTCTATAATGATGGCCGTGCTCCTGCCCAGCCAAGTGTGTTGAACAAAGAACTTCCGACTGGGGCTTTGCTTTGCCCCAAGTTTTATGAGCATAATTATTTTTTTATTTTTACCTGCACTTTAAAAACTAGTCAATTATTTTATCTGCTAAATATTTAATTACCTAACGATTTATAAGACACAGAACAGTAATGAATTTGACCCTGGCGCCAAGGTTTTGCCAGGGGCAATTGCCTCAATCCATGCATGGTGCAACCCGAATTTTTAATACTTCATATCATGATAATAATAATATAAAATCTACTGATTTCTTCATGCAAAAAATAAATAAAAATAAAACACGTTTTGCGAATCCATAGGTAGGTATAAGGTCAGTAAATAACTAAACTAATAATATATTTTATATATTTTTATAATTAGATGTCAGCAAGGATTTTACTTTCTATTGTTGTATCAGCTTGCAGCTTGATTGTGTAACCTGTATAGCCAACGCATTAAGTTGTGATAAAACATACCCCCTATCGCGACTACCAGTCGTACACAGATGTAGTATAAGTTGCCTAAAATACAGATATTTGTATACAGAGGGGTGATTTGCAAGGCTGGTTTTATCATTGGCTTTTATCACGACTTAATGCGTTGGCTACCTCTCATAATGAGTTGTACACGTACATCTTTAACTTCTGGCCAATAAGCGAAACATATCGAAAGGATGGAAGCGATTGATGTACGTGTAGGTATATCTCACTCACAATGAAAGTTACTGATCGAACACTTGTCGGACAGAATGAACGACTGACTTGACGCTCACGCTGGTATTTGCTGTAAAAAGCCGCCGGTTGAAGGTCTTGGGTCGTGGACGTATTACAAGGTTCATATCACGCCACGAGGCTAATAATATCCAGATTACTCAATAGTTGTCTAATCAGGAATCACTCAATCAGTGATGTTATGAGACACGAAAATGGGGTTACTTTTATATCTTCTTCATAAACTTGGCATTAATAATATGCATTAACAAATATATTTTGTAATTTTATTTTTAATGTACACTTGGCCAAACAAAACTTGAACGTTCAATAAATCTGATAGGCTGATAAATGTAAGATCGCACCATCAGAAGTCAGTCTAAGCGATCTCATTGTCTCACTCTAGTAGGTGACCTCACATTTCAATGATAATAACAAGCTTTGATTGGTTATGGGACATGACCAGCAGTCATTCAAATTTGGTGAACGTCCAAGTTTTGTTTGGCCGAGTGTACATACGTATAGGTAATTTCTTTATAAAAAAAATGTATGTGATTTTATTTATTATTTGATTTCTGATATTTTTTTTTGGTATTTAGAAAAGTATAAATATTCACGTGATTTTATTAATTTCAATGATCAATCTGCATGTTCAAAATTTAACTTGATTTTTCTATTTTCGTTAAATTAATTTTTGGTATTTTTTCATTTACAACTTAATAGTTTATTGCATTTTTGTTTTTGATTCATCTTATCTTTTATAACTTTCTTCAAATCATTTTCACATTTATATTTATTTAGTTCCTTTCCAAATGCTGCAAAATTCTAAATAAAATTTATTTTTGGATAGCGCAATTTATGTAAGTTGTTAATAATATGTAATTAGTTATGCGTTTTCGATTTTCAATATTATTATTTAGGTAAAAAATACATGAGTAGGTTTAGATAGATACGAGAGAATTTTGTTAAACTGTCCTTGTGACAATTTTTCCAATAGCAGTGTTATTTTGATAAACCTCCATCTCGAACAAAATAAATATTGAATTTATTATTAATGCTAGTGTTCGGCACATGATTTGGCACTTAGTATTCACATCTCCTTGGAAAGGTAAAAACAATCCAGACAGTATTGGATAGAGACGTAGGTACTGACGCATGTTCAGATCAATAGCCGCATTCTCTCTTACTAAAGCAGATATCCACCGCCCTCTCTTTCCTGTATATGGCAGGAAGGCCGGTTTTTTCAATGCCTACGTAACAAAATATAAGATGTAATCACGTGAAAGCTTAGGCATAAAATATATTTTTTTAAATAATAAATTTAAAATATTGCAAAATTAAGCCGACTCATGTACCAAATTTTTTTATAGTACTTTGTGAGTTGTATTCAATAATTTGACATTTTCTCAGTAAAGGGCCGGTATTATCATTAATGAATAAACTGCAGTTTATTTAACCTGAGGTTAATTAAAACTGAGGAAATGAGCTAAACAATGCTTACTTTAAAACTAATTAATACCGGCCCTAACTCCTATAAATTTGAGTTCATTTCAACGATAAAGTAGAAGACAATGTATAATTAAGTATTCCCCTTCTACCTCCCCATCCACCTTTGGACGTATATAATTATTTTAAACTAAATTAGTAGTTTTACAATATTATTATTGACACAATACTTGTAGTTTCAAAATTCAAAATTCAAATTTCAAAATTCAAAAGTTGTAACAAAAGTGATAATTTCAGAGATCACAGATTAGTTTCTATTTTCATAAAAATCCGGAAGACGTTCATTAGAGGATTTCGAATATTTCGTCCTCCAAGCATGTCCAAAGAACCCGCTACGTGCAAAATATCGTGATTTGTGTAGAGCCATGTAGAGCTCTTTCCCCTGCATGGAATCCCATTTCATAAATGCATCTAAAAGTACACATATTGTTTGTATCCCCCCCCCCCCCCCTCCCCCCCACCGGCGAAGATCTCGGTAGACCCCAAGATGCAAGCAACTTGCAAGGAATGCAGTACCTACCACACTTGTCCTAATCGTTATATATACTAAGTAAAAGGAAAAATGCAAATGTGTTGCGAGAAACACAATTATCATGCAATTAAACAACTGTGTGCATACAAAGAACCGGGACTTCCCAATAGTAGGTACCTACCTAATTGAGTTCTTTAGACGTTTGTTTTTTGCACTAATCTATGTGACGTCAATGCCTCACAAGCTATGAAGCAAAAACGTGCCTTCTGACACGTAGGTACCTACCAGACATGTTCAAGAACACGTCCACGATTATAGAAGTTTGCATGCCACATATTTCCATAAGCAATCATGTAAATATCCAAGCCAAGTCTCTTTATCCAGAAGAAATTCAAGTTCGTCACCGAAGTGGAGTGATATCAAGAAAGGGAACTACATCCACCTAAGCTCACAGAAGGTGACCTAATGGAGATAAAGGGACCATGGGCGTCAACAGAAAGGGAGACGTGCGTTTAACCCCCCCGCCCCCCCTGATATTCCCCAAGACCAACAAGTAAGGAAAATACATGAAATTAGTGACGCTGTTACATCGATTTTCTGACAAATTGGGACAATATTATAAATCGAAATAAATCTTGTATTCCACGTAAACTTTCTCAAAGAGAATGGTTAGAAAAATGATGGACCAATATGATTGCTTTTCAAGGAAAGATTTTTTCTTGGGCTTAACGTCGCACTGTTCTGCAGCGAGGCTAATGGCGACGGATGAATGATTATGATGATGATTGGGAGATGATGGTGAAGAGTAGGTAAGGATGGAAGGTGGGAAGGAGGCGGTCGTGGCCTATTATTAGGGTAACTTCCCAGCATTTGCCTGTCGACTGAGGTAACACCACGAAAGAAAAACAGTCAGGAAGGACGACCTCGGGAATCGAACCCAGGCCTCCGGAATACAAGTTTACTGACTTCACGCTGCAGAGATCTTGGTAGTGACGTCAGGGGGCGTGGCTAACTGTCATATTGTTCCAGGTGGATGAAGTGAGCAACCACATCGCCAACTACTTCAAGGCGCAGGGCTACCAACGCGGCGACTGTGTGTCCCTGTTCATGGAGTCTTGCCCCGAGTACGTGTGACGTCAGGGGGCGTGGCTAACTGTCATATTGTTCCAGGTGGATGAAGTGAGCAACCACATCGCCAACTACTTCAAGACGCAGGGCTACCAACGCGGCGACTGTGTGTCCCTGTTCATGGAGTCCCGCCCCGAGTACGTGTGACGTCAGGGGGCGTGGCTAACTGTCATATTGTTCCAGGTGGATGAAGTGAGCAACCACATCGCCAACTACTTCAAGGCGCAGGGCTACCAACGCGGCGACTGTGTGTCCGTGTTCATGGAGTCCCGCCCCGAGTACGTGTGACGTCAGGGGGCGTGGCTAACTGTCATATTGTTCCAGGTGGATGAAGTGAGCAACCACATCGCCAACTACTTCAAGACGCAGGGCTACCAACGCGGCGACTGTGTGTCCCTGTTCATGGAGTCCCGCCCCGAGTACGTGTGACGTCAGGGGGCGTGGCTAACTGTCATATTGTTCCAGGTGGATGAAGTGAGCAACCACATCGCCAACTACTTCAAGACGCAGGGCTACCAACGCGGCGACTGTGTGTCCCTGTTCATGGAGTCCCGCCCCGAGTACGTGTGACGTCAGGGGGCGTGGCTAACTGTCATATTGTTCCAGGTGGATGAAGTGAGCAACCACATCGCCAACTACTTCAAGACGCAGGGCTACCAACGCGGCGACTGTGTGTCCCTGTTCATGGAGTCCCGCCCCGAGTACGTGTGACGTCAGGGGGCGTGGCTAACTGTCATATTGTTCCAGGTGGATGAAGTGAGCAACCACATCGCCAACTACTTCAAGACGCAGGGCTACCAACGCGGCGACTGTGTGTCCCTGTTCATGGAGTCCCGCCCCGAGTACGTGTGACGTCAGGGGGCGTGGCTAACTGTCATATTGTTCCAGGTGGATGAAGTGAGCAACCACATCGCCAACTACTTCAAGACGCAGGGCTACCAACGCGGCGACTGTGTGTCCCTGTTCATGGAGTCCCGCCCCGAGTACGTGTGACGTCAGGGGGCGTGGCTAACTGTCATATTGTTCCAGGTGGATGAAGTGAGCAACCACATCGCCAACTACTTCAAGACGCAGGGCTACCAACGCGGCGACTGTGTGTCCCTGTTCATGGAGTCCCGCCCCGAGTACGTGTGACGTCAGGGGGCGTGGCTAACTGTCATATTGTTCCAGGTGGATGAAGTGAGCAACCACATCGCCAACTACTTCAAGACGCAGGGCTACCAACGCGGCGACTGTGTGTCCCTGTTCATGGAGTCCCGCCCCGAGTACGTGTGACGTCAGGGGGCGTGGCTAACTGTCATATTGTTCCAGGTGGATGAAGTGAGCAACCACATCGCCAACTACTTCAAGACGCAGGGCTACCAACGCGGCGACTGTGTGTCCCTGTTCATGGAGTCCCGCCCCGAGTACGTGTGACGTCAGGGGGCGTGGCTAACTGTCATATTGTTCCAGGTGGATGAAGTGAGCAACCACATCGCCAACTACTTCAAGACGCAGGGCTACCAACGCGGCGACTGTGTGTCCCTGTTCATGGAGTCCCGCCCCGAGTACGTGTGACGTCAGGGGGCGTGGCTAACTGTCATATTGTTCCAGGTGGATGAAGTGAGCAACCACATCGCCAACTACTTCAAGACGCAGGGCTACCAACGCGGCGACTGTGTGTCCCTGTTCATGGAGTCCCGCCCCGAGTACGTGTGACGTCAGGGGGCGTGGCTAACTGTCATATTGTTCCAGGTGGATGAAGTGAGCAACCGCATAGCCAACTACTTCAAGACGCAGGGCTACCAACGCGGCGACTGTGTGTCCCTGTTCATGGAGTCCCGCCCCGAGTACGTGTGCACGTGGCTGGGACTCGGTAAGATCGGCGTCGTGACGGCGCTCATCAACTCCAACCAGCGTCTGTCGCCGCTCACGCACAGCGTCACGGCGGCCAACAGCAAGGCGGTCATCTTCGGCTCGGAGCTCGCGGAAGGTGAAGTAGATTGGCAGTGGGAGGTGGGGGGGGAGGGGGGGGGGGGAGGAGGACGGAGGGGGAAAGGCCCCAAGAGGTGTTATTCTAAATTTCCTTGTCGTCTCGTATCAATTGAATAGATAGCACTCTAGTGTGCAGTGCAGTGACTAGTGAGCCCATATCACGTGAAACGAGACGACAAGAGAATTTAGAATAACCCTCCTGAAGGCCCCTAAGCCAAAAAAAATCGCCTAAAAACCCTTGAATTTGTTTGCCTTTTTCCCAGGAATGTGATTACTTTTCCCCACCCTCTGACAATTTTTGGATAGGTAGTACTTTATGAATGAAGTATAGGTATAAGTTTATGATATTAAAAATTAGGAAAATATACACCTTTTTAATGTGTATGTTCCTTAGAACACAGCTTTAACTTGCTCCAGAGCATGTTCTAAACGCATAAACTGCTTGGATTTAAATGGCCGCGTATTTACGTTGGCTAACTGATTTTCCCGGGCCTTCATGTGCTAGAGGTCCTCCCCATGTATTTGTATTTATTTTATGTGAAAATTTGTATTACATTTATTCGTCTTTTTACAACATAAAAAAAATGAGATAAACAAACTTTTCCCGCGGGAAAGCGAGTACTGACGTCATGATTGGTGCCCGCAGCGATCAAGGAGGTGATCGGCGGCGCGATGCCCGACATCCCCCTCTTCCAGTACAACGCCACGTCAGCCGCAGAGCCACTGCTCAAGGGCGCCACAGACCTCAAGGCCGTCCTCAAGACGGCGTCGTCGAGCTGCCCCACCGCCGACCTCGAGATGGGCAAGCCGATGGAGAAGTTCCTCTTCATCTTCACGTCGGGCACCACGGGGCTGCCCAAGGCCGCCGTCATCAACCATCTCAGGTGCGTTCCCGAGCCTGAACGCCTCCCCTCTGTCCCACACCCTTGACGCGTTCATCCATGTCTTAGAGACACTATTCCAGCTTCACAAACCTCCCACATCATTGCTTTGTGCTCTAACTGAGCCACAACGCCCTCCTCTCACTCCACAACGCCTCCCCTCTGTCCCACATCCAAGATGCGTTCACCCATGTCTAAGAATCACTTTTCCAGCTTCACAAACCTCGCTTTGTACTCTAACTGAGCCACAACGCCCTCCTCTCACTCCACAACGCCTCCCCTGTTGTCCCACACTCTTGACGCCTTCATCCATGTCTTAGAGACACTATTCCAGCTTCACAAACCTCGCTTTGTACTCTAACTGAGCCACAACGCCCTCCACTCACTCCACAACGCCTCCCCTGCTGTCCCACACTCTTGACGCGTTCGTCCATGTCTCAGACTATTCCAGTTTCACAAACCTCCCACATCATTGCTTTGTACTCTAACTGAGCCACAACGCCCTCCTCTCAGTCCACAACGCCTCCCCTGCTGTCCCACACTCTTGACGCGTTCGTCCATGTCTCAGACTATTCCAGTTTCACAAACCTCCCACATCAGTGCTTTGTACTCTAACTGAGCCACAACGACCTCCTCTCACTCCACAACGCCTCCCCTGCTGTCCCACACTCTTGACGCGTTCACCCATGTCTTAGAGACACTATTCCAGCTTCACAAACCTCCTACATCATTGCGTTGTACTCTGACTGAGCCACAACGCCCTCCTCTCACTCCACAACGCCTCCCTGCTGCCACACTTTTATTCATTAGCTAATCAGTCTTTATTATTTTTCCATAGGTATACATTTTTTTCTTGAAAGAACATGCTACTTCTATTCTATTTCAGATTATAGGTTTTGACCTCCGTTTTTATGCACATTGTGCATGACAGGATGTTGCTCTGCTGCATGTTTGATGCTGTTACTTTGTCCTTTAGGTTCATGTTCATGGCTGGAGGCGTCAACTGCATGCTGCATCTCAAACAGGAAGTAGTCTACAACGCCCTGCCTCTGTACCACACCGCCGGCGGCATGGTCGGCGTCGGTCAGGTGGTGCTGTGCGGCTCGACGATGGCGCTGAGGAAGAAGTTCTCGGCGTCGAACTTCTGGTCGGACTGCATCAAGTACAAGGCCACCGTGAGTTCATCACACTTTTTGGCGGTGTCTTCTAGACGACTTGTTTTATATTGTTCTGTCATGATATACAATGCCACACACACGAACATAGGATGTTATCAGTGCAAACACTTCTTTCGTAAACGAGGCCTCAAATGAGCAGAGGTTGATGTTCAATCATTTCACTTCAAATTCAGTGTTTGGCAGTAGAAAATACTTCACGAATCTCTAATTAGTTAATTTATAGTTTATAACTCTAAACAATTACATGTTGATGAATCGCACTTGTGGCAAAAGGATACATGTCACTGAGGGCATAAAATATCATGACAAATTTATCAAAGTTTGATTTTTTTCTCGCCAGAGCAGAGGATTAAGTTTAAAGAGTTGGGATCCATCCAACAAGATTAGTACTTCATATATATACATCAATAATCAACAGGGGATGGATACACAAAGAAGTATTATCTCCTAAATACTACTATCTTTGGTATTATCTTTCATTTAACATGGTGTTCTTGGTATTAAATCGAAAGATAATACGTATTAGCAGATAATACTTTTTGTGAATCTGGCCCCAGTCTGGCCCCAGTTGAGTTATCAGTTTTCCTCCACAGGTGTCACTTATGACATGAAAACTACTGTTACCCACACCCCCTTTCGGAGAGGGTCCGAAAGGGCCCTGGAAAGCCCTGAAAGGGCCCCGAAAGGGCCCTGGGCCCTGGGGGAATGCATAAATTTGCTCCAAGAAATGGATAATTCTTATGTAGATTCAGTCCACATATCCAACTGATGCCCTGATAATCGGTATGATTGACACTTGCTCTCTGCGCAGGCCGCCCAATACATCGGCGAGATCTGCCGCTACTTGCTGGCCGTCAAGGAGAAGCCCGAGGACAAGCAGCACAGCGTCCGCGTCATCTTCGGCAACGGACTCCGCCCGCAGATCTGGGAGAAATTCGTCAATCGCTTCCAGATCGAGCAGGTCGGCGAGTTCTACGGAGCAACAGAGGGAAACGCGAATCTGTGTAAGCTTTCAGCAGGTTTAAGGCTGCGTTTCACCAAGATTCTAAACCCGGGTTAGAGACGGTTAACCTGGTTTAGGGCTTCTTAACCAGATTTACCGCCTGTTACCTGGGTTTAGACTCTTGGTGAAACGCCGCCTAAGGGTCCTATTCAGAAATTAGAACAACTAGAAATAGCCGGTGGACGGACCGGTGGACGGACTCACATGCATCTTGTTTTTGGTGAACCGGGGGTGCAGGCAATCTCAAAAATGTATTTTATAGAGAGGCTAAAACTTAAATTTAATGTAAGCCACGACCATGTACGCCTCCCACACATGTTGTTTCCGCAGAGGAGCAAGTCAGTGTTGCCAACTCAGCTCTTTTGGAGCTAGATCTAGCTATTTCTAGGTCTTGACTAGCCCGTAAATTTGTAGTTTGCTCGGGCGAGTAATCCTAGCTATTTTCAATCTCAAATTCAGCTCTTTTCCTTAAGATAAGGAGCTAGACATAATTAAAAATTGTGTTTGTATATTTGACACAATCACGCACTCTAGACATTTCCTACAGGGTAAAAAAGTGTTGCCAACTAACGTACTTTTCAATCAAAGTTTAATTTGTTGATTTGTTGATACTGAGATTGACGAATATGACATGTTTCATTAGATTTCTTATGATTTGTTGATTATGGAATGTTTTATTGAGTATCTTTCTGATTTTAAATTTAGATAACATTTTTATTTACATTGACGAATATGACTTGTTTATTAATTTCAAGTTCCAATTTAGTTCACATAACATTGTAAAACATAATTATTAATCTTAAATGTATGCATATTTTTTTGTAATTTGCTAATTACATTGTGTCAAAAACAGTTATTTTCATTATACGAAAGAAACGAAATACAACTTATTAAGGAAGACATTTTTCAGGAGTAAATATTCATTGTTGGTACGCATTACCTTTTCCTTATAACTTATTTCATTTTCCTTTCCTTATTCCAATAATCTGTAATAGGTTGCAAAGTTGTAATAATCTAGCTCCCATCATCCAATTTCTAGCTCTTTTTTAGGGGTAAAATTTCTGATCTAGCTCATTTTCATTTTTCGCATTTGGCAACACTGGAGCAAGTTGGCATAGGTGACTTGATGTCTAGGGTTCGATTCCCGTGGCCTCCCTTGCTGACTGACGGTACTTTGTAGCTTCCTCGTGATATAAATTCTCGGAAGGTGCACTACTAATATGCCACAACCGCCTCCTTCCCATCCTTGCCACTTATTCATCATCCATTGCCATTAGCTTATAGTGGCAGAGCAGTGCTGACCGGATGTGTTGTTTGCAGTGAACGTGGACAGCAAGGTGGGGTCTGTCGGCTTCTTCCCGCGCTACGCCGGCTTCCTCTACCCGGTGGGGCTCATCAGGGTTGACGAGGACACTTTGGAAGTGCTGCGAGGGAAGGATGGACTCTGCATCGCCTGTCAGCCAGGTCAGAACTCTCTTCGGTGATACTTGGACTTGGAAGTAGCGGGAAGAACCTTTAAGTTAATGGGTTCACTATACAAGTATCCAAAGATATGAATTGGATTGTCTAAGATTTCATTTTAGATTTAGTGACGGTTTTTCAATGCTCTATTAAATTTTGTTTTGGAATGTCTTTCGTGTGTTAGTGAAAAACGTGTCAAAGATTTTAGTTTATATATTGTGTAGTAACACAGATATTATGTAAAATGTTACAATGAGTGGGCCAGAGCTAGGGACATTTTAAATTTAACCTTAGAATGTAAAGTTTACAGTATTTCGATTTAACTACTTTTTTTCTGTTAGAAGGCATCAAGTAATTGTTTTGGCATATTTCTTATCAGCTTATCCAGGTATTAACATAAACATAAATTTAAGTATCTGTCCTATCAAGAAGGTTCAGCCTGTATTGAGCTTGTAATGTTCCAGGCGAAACCGGCGTGCTGGTTGGCAAGATCATCGCCAGCAAGCCGCAGAGCGCGTTCAGCGGCTACGCAGACAAGTCGGCCTCCAAGAAGAAGATCACCGAGAACGTCTTCAAGCACGGCGACCAGGTCTTCAACACAGGTACGTGACTAGGTCTACAAAACAAGTACGTGACCAGGTCTTCAACACAGGTACGTGACTAGGTCTTCAATACAAGTACGTGACCAGGTCTTCAACACAGGTAATAATAGTACTCTCAGATGTCCGTGCGTGCAAGAACGTGAGTTTTAACAATATCTTTGGTGCGAGTGTTATAGCAGCTCCTCTACTATTTAAACCTCCTTGTCCCAGACATTATTGCCAAGATAAAAGTCCGTAACATTTATTAATGTATTAATTCATTAATTGATTCATTTCACATAGATTTCACCGCCTGAGAACTAACACAATTTTGCTATTTACCATTATCTGCCACCAGTTGTAATGTTTAATTACATATTCTTATTGAAAATAGTAGACGTAAACAAATAAACTCCTTACGTCCTCTCCTTGTCTGTCCCATCACAAGACGATTCATTGTGTGCTTAGCAATTGTCTGTAACTATAATATACTTCATTATTACAAATGGTGGCAGATATTGGTAGTTTTTAATATTTTGTTTTCGATTTTTATAAGAGGTAAATGTGTATGCACTTTGTACTTAATTTATAAATGAATGAACGAATGACTGAACGAATGACTGAATGAATGATTGGACTAACCACGAGCCACATAAAAGATTTAATGACACTTTCTTGGTCAGGGGGGAGGGTTGTTCCCACCAACAGTAAGATCGCCTCATCGAAACGGCGACCACGGCTGGTATTCCTTCCTCATCCACTTCACTCGCTACCATTTGCTCCTCCATGGATTCCTTCTTCAGTGTTCTGTCATTTCATTCTCTCTCTCTTTCTCAGCCTCCAACTCTCTCCACCTTCCACCTCCCTCCAACACATCCCAAGGTAACACACCAGATAAAATGCTTTTATGCTCTAGTCCAAGATAAACATTAAACATGTTCTGTGGCAGGCGCGTAGGAACTACTTTCATCATGGGGGGGTAAGGCCCCCCAGTACAACCCCGCAGGGCGTTTTTTAGAATTTAAACCTCTAAAATGCACAAACTGAAGGATAAAATCCTCCATTATTTTGTTGCCCCGCAGAGCATTTTTTGGAATAAACATTTTAAAATCGATTCTGGGATGCTAAACTGATCAAATTACAACAAACAACCCCGTATTCTTGCCCCGCAGAGCGATTTTTCTTAGAATATATATTTTTTTTAGTGATTTTTGGACACTAAACTTTATTTTGTATGGTGAATGGGTGGTCAGCTTGCTCGAGTGGGGGGGTGGGATTATTCTCCCCCCCCCCCTTCCTACTCGCCTGTTCTGTGGTTGTTTGAAACGGGACTGACGCCTCCTCTCTTGCAGGCGACATCCTGGTGATGGACGAGCTCGGCTACTTCTACTTCAAGGACAGGACTGGAGACACGTTCCGCTGGCGTGGAGAGAACGTGGCCACGTCGGAGGTGGAGGCGGTCATCAGCAACGTGTTGAAGCTCAAGGACGCGGCCGTGTACGGCGTCGAGGTGAATAGAACAGTCTCATTCATTCATTACCCTCTTCCTGCGCCAAGCAGAAATACAGGAATTACATTGCTTGAGTTGGTGGACAGACTGTTCGGTGGTGCAAGCGCTCGGCCTTTTTATCAAATTGAGAGATACATTGTTTCATAAGTGGGTGTTACTTTGATAGGATGTTCACATGATCAGTCTGATTGTACTTATTAGTAGCACTTTTTAATATTTGCTTCATGCCTTGTTTAAAAGGCGCCGGTTATTTAATAAAACCGCGCAAAACTATGTTATTTCCGATACGATTGGAGACCAAACCCGTCAACCAATTGATCACAACTTTTAATCATGATTAGATAAAAGAAAAACTTAGGGTTATCACTTGGCTAATTTTTTAAATTAAATTTCATACGGCACCCAGCAAGACAAGAAAATATAAAAAATTTCACCAAAAATAAACTAATATTAGTACTATGAAATATGATTTTTACTGAATCCCTCAGTTAGGTGAATGTTAATAAATACCAACTGCAATGTTGGTACCAACTGCACCAACTGCAACTGCAACTGAAACTGCAACTGCAACCAACTGCAACAGCAACGAAGCAAAAAATTAAAATGTATTAAGTGATAACCCTATAAGTTTGTCTTTTATCTAATCATGAATTAAATTTCAAATCATTTCGTCAACCCATGTTGTCTCCAATCGTATCAAAAAAGTGCCTGCAACAAGCGGCAAAATCGCTCGCGCTTTTACCACCTCATTCAGAGTGTGCTTGTGCTAAAAATAAAATAGCACGTCAATGTGTCTGTCAGATTCCCAACACGGAAGGCCGCGCCGGCATGGCGGCTGTCGTCGACCCTGAGAACACGTTGAACCTGGAGGCGCTGGCTGAAGGCATCAAGCAGAGTTTGCCGTCCTACGCGCGGCCGCTCTTCATCCGAGTCCTGCATGAGTTGCCGATGACTGGTGAGTTGCTTTTATTCGTTTCCAGATGGTTTTTCTGTGATTTTCATACCAGAGCGCATGTGTATGTGCATGTGCATGTGTATTGCAGAGTGTAGAATCAATGAAAAAAGCAATAAAAGGAAGGCAATGTTTATGATCTTGGTGAAAAAAACGTTATCCTTGTGTGATAAATGGTCGTAGAGGAATTTTAATTTTAAATCTGAATAAAATAAAACATTAATTGAAATCAATTAATTATTTAATTAATTTTTCCCACCTTCAAAGTGGTATCTTCTATTTTAATTTAAATGTGATACCTATAAATACCTGTAGGTATTACAACCAAGTATGTACCAGGTATTATTCGAACGTATTAAAATTTAAAAAGTCAGTAGGTACCTATACCTAGGTATGCGAAATTTTTGTGAAATTGATATTTTTGTATAAAAGATTGATAATATAACAATCGAAACCAAAAAATAACCTAATTACATTTAATCGTGAAAATAATTGTCGTGAAACGTCAAGATATCTCAAATAACGGTACATCATACATATTTTCATGTTCATGTTTTTTGATGTTCATGTCACAGGTACGTACAAACTGCAGAAGCGGGACCTGCAACTGGCGGGCTTCGACATCAAAGTGGTGAAAGATCCGCTGTACTTCTGCGACCCCAGCGGCAAGTTCGTGCCCCTCACCGAGCAGCTCTACGCAGACATCATGTCCAACAAGGTCCGGCTATAACCCCGATACTAGTTAGTTTAGGCGAGTAATCACCATGGCGGCAGTTCCTTATAGAGTTCAATCAAATTCCAACGTGTTTTCATGCTTTTATAACTATCGACATTCAAATTTCTTTTTTTAATTTTGTAAATATTTTTCCAAACTTCCAAAGTCATAATACATTTCTCTGATTTAAAAACAGAGGAATAGCATTTTTATGGAAGTACTGCTGTGCAGTTTTTGTAATTCCATTATTCATTTTTACACATTACTATTAGTGTTCACACAGGATTAACTCACTAAGTGAATTTCTGCAGATATTGAGACTATTATTTACTTCATCGTGCATACACTAACATTTCTATTGGTACCCTCTGTACCCCGAAAGATGGGGAATATAATCCACTCAAATGATTCATTTATTGGGATATTTTATGCGATTTTATAAAGTTGGCAAGAGTCCACTTAGAGCGAAAAAGCTCAACAATTCAGGATTACCAGGAACTTGACATGAACTCTTGACAATAAGTTGTAAAAACGCACACTTCTGCTAAAGTATGCAGTCTTTTATGTGGATTCTATTCCCTTTCTCTCGTGGTACTACAATCCAATTGAAGTTAGAATGTTCTTAAATGTTACAAGTTGAGTTTTCGTCATGGAAATGTATTTGTAGTGACTTTCCAGGTTACTCATAATTATGTTGGCTATTGAATGATTAAATCCATACCAGTTTTAAGCAATCATTGCAGATTACAAATAGCTCTTAACAATACTTTTAATTATGATCAAAGGACGTGTCAAAATGCTTCTTTCATCGTCATATTCTCATTTTCGTTCTCTGTGCACAAGAACTATGCAGTTCTACAAATTCTTTAACCTCGACTGCATTACGTCAAAATGAGAACAAATATAAAAATATGACCGATGAAATGATTATTCGGGCACGCCGTGTTTGTGTACTGTTTCGTTTGTATAAATCTAAACTAGATTCCGGTGACTGAAATCAGGGATTGTGATTGGGGCTTTAAAACGTAGACTAGGGTATGTCCTTGAAACTTAATGGAGAAAGCTTTAGGTTTCAATGTCAATTGATCCAAAGAAAGACTGTCGGCTTGCAAATATTTTGCAAATGTCTTAAAATAATGATTACCATTTTTGTAAACAATTCATAGGTATGTTATTGTTGTAGTTATAGGTATAACAGTCAAATATTATTGTTGTAATTATTGCGAGGAAGGACATGGGCTGGGATTTTATAACATTCCACTGATTACAGAATGTTGTATCTTGTTGGAAGTTGACTGGACAAAATATGAGATTTAAAGGACGTAGACATGTTTTACTAATGTTCGACTTTCATAATCATTTTGAATGCGAACGGTACCAAATCGTGGAAACAAATTACTACTCAAAAGGTTTTTAAAATGAATAGTATAATATTTTGCCTGAAAATATTTTTTTTGGTAAGAAAACGTTTTCTAACAATTGGAATACTGTACAGGCTTCATTTGTCAACAATTCACTCCACATCTTTGGTAAAGCGTAAGTCAGTACACTGACCAATTACCTAATTGCTTATAGTATAGAGATATATGTTTTGCAAGGAGCAATCAAATTATTGAAAGAATATTTATCAAAGAGTTTAAACATTCCAGTAAGAATTTCTCGAGGACAAGTGTTTTTCTAGGAGGTGCTATTTTATTCTTGTGACAGTATTTTTAAGGTGATTAGTAAAAACATTAAATATGACCTCTTGGAAAATAACGATAGGTATGTGCTACTTACATCCATGTTATTTAATTTGTAAGAAATTGTAATATATTATTGGTATATAAATGTATTTTTATTTCTTCCTTGTGCCATTCCTTTATTATTTTAGTCAAATTAATTCATATAAGTTAACATTTTCTTTAGAGAAAGGCTGTTTAGACAGTTGTTTTGACAGTTTAGGTAGAAAGGCTGTTTCAACTTTTCGGACCCTATTACGTGCGCTTCTTCAGGTACAAACTATGCAAAAGTACCTATAGACCTAATTTACATAAAAATTAAAAATAACATTAAAACACGCAAAACACTCAGTGTAACGCGTTGATGAGCGAACACGGAACAGCATCCACTCAATAAAATGTATAACTTCATCATTACTGATTTTCATTGCAACATTCCATTCTATAAACTCTGAAACAATTGAATAAGAGATCAACGTAGCCATGAAGTTCGTAATTTTCGATCAAACTGTTCCGAGATCGAATTCAAAACTCATAAAATGCCAGTTTGAGTGATTGGGATTAAAATGTATTAAGAGTCGACAGGACTCGCAGAAAATTTCGATTCCGATGTAAAAAAAATCCTAGAAATGCATGAAAATGCATTAGCACTGGGTTGTACGTGACATTTGTGACATTTAATCGTGTGTTGCATGTTGCATATACTGCTGTGAAGTAAGTTATTTTAATTCAAATATTGAAAACCCCAAAAAACCATAAAAAGGCGGCCCCTACTTTTTTCCTAACGGGTTGACCGATTGTTTTCAAAATTTAACAGCATAGAGAAAAAGAGTAAATCTGTGTCTCTAGTGATCGAAAAAAATTATAAAAAATGTTTTTTCTCGTTTTGAGGAAGTGCTAACATGGGCAATATTTGAGTCATTTTGTCACCTCTGCCCTGAAAAAACTAAACAAAAAATTAAACTTTGGGGCCAATAGAGACACAGATTTACTCTTTATCTATAACCTGTGAAAATTTGAAGACAATCGGTAAAGCCGTATAGAAAAAAGTAGGGGCCGCCTTTTTGTGCTTCATAAAACATGGATTTCATCAAGTATCGTAGACTCTTAACGTGGCGGGATCACTCGATATAGCACATTTTGATTTTTTTTTGAAATTAGTAAATTACCATTTCAAAATACCTTTTACAACAGTTCAACTTTATTTAAGCATAAAATATTCATTTAATGTCCTGAAGTTTGCAACTCCCGCCCAATAATGAGTTTTCAATTCTATGTCTTTTGAGAATGTACAAAACTTTAACATGGGAGGTATAGGAAAATCATTTCGAATATGGTTAATAACTTTTAAAATAGCAAACGGTATCGTTTTCAATTTTTTCCCTCATAGTATGTCCGTATGTCTACCAGAAAAAAAGTTTTTTGTTCAAATCTGACAGTACAAAATAATTAGAACTTCATTTTAGCTTAAAAATGACACGATTTTACTTGGCTGCCATAGATAACATGGGGGAGAAAACTCAAATTATCTCAGAATCTAGACACGAGAAGTGTTTAATTTTTTCAGGGATTTTGTATGTCATAAATATCAATAAGTACACAAAAATTTATGAAGATCTGAGACTATGCCTCGAGTGATTGCGCCACCTTAAACTATAGATAATGTTGGTCTTGATCACCATGCGAAATTTGAACTTAAAATATATTATTTAAACAAAAAACCAATTGGAGGATTTGGCTGAAACTTTGTAGAATTTGAGACAATGTGGGTTGCAATGACTAGACAAAATTTCAAATTGATCGGACCAACTAATCGAAAGATAATATTTTTAAAATTTGAACCAATCGACGGACTTCAAAAAATTGGGGTCTGCAAATTCCAGATATGGTTCTTACATGTGTGCAAAATTTCAGCTCGATCGAAGAAACAATGTGAGTGTGACCTGTATACGACTGATACGGACAAAAAATAAAACAGAGGTCCGTGCCATGATCCAAAACTAGTCGCTCGCTTTGCTCGCTCAAAAAAAAAATTAAAAATATAAGTTAGCAAATAGGTACTTTATATATAGGGCCGGTTGTTCCATACTCTGTTAATAAGTATAAACGGTAATTCAAGGAATTCCATTGGTTGTCATGGCAATATAGTCCTAATCAACTGTTTAAAATAAACCATAAACTATGTATTGAATAATTATTTTTTCTTATTAATTAATTCTGCAAAAGGCAAGTGGGTAACTATATTCTTGAATCGAAACCGTAAACAGAAATGTAGGTACGGCTTTGCGAAATCACTGTGCGAAGTATTTGTTTTTTTCAATGTTTTTCAGGAGCGAGTTGCAAATTTACTATGTGGTTTGAAATAACCCGCCAATAATGTAATATCGATTTTCGATTTATGAGAGGAGTCGACTTCAACGAGAGGTCGACGGACTACCAACCTTCCGACTCGAAACTCGAATCGAAACTTCATTTCATTCATTACAGTGAGTGAGTACGATTTTTACGGTGTGTGTGTGTGTGTGTTGTCTTGTTGAGGCACCATACTTGTAACCTTTTTTTGCTAAAAATGTCTGCTACGGTAGATAATTTAAATGATACATTTGAGTCTGGGGAATTAACAGAAAGTTCTATAGATTGTATCACAGATATATCAACTACTGCTTCTGAAAAGGTAAGTGTGTACTTCGTATGATTTCGAACTTCTGATATTGCATGCCAGCGTGCCTCGCCTTCCTGATTTTCAAGCCGCTTAGCATATTTGCATCATCTATTACCTACATAGCTAGTAATTAATTGAAATTGATGCTAAGGTCTCCGTGAAAGGAATTATAATAGTAATTATTATTGCCTAATGCTCCTACCAAAGACGTTACATTCGGTCCATATTTTCTGTACTTTGCCATTGGTACTAGGTAGGATAGGCTAGGTAAGCACCTAGGTAGGCTACCTCCTACTAGGTAGGTATACCTTGCCTAGTAGGCAATGTCCTAGTCATACTACGACCTACCTAGACCCTACTTAGTTGGTACGATCCTAAATTAGATTACATAAATCTAATCCCAAAACATAGTTGGCTTTGGGTTGTACTTGTTCTCATTGAATTTAAATCAACATGAGTTCAAAGCTTCCTGTAGTAACTACCTAAACGTACACAATGTCGATGATTGCGTGATCACTTGTTTCTGTTGACAACAGGAAGACGATGTCTTGAATGATTCCGTGGAGATCAGCGTCACAAAGGATGAGGTGAAGCCGGTTGATGACATCGTCGTCGATTACGAGCGGGAAGAGGGCGATGGACAGGTAGGATTCTGAAAGGAGTAGGAATTGAGGTTGTAGTGACATGAGATGAGGGCATGCATAGACTTTAAGCACTTTTTTTTAACTGAGTTTTTTAGATTGTAATGTTACTATAAGGCCCATTTGTACGATGCCCTGAACACTTGTTGGAGTTCACTATGAATTAGTGAAGAGCAGTCTTGATGGCTGTGCTCATTGACTGTTGCCAAGGTTACTACATAATTACAATTGATTAAAACCTCAGTGCCGTTGACTTGATCAGTACTGCGATCGTATAACTTTGCTAGGCAAACGATCGACAACTCTTATGAGAGATTGGCATTGTCTCGACTTTGTAATCGAACGACTATGACGTGTCAATGTTATTCTCCCATAAGGGTTTTCGATCGACGTTGACAAAAGTTACACCCACGATCCCTGTGCAGGACATTGTACAACTGTCAGAATTAGTTAATTTGCTCTAGTTGAACTTCCTCTTCATTTACTGAAGAGGGGTTGAATAGAAATTGATAATTATCAGTCTTTTGTTTCGTAAATTGTGTACATTACTGCTTCGGACACAATAACTGCGGGGTTTCCCTCGTAGGATAGAATATTAAGATGTGTAATTTTTGTGGACCTTGGTCCACAATTTTCTACGATCCTCGTCATTGACGCTCCGTTAAACCACAACAATCATTCAACCTATATTGAAGCTAGTTCGATTAAATTTTTAATGCCGTCATTTTATTTTATACCATAAAGTAGTTTGACCGTCGATTGTCCTATAGGTTAATGTATTGATTGGTTAAATCCCACAAAAGGCTATGCAGCAGACAATTATGTAAACAGTAAGGTACCAGAGAGAAATGAAATTCCTGGTTTTTACCAGGGTCATGAGCATTGAGTCCATCTCATTACCCTGGCTGGTGGATCCCTTCTTGGGTTTCCCTCCTGGTAGGGTGTGCATGGAGATTCCAATTTGACATTTATGTGGAGGAAACAAACCCCCTGCAAATAAACAAAACCCCTTGAAAGTCTGTGGGTTTTTCCAGCTTGCACTCTGTCAGGAATAAAGCAAAGGGATATTTATTTTGAAGGGGTAGGTATCTGCTTTGTTTTACAGGTTGATCATAGTGACCTGTTGATCAATAGTTTTGCTCTAGGATGATATTAAAATTAAAATCAGAGCTGTCAAAATAATCCAAAAGTTAGTAAGTAATACCTTGAGGCACACAATTAGAGGGCAAAGTCTTATTCAGAAAGAAGTCTTGAGTGCCATGATCTTGATTGAATAATTGTGCATCTTTTACTAAATGTGCACTAAATAGGTAGGTACATAGGTACCTACGTACCTAATGTTAATTAACTGGATAGTGTAGGTATTTTCTCTAATTTAGGCGAGATGACAAAGTCCTTGTTCAACATGTGACTACAATTTTTAATGGGACCGTGTCCTTTCCACTGGAAATTAATTTACAAAAAGGGTCAATTTATATGAGCGATTGTGTTTTCATGAAGGAGCAGATTCAGACAGAAATGAAATGAATTCTGTTGGCTAAGCAGGTTATTGAGTAGGTGGTACCAAGTAGGTTGTAGTTAATCTTCTGGGGCTGGATTCACAAAGAAGTATTATGTATCTCCTAATACGTACTATCTTTGGTATTATATTATCTTTCATTTAACATGGTGTTCTTGGTATTCAATCAAAAGATAATGCGTATTAGCAGATATAATACTTTTCATGAATCCAGCCCCTGGAGGGGCCAACCGCTATACCGGCCTGTGCTACGGGCTTGAAGCCACTCCCGGCTAGCCGCCACTCCTCCCAGGCGGAAAAACTCCAGGCAGAAAACGATTGCATTCGCACGCGCGCTTACGAGCGCCGTTCCAAGAGTTCCAGTAATTTTTTTAATGCGCGCCAGCCAATAAATACATTTAAAGTGATGCGGTTTGTAACATTGTGTAACTGAGACTCCAATGAATCACCTTCCATTTTTCGATACACTTTTTACACTTTGGGTGGCACGTAATTAAAATATGTCTGGGAACGTTTTGAAAAGAACTCAGAATGCACAAAAATTGTTCTATTCATCTTGCTGTAACGTCACAACTATTTGAAGTATCAAGAATCAAAAAATTTGAGGTGATTACTTAGAGTCTCAGTTAAACAATGTTACAAACCGCTAGGGATGTACGAGGTCAATTGACTGGTCAATTGACCGGTCAAATACATTGGGTCAATTGACCGAAAATATAAATATGTTTTTCGTCCCCAAATTGTATAAATTTGAATTTAAACATGTTGAAAATGGCTAACATGGCTCAAACTTGTGTTAAGAAGAAGAATAGGAAGAAGAAAATGATGAAGTTTTTGATTTGGCTTCATCGGATGATACTGATATCGCACTTCCCATTTAACTTGATACAGGAAATCAATAATATTTCAATGGTAATATGGATACTTAATCAAACAAAGTACCTAGTTGCTCAAAAATGTGTATTAAATTGAAAAAGCAAGTTCTCAATAAAATACTTCCCGAGTATAAAAAAATTACAGTTTTTGCGATTTTTGTATTTGACCGGTCATTTGACGTCAATTGACCGGTCAATTGACCCCAAAAGTATTTGACCGGTCAATTTCCATCCCTACAAACCGCATCTCCCTCGTGTTCATTGGCGCGAAATTAAAATATTCCTGTAACTCTTGCAACTGCGCTCGTATGACCGCGTACGACGCGACTCATTGCTGGCCTGGAGTTTTTGGCGCGTGAGGCGATATATGCCTGCAGAAAGTCTGCTTCAATCCATGCGGCAAATGGCCACTCCATCCATGTATATAACCTCCTTGGTACGTAACCTATTGTTGGCTTGTTGAAGCAGATTGTTGGAGGGTTGTTTGGCTTGCTCCAGGAGTATGAGTCCGAGGAGGAGACCGAGGAAGGGGAGTTGGGCGGCAGCTCTGACGAGGAGAAGGCTGACAGCGTGGTCGACGTCGTCAAGGAGAAGAAGCTGGACGACGACGAAGACAGGCGTAACCCTCAGTACATCCCTAAAAGAGGCACGTTCTACGAGCACGACGACAGAACTGCAGAAGAGGAGCCGGCGTGAGTACATCATAATTTCCCTCGCCCGGTTCTAATGGTTGAGCCGAGGGTGGCTAAGCCTAGAGAGTCTGAGGTATAACAAGAGAGCAGCCATGAGCTGGCCAAATTAATTACTGGACAGGTGCTCGGAAAGAGACTAAATATTTTATTTAATTTGTATCGAAACAGATGCCCACTATACTTCTACCATTATTGTTAGAGATATACGAATATTTACTCTCTTTTCGAGCACCTGTTCAGTAATTAATTGGCCAACTCATGGCCGCCTTGCGAGATGGCCACTCTCTGGTATTATCTGGCTCTGTAGCCACCATTTACTAGAGGCTACGACTTATATACTACTGGATGGGCAGGCTTGGGTCTTCCTGTTATTCTTTTTCTTCTCAGCTTCCTCGACTTATCCCCGTCTTCCCACCACCTGTCATCCTCTACTGCTGCTGCTACCTACTTTCGCAGTCTTCCCACTTTTTGTTGGACTTCCCACTTTCCCTGGTAAGGATGGACCTTTCCCTCTAACTTTTCATCATCATAATCATTCATCAGTCGCCATTAGTCAACGTTAACAAGTTGTTGCTTGCGCAGGTCAACCGAGGGAGCGGAGCCCGGGGAGCAGGAGGAGCAGGGCGTGGGCGGCAAGAAGGTGTGGAAGGAAGCGGAGAGCAAGTGGGCGCACGACATGTACAACGACGACGAACAGCGACCCAAGACCAGCGAGGAGCTGATTGAGCTGTACGGCTACGACATCCGCAACGAGGAGGGTCCGCCGCGCGCGCGACGCAGGAGAAGATACGGGTGAGTGGCAGCTGAATCATGTCTTGACCGTACCTAGCATGTTTTAACATTTTACGAGCTGTGATGGAGTTTTCATTGCATTTTTAATTGTCATTCAATTCTACAATTGCAAAAACCAAGCAAAAGTAACCAAGTGCCACTAATTTATAAATACAATGTGTGAGGCAATGAATTTGATATTTTTCCGTACAAAAAGTGCGGGTTTGAAGTTGCCGTAAAACTAGTACATCTTCTCCATTTTCCTAATTTTCTATTCGCCTCAACTTCAAGTCCCGCGTTCGGTCTCGTTCCGTTATTCCTGACTGAGATTTTTTCATGGTTTCCCTCAGTTGAGTGGTAAATCCTGGAAAGGTTCCCCATCAATTTGCCACAAACGTCTCCTTCCCACCGTCCATCGTTACCTATTCTTCATCAATCATCATCATGATCATTGCCTCACCATTAGCCTCGTTGTTCCCTCTCGTCCCGATGATCCTCTTCCTTCCCTCTCCTTGCAGCGGGTCCGAGTGTGAGTGTTGCCCACCGCTGAAGAAGCGGCGGGTCTCCGTGACTCGAGTGCTGTCGGGTTGGACGTCCTGTTCCCCGCTGCCCGAGTCGCTTCTCGCCAGGATCACGAGCGAGCTGCAGGCGGAATATACTCTCGATAGCTCATGAATGTGACTGTTATGTGATTTTTTCTAATTTATATGAATCAACTAGTACTAAATTAACAGTAACTCTTTCTATACAAAAGTGAGTTTTTATGTTTTGTAAGGCAACTTTAAAAAAAAATACGTAATAAAGCTTCCTTTAATGAACTAGTGCATTTTATTATTATCTGGGGTGTGGAAAGGTCGTCACTGAAAAAGACCCCAAAGCAAATTTGTATATGATATTGAATTTCATTTTCCAGTGCTTGTAATTTTGAATAGGTTTTAATTTTATAACTTGCTTTCTCTTACATATGTTTTTAAAGAGAAATATAGCTGCTCCTCTCAATTGAATGTTAGGACTACATGTTTTGTAAAAAATTGTGCAATACACTAAGTACCATACCTACTTAGGCACTTTAAACGGTTTATTATTCCTTTTGAGCATTACAAATCAAGGCTTTGAATATTTCGCATGAAGTAAACTAATTTCTGAAGTGAGGTTCAGATAAGTGATCAATCGATGATGAAGATTTTAGGGGAAATGTCAAATATTTCTCGAAACCTCCCAAACTACTTTTCAAATGGTCTTATGGTAGCAATACCAATAGATTCCATGTCTCTCGTCATGTTTCCTGAACGTTGCTGACGTCATGGTTTGTGTTTAGCCGCGGTCCCAACAAGTACACGCGCAACTGGGAGGACGAGGGGGCGTACAACAGACCGGGCTCGGTCCAGGGAGGCGGCGGGGGAGGAGGAGGGAGGAGGGGAGGCGAGGAGGAGGGCGGCAGGACGTTCTACAGCAATAACAGGACGAGGAGGGACAAGGAGGCGTTCCCCGCACTACCGGGCGCCGACACCTCCAACGAAGAAAACACAAACAGGTAAGTGATCATCCAGAACAAACATGATGTAGGTCAGGGGATCTATTTTTGAGATCGTTGGAGACATTTCGTACGGATTCACGGCCTTTTGTTTCGTCTGATGTCAGACGAAACAAAATAATACACTGACGTGGCTGATTGAATGCTATTTCCTTTGAAAGGGCGTCACTTTGTCACTCATCATGCTCGATTAAATGAGCTGAGCACTCGAACAATCTCGAAAATAGTGGTCCGGAGGGGTCAGGAACCTGCTATATACTCTGAGTAGTTCTTGAATGGCTCTTAACATTTTTCAAATCCTTTTGATGCTTGTGCTAGGACACAGCTTAAACTTGATTGTAGATCTTGTCCAAAATGCACAGAAATTCTTAAAACTAAGTTACCTATAGGATAGCATAATTTTAAATGAATTTATTTGAAGATTTCTCACAATTTGTATTTAAATTAACCTAACTGAACTGAAAAGGATCTCTTGGTTTTATAATGTGAAGTTACTCTTGCGTACTTCTTGCATGAGACATATTGTTTTGGTTCCATCATGCCTTGAGAGTTGACCTCTTGCGTTCCGCTCAGATCCGCCCCTCACGACGAGAGGCCGCTGAACCACAACGCGCCGCCGACCGCTTGGACCCGGCGCGACAACAACAACCCCCGGCCTGCGCCGCCGCGCGAGAACCCCCGACCCCCGCCGCCGCGCGACAACAACAGGCAGCAGCAACAGAACGCCAACGCAAAGTCCAACAACAACCGGCCGCTGCAGTTGACTCCGCCCCCTGAGAGGCGGGTCCTCAAGGAGAGCCAGCCAAGCAGCAGGCCGACGAGACATCCCAACGAGGACTTGCATGAGCCCATCAGGAAGGGTGAGTCACTTCGTAACTTTTACATTCATCCACTCTGTAATCGAGCAAAGTAGAGGCATGGGCACGTTAACTGGACACGCATTATTCTACTTAGCCAATAGTATTTTCATTACATTAAGTCAAGGAGACATACACATAGGGTGCATTACGGCCTAAGGGTACAACGTGAAAGTTAATTGTGATTATTTTACGAATTACGATCATCAATAATTTCATATTAACTTTTTGAGATTGTAACGGAGTTTGTAAGGTGCTCACTGTGTTCCAATTTAGTTGTAGTAAGCTTGAAATGTGCTGTCTCCGTAATTTTTTAATACCTACGCTTTATTTTATTGTTTAAAAGATGAAGCTTAAACAAACACTTAGACTGCGCGCAATCACTTTACCTTACTGAAGGTCTTTACTCTTTTTATTGGAGGAGATTTGCTAAAATTGACTGTGGAAAACATTCTTATTTAATGAACCTTAGTTGACTAGATAGGAACAGTAAAGAGTTCAGAAGGAAAGTGACTGAAATAAATGGATGTATAGAGAGATAGGAGGTAGAGTAGAAGAGTAGAGTGCAGTGTACATGTTACATGTACAATATTATGACGACCGCAAAGTTCTGTAAGATGAACTAACCAGACTTGTCTCTTGCAGCCGGCACGGGTCGCGGAGGCTTCGTGCGCCGCGGAGGGAAGCCGGGTGTGGAGGCGGTGCCCAGCCGCGCCGCCCCCAGCTCCAGGTTCCCTGCGCCGCCGGCGGTGGTGACGCGCGCCGCCCTCGACGAGAGCTACACTGGCAGCGAGAGCTCGCAGATGCCGGGTGCCGAGGGGCTCATGTTCTACGTGAGTTACACAACACCTATGTTGTCCTGGGATCATGTTGAATCAGTTCTGTATTGTAATAGTTTTTAAACTTGCAGGATTGCCATTGTCATTTACATGTTCCTTGGGATATTTCATACTGTATTTATTTTTATACCAATCACTATTTTCTACAGTTTTGGTTCTGACATTTTAATCGAAACAGTAGACAATATGTAGTAGGTAAAAAATAAACAATGTATTATCCCAAGGAACATGATCAACAATTCTTTTTATTTTCATTTACAAGGTAGATATCTCTCGCAATATAATTATTTTAACTCCCTGAACATTTGCGGAGTGCTTTTCGAGGTAATGTTGCTAAACCAATTAGAATATGTGTGCTAAGCATTATTGACATCTTGCTCGTCTAGGAGACTAGGGTTCAATGTCTTGAATGATTATTTAATAATAAATCCCCTTTATTGAAGGTTTGATTTATCAGTCTCGTACAGTGAAGTGGTCATTAATGCTGCAAGTCTCTCATTGGTTGTTGCCATGGTAAATCAGTAGACACAGTACTGACTGATGCCAAAGGGCATTGCCATGGTCAGTAAGAGGTTTGATGTCGCACTGCATCGAGTGTGTTGCTAACGTCTGCCTGCTTGTAGTCCAAGACCGCCGCGCCCGACCCCGGCAGCGGACCCAAGCTGAAGACTCGGGACGACCTCGCCAACGACCTCGCTCGGATGAACATCTACGAGTCGGCTGAGCAGGCTCGGCCGGCGCAGACCCGAGAGTTCCCTCGGCAGCCGGACAACAGTGAGTACACTTGAACACTTTTAACAGAGATCCAGCCATGCACAGAAAACATGTACACTCAAACAATTAATAAAACGGTATTCCAAAGAAACGGATTGGCTGTTAAAGGTACGATGGCATCATCCTATGAAGTCTGTGCTAATGCATCATCTAACTCTAGTAGGTGAGCTCTCATAATTGATAACAAACAAGGATTGATTGTCAAGGAACCAGACCGATTTATTCAGATACCGTTTTTAGTTGGTCGAAGTGTACGTGAGCGCTGGAAGCATAATATGATCCAAAGAATGAGTGATGATATGAAATACCTACAGTGTCAATATCAATAATTTGTAAGTGATCAGGGTGCTGCTTAAGGTCAATAGTTCAATTTTGACAGCTATTTCATATAAGATAATGCTAAAATATCTAGAAATTATTGGCCAATTTGGCTAAAAATGTGTAAAATATGAAAGCTCTGGTTACCTCAAAAACAATTTGGAGGTAATTTTTAAAATTTTGTTCTTGAACTGTAGACTAAGAGTAAATATACAGTTGGTCTTTCACACATGTGAAAGATGTCAGCGTGCTAATCCCTGTTCAACGTCGCTTGAAATAGGCCACCATTGCAGACAAAGGATCATCCCATAAGACATACTGTAAAAGAGCTCATACATACGTCGGAACAGAACGGAATGTGTGCAAGGTCGATGGGAATGCTGACGGTCTTGTGATGTTGCAGAATACCAGCAGCCGATGTCGGGCCGACAGCAGGCCGTGGTTCCCCCGCGGCTGCAGCAGGAGTCCAGCCGGCCGAAGAGATACTCGTCGCTGCGCCAACGCACGGTGCCCGAGCAACAGCAGCAGTACGCCCCGCCGCCGGCGCAGCAGCACCAGTACTACCAGACAGGTGACTTTAATATCTACTCCGCGAGAGAGTAGGAGTAGATTACTACAAATAGAGGGCTTCGTGTCTTAAATGATTTAAGATGAAATAGTTTTATTGGCGGTAAATCTCTGTGCATAGCTTTATTATCCGACCAATGCCTGCTGGTCAGCAGACAGCAAGTATCCCTCAGACTGGAACGAGGTTACAGAGTAGGTGTGAAAATACAACCTTCTCTCACTCACAACAGTAAGAAAGAGTATTTACCGCCAGTGAAACTATTTCATCAACAAATGGCTCCGATAAAAATATTAATATCTAATTTTACAAATTGACAACTTTAAAATTCTAATCAGGTCAACTCGGTTGGTTGTTAATATTTTGTGATGTAGTGGACTTAATTTTTTAAGAAATACCATTTTTGCAATATTTCAATCTCATTCAGAACAGAAAGTACCTAATGTGTATTATTTGGGGATATTTTGGGCATACTGGCACAAGTTAACCGAACAAAAAATGTAAATTAGATTGATTTTTTATTTACTTGCTAACTGTGAAAATATTGAACTCGATTAGTTGAGCCGTTTTCAAATGAACCGAGCCGCCAATTTGGGGTTTTCATGTCTGCATTTAACCATGTATTGTCAACTCTTACGTTGTCGTGCCGAGTTGCTTGGACCTGACCTTGACGTGTTCCCCGCGCAGGCTACGTGCAGCAAGTGCAGCCGCCGCTGCAGCTGCTCCAAGCGGTGCACGCGCCGCCGACCACGTACGCCGGCTCGTTCCCGTCGCCGCCGGCCTTCATCCAGCCCGCGCCGCTGCTGAGGCGGCCGCCCTCGCCCGCACACTACCCCCAGGCGGTGATGAGCTACGTGCAGCAACCGCAGCCCTTCCCCGCGCAGCCGTATCCGCCCTTCCAGGCCTTCACCACCGTGGTAGGTGCAATTATTTATTATTTATAAATTCAGGAGGATACAAAACGCATTTCTTTAGTTTATGCACAAGATAGTGTGCATAGTACAAGATAGTCTTTGGAACAATTGAAAATACAAGAAATTCATTCTTCTCAAGTTACCTAGTATAAAATATTCCTGATTAATTAGTTAGTTATTAATTAGTACATAAAACTTTTTATTTCTTATATATTTAACAGCTTCTATCTACCTAAGTACACTCAACAAATTATATCAACAACAAATCATAATACGGTATTTAAACAAAATGGATTAGATCCTTGTCAGGTTCCTTGACAATCAATCCTTGTTGTTGTAATAATCAATGAAATCATAGCTCACTACTAGAGTTAGATGACGCATTAGCACAGACTTAAATTATTTTTCAGCCAATCCATTTCTTTTGAATAACTGAGGGTATGTACTACGTATAGATAAAAGATGTCTCCGTATTAGTAGGTATTACTCTTCTCAGGGAATCACAGTACATTTATGTTGACTCTACGTTGGGTGACCGTCTCCGTAACATTGTGGTTGTGTGTGAAGGCTGCGCCGCCCCCGCAGCCCCCCGACATGGGCCTCTACCAGCCCCAGGGCGGCATCACGTACTACAGCCCCGAGGAGCAGATGATGTCGCGCGCGCTGACGCAGCGCAGGCAGCGCACCGCCATCCCCATCGTGCCCCCGCCGGACAGGTACCGAGGCAGGGGCAGGCGGATGGAGGGGGATGAGGAGGACTACGGCGGTCAGGGAGACCAAGGTAGGTTCAAACCTTTGTATTCTCTGAATATCATCACTTTCTAACCAGAATGCCCTGAGTCCCCATTTAACATGTGTTGAAGTAAGTTGTGACTTATAGTGACAAAAAGTATATTGAAACACGTTTTGGTGATTTACTTGAAACTGGTTTCATGTCAGTTAGATGTTTCATGGGGAAATAGTCCGTCCCATGATAACTTGGTGGAGAAAACTTCGGGTGAAACAATTACAGTAAACCCTCGTTATTACGAACTTCAATAATTCGAATTTAGGGGTAAATTCGAACTAGGTGCATGGTCCCAGTGGACAGGATAGGTTTTTACTTGTTAAATCATTTTTATAAATCGAATTTTAGGTTAATTCGAAATTCGAACTGAATTTTGGTCCCAGCCCATGTTATTCCTTGCATACAGTTGTTTTAATTCGAACTTTGCAAAAGGATTGATAAAATAATCGCGAACAAACTACGAAAAAAACAACACTCAAAACAAAACACAACCTTCAATGGCGTCAAAATTACGTCATGTGGCTTGCGAGGTTGGCCAAACTGCTGTTACAGGTTTGCCAACCCCACTTTTTTGCAATGGCGGGAATATTCCACAGGCGGGAATATTCAAACTTCATGAAAATGCACAAAAAAAATTGCATTAATTAGGATATTTCGAACTTTTTTAATTCGAACTGGGATTTTTTGGGTCCTTTTGAATTCGAATTAACGAGGGTTTACTGTATTTAGATTAAATATTCCCAAAGTCTAGTAACTCCTACAGCAGTTAAAACTGTCCTTCCTATCCAAGTCGTACAATTAATCTACTTAAGCTCTAATGGATGTCGACTTTAAATATCATCGATGCAAATCAATAACGTTCATCTGCCATGTTCCGTATTTCCCTTTCTTTACATGAGAAGTGCCACAAACGTCAATTTTCATGCTCTTCTAACAATTCTCAATCTAGTCGGGCGCTAGCTCGACGCTGCCAAGCACCGCTCTAATACAACGTGCGAGCTACTACCAGACTTATACTGCAAGCGCTTCGGGCCCGATTTCGGGGTGTCAGTACGCATGCAAGCATTTAGAAATGAAAGTTGAAAACCATGGTTATCGGGTATATTTAGCCACCTGACAACACCTAACCAAATATCAAAGTGCTGCGATCATCCCTTCGGGGTGAATTTTGGGCCTCAAACATGCAAGGATTGACTTTCATGTTAGTTAGTTAGTTAGGCACGGTCAATTTGTTTGCCCCTCTCCACAGGTTGAAAGGTTTGTCCTAGAGAGTTGAAATTTGGCAGAGACATAGAGTCATATTTATAGCAGTGCCCTTTGAAAGAAAATCTGAAACATTTCGACCGGAAGTGAAGTTATTACAATTTTAAATTTTAAATATTTTAAAAGTCAAACGGGTCCATCGAGAGTTTTGAAATTTGGCAACAATAAAGACAATGTATTGCTAGACACTCCACTTCAAGAAAAATCAATAAATTTAAACCGGAAGTGGGAAAATTATCAATATTTACGTTCCGCCCTTCTTCTTTGATACACTAAACAGCGGCTCTAATTCCCATCGGACTGATAGCTCATGTTAGGAAGGCAGCTGGCTTCGACATCTGCATAACACGTTCGATTCCCGATCCCGGAAAACTTTTTTTTTCATATATTATTTTTTAATTTGTATAAGCGATGATACCTTCATGGATATATATTCAAATGAGAGGTCCAGGGATGCTGTGAAGATCATCAATAGACCGAAACATCGCAATCGCGGCACGCCAGTTGCCATCGTGAACACTGAAGATATCAGGGAATCAGGAATTGCGCACGTCGTTTTACGCTCCACCTTTCTTCTTTGATATACTACACAGGTTTATATTTCAGTGTGGCGAATTGGCTCGGTCACATGAGGCAAGTGACTTCGATCACGGCGTTGCCGGGTTCGATCCCCGTAACAAACGTTTTATTTTTTATCTTTTTATTTACTTAAAAAATGTTTAACCTTCTTGTGTATATATTCAAAATGTTAATCCGAATACATTCAACGATTACATAGCTACTCTTTTTAATATTATACTCATTGGACTCTAGTAATGATTGTCAATGTACACGTTGTACGTAAAGTTGTGCAATAAAACAATTTGTGGTCATGCTAATCAACATAATCTTGGTGGCTCAGTTACTAAACTAGAAACCACACAAAAAAGGCTCCATTACTGGGTGCACAAGGTTGTCCCAGCTTTTAATTTATTCGAATAATTTAATTATGTAAAATTCAGTTAATTAAGTAAATAGTAAAGTACAGTAAAGGCTCCATTACCAATATTCAGTATATACAACTTTTCATTTGTCACACTTATTTAATTATTTAAAATAGAGTTAATTTGTCAATATCTAGTCGGGCGCTAGCTCGACGCTGCCAAGCACCGCTCTAATACAACGTGCGAGCTACTACCAGACTTATACTGCAAGCGCTTCGGGCCCGATTTCGGGGTGTCAGTACGCATGCAAGCATTTAGAAATGAAAGTTGAAAACCATGGTTATCGGGTATATTTAGCCACCTGACAACACCTAACCAAATATCAAAGTGCTGCGATCATCCCTTCGGGGTGAATTTTGGGCCTCAAACATGCAAGGATTGACTTTCATGTTAGTTAGTTAGTTAGTTAGGCACGGTCAATTTGTTTGCCCCTCTCCACAGGTTGAACGGTTTGTCCTAGAGAGTTGAAATTTGGCAGAGACATAGAGTCATATTTATAGCAGTGCCCTTTGAAAGAAAATCTGAAACATTCTGACCGGAAGTGAAGTTATTACAATTTTAAATTTTAAATATTTTAAAAGTCAAACGGGTCCATCGAGAGTTTTGAAATTTGGCAACAATAAAGACAATGTATTGCTAGACACTCCACTTCAAGAAAAATCAATAAATTTAAACCGGAAGTGGGAAAATTATCAATATTTACGTTCCGCCCTTCTTCTTTGATACACTAAACAGCGGCTCTAATTCCCATCGGACTGATAGCTCATGTTAGGAAGGCAGCTGGCTTCGACATCTGCATAACACGTTCGATTCCCGATCCCGGAAAACTTTTTTTTTCATATATTATTTTTTAATTTGTATAAGCGATGATACCTTCATGGATATATATTCAAATGAGAGGTCCGGGGATGCTGTGAAGATCATCAATAGACAGAAACATCGCCATCGCGGCACGCCAGTTGCCATCGTGAACACTGAAGATATCAGGGAATCAGGAATTGCGCACGTCGTTTTACGCTCCACCTTTCTTCTTTGATATACTACACAGGTTTATATTTCAGTGTGGCGAATTGGCTCGGTCACATGAGGCAAGTGACTTCGATCACGGCGTTGCCGGGTTCGATCCCCGTAACAAACGTTTTATTTTTTATCTTTTTATTTACTTAAAAAATGTTTAACCTTCTTGTGTATATATTCAAAATGTTAATCCGAATACATTCAACGATTACATAGCTACTCTTTTTAATATTATACTCATTGGACTCTAGTAATGATTGTCAATGTACACGTTGTACGTAAAGTTGTGCAATAAAACAATTCGTGGTCATGCTAATCAACAGAATCTTGGTGGCTCAGTTACTAAACTAGAAACCACACAAAAAAGGTTCCATTACTGGGTGCATAAGGTTGTCACAGCTTTTAATTTATCCGAATTATTTAATTATGTAAAATTCAGTTAATTAAGTAAATAGTAAAATTCAGTGAAGGCTCCATAACTAATATTCAGAGTATTAGGTGTTTACAACTTTTCATTTGTCACACTTATTTAATTATTTAAAATAGAGTTAATTTGTCAATATTGGTGGCTCAACAAGAAACAAGAACAACACGAAACAAGAAACCACACAAAAAGGCTCCATTACGTGCATCCATTACGTGCATTAGGTTCTAAAATTAATTTAATTATTTTAATTATGCTAATTTGTCAATCTTGATGGCTCAGTTACGAAACAATAAACCACACAAAAAGGCTCCATTACTAGGTATATTAGGTGCTCTTTGCTCCTAATACTCTAAGAGACTAATGCTCTGGTTCTCTGGTACATTTTTAATAAATGAGACTACCAATGGATGCTGTGAAGATCATCAATAGACAGAAACATCGCCATCGCGGCACGCCGGTTGCCATCGTGAACAGTGAAGATATCAGGGAAACAGGAATTGCGCACGTCGTTTTACGCTCTACCTTTCTTCTTTGATATACTACACAGGTTTAATTTCAGTGTGGCGAATTGGCTCGGTCACATGAGGCAAGTGACTTCGATCACGGCGTTGCCGGGTTCGATCCCCGTAACAAATGTTTTATTTTTTTATCTTTTTCTTTACTTAAAAAATGTTTAACCTTCTTGTGTATATATTCAAAATGTTAATCCGAATACATTCAACGATTACATAGCAACTCTTTTTAATATTATACTCATTGGACTCTAATAATGATTGTCAATGTACACGTTGTACGTAAAGTTGTGCAATAAAACAATTCGTGGTCATGCTAATCAACAGAATCTTGGTGGCTCAGTTACTAAACTAGAAACCACACAAAAAAGGCTCCATTACTGGGTGCATAAGGTTGTCACAGCTTTTAATTTATCCGAATTATTTAATTATGTAAAATTCAGGTAATTGAGCGAGCGAAGCGAGCGTCTCCTTTTGGCTCTTTTGGCACGGACCTCTGTTTTTTTTTTTTTTTTTTTTTCTGTTACTGACGATATACAGGTCAGAGTTTTTCTTCGATCGAGCTGAAATTTTGCACACAAGTACGTAACATTTCTGATTGTTGCAGACCCTAATTTTTTTGAAATCCCCTGATTGGTGCAAATTTTAAAAAAATTATCTTTCGATTGGTTGGTTTGATCAATTTGAAATTTAGCAAAGACATTGCAACCAACATTGTACCCAATCATAATAAATTTCAGCCAAATCTACCCATTGGTTCAAATTTGAAACCATTTTTCCTGTGATTTTTGAAATTTAAACTAGAACCGATTGACCGATCAACTAAAAACTTTGCATGGTCATTGGTACCAACATTTAAGGTATTTTTGCCAATTTTCAGTCAAATCTGTAGTTATTTTCAAAAGGTTTTGTAATTTTAGTGACATTTTGCGTGTTGGCTGTCAAATTCACGGCGACTTCGAATCTTCAGTTCAAGGCAAGGTAGTTAGAGCAGAAAGTTTCAAACGAAATGAAACTAATAATGACCGTTCAACAGATTGATCTGATATTGTGTACACACTAATATCATATGATTTGAGTGGTCCCAGGTATATTTTTTTAAAGAGATCCTGTGATTTTTGAATATTAACAAGGAACAGTTCAATCATAAGGGTTGATACTATCATTTTAGGAATATTTAGAGATTTTTATTCAAGTCTGACGAAATTCAAGATTTATTGGCTTTTAATGATATTTTCGATAGACATAATTTCGGTTCGAGGTGTTCCGCGTATCCGTGCTCGCTCATCAACGCGTTTCTCAGAGCGTTTTCCTAGTTTAGTAAATAGTAAAATTCAGTAAAGGCTCCATAACTAATATTCAGTGTATTACGTGTTTACAACTTTTCATTTGTCACACTTATATATTATTTAAAATAGAGTTAATTTGTCAATATTGGTGGCTCAACAAGAAACAAGAACAACACGAAACAAGAAACCACACAAAAAGGCTCCATTACGTGCATCCATTACGTGATCACAACTTTAAGTTTCTAAAATAAATTTAATTATTTTAATTATGCAAATTTGTCGATCTTGATGGTTCAGATACGAAACAAGAAACCACACAAAATGGCTCCATTACTAGGTTTATTAGGTGTTTACAACTTAGTAAAAATTATTTCATTATTTCAGATGTTGTAATCTGTCAATCTTAGAAGCTCGGTTACAATAAACAAGAAACTACACTAAATGGTCCATGATAATTAATGGAAATCTGTGGGTATGAGAGATTTAAATTTCATTTCATCATCCAACAATGCTTACGTTAAAAAGTTAGAATAATAAAACGCTTTTAAATTGTCATGATTTATTTCCAAACTGTGAGTCAAAGTCTCATCAAGTGACATTGTTTAATGGAAATAAATGAAACTGAAACTGATGTTCCTCCTAATCTGACACTAATAAAATAAACATTGGTTTTGATGCGAACGTTATATACGAAAGTGGTCTGGCTTGTTTACATCGGCAATACAATAATATTCTTCAAGTATCTAGGCAATAGCACGAAGTTGTTTCCTGGTTTGAAAATATGAAAATATTATCTTCCACAGCAACATCACAAAACAATATAATAATCACTAAATAAGATCAGTGGACTAATTAAAATGCAAGCTCGATAACTGTTTACAAGTACCTATAGAAGAAGACAACAATACTAAATGGACATCGATCGTATTTGCCATGAACAAACAAATGTAAACATTAAGTTGACCTGACAGGGAGAGGCAGAGAGGTGGAGATGCCAGGTATAGGCCGGCCCATGCTATCCGTGTACATAGGCGAGTAAGGCGGGTAGCGTAAATTTCATCACTCGTCATACTCCTTCCCACCAGCACTATAAACACCAGATGGCTCAGCTAGTTAATCTTAACTAAGTTCCTTTTAAGTTACATTGCCTTCCAAAAACCATCCGGATTTTATTTAAAATGTGTTGTAAACATCTGTAAGCCTGCACGCTTTACCAATTGAGTTTATACTTCGGAACTTTGACATAAAAGAGTGAACATGGGAGAATTTAAAAATGAGGAAACGCATTTGCAATCATCTTTCGTGTACCTTTCAGTTTACCTAGTGGCGACAAATACGCGTTTTACGAGATGAACGCACAAATTCCGGTTTACACCGGAACAATACACCTACAATTTACGTTATTCACATGACTCAAAGCTGTGAACTTTTAACAAATTATAATTTGATATAACTCAAATTCAACCAAAAGAAATGGACCCTTTCGTTATACTAACTTCGGAACTATTGAAATAAAAACAGAAAACTTTAGACAAGAAGTGACGTTGTTGGCGTTAACTGTAATGATAGGTAACACTTATTGATCAGTGAAAGCTGCTATAAACTTATACCCCATATGACATGTTGTACAAAAACAAAAACTTGTAAAAAAAACTGCCAAGCACCTTCCCACTTAAAACAATTGAGATCTAAAAGAAGGGCCAAGCAATAATATATTGTTTAAACATTTTCGCACTTAAAATTCGTGAAATCATTTCGCCCAGTTACTGCCGCCAAGCACAACACTAAAAACCTAATGTTGTGTCCAAATTTGAAGAATACAATCTAAGTGAACCATCATTGTAAATTTAACAAAATTATAAAAATTAAAAACGACTTCAAAATAAATTTAAAATTGAAATTAAAAAAATTAAAAATAAAGCTTGGCGCATTGAATTTGCACCGACCATATTGTAGACTTCCTCTATCTTCTTCCTACTTTCTGTCTTTCTTCGGCTCCTTTATCGTCATCTTCTTTCTTATGTTGCCTTCTTCTTGACACAATGCGCCTAGCTTTATTTTTAATTTTTTTAATTTCAATTTTAAATTTATTTTGAAGTCGTTTTTAATTTTTATAATTTTGTTAAATTTACAATGATGGTTCACTTAGATTGTATTCTTCAAATTTGGACACAACATTAGGTTTTTAGTGTTGTGCTTGGCGGCAGTAACTGGGCGAAATGATTTCACGAATTTTAAGTGCGAAAATGTTTAAACAATATATTATTGCTTGGCACTTCTTTTAGATCTCAATTGTTTTAAGTGGGAAGGTGCTTGGCAGTTTTTTTTACAAGTTTTTGTTTTTGTACAATGGAAATTTACCTAATTGTAGGCAGAATGTTGAAGACAATGTACAAAGAATGCAGTTTTGTCTGGAAATTGCAATTCAGCTGAAAATATCAGGGCAATAAGATCACTTGATGAAAAACAATTGGTAAAGGTGTTCAAACGAACTTTACATATTTTTCAAAAAGTCGTTCGGAACATAAAGGAAACTTTAAAAGTTTGAAACATTCGGATTTGAATCGATCTTTACTCTTTTTGACTTTGTAGTTCAAGGAGGTGTAAACTAAGTGATTCATATTTCTTGTAAATCGAGATACACCAAACATACACTCTAGTTCTACCAAGCGGTGTGCGACCCTTCTTGCTTATTGCCGACCAGTACTGTTCATCACGGATCTGTTTGTACATCACGTGATCTGTTTGTTCATCACGGATCTGTATGTTCATCACGTGATCTGTTTGTTCATCACGAGATCGGTTTGTTCCGCTAGATGGCGGCGACTACCAGGGCGACCACTACTCCGACGACGACGGCCGCTACGAGGAGTACAGCGACGCCAAAGTGGACGCCGGAGACGCGAAACCGGAGGGAATGAAGCAGAGCAAGTCCAACGCGAGGTACGAAGACGCGGAGACCAGCGTAGAAGCGGAGTCGTGAGACGTCACCGGCTGATTTCTCCGTGAAAAAGAGAGATTCCATCTTCGAGGGCAGCGGCAACGGCAAGCTGTCGGCAACGATTCGTCCAAATCACCGATAACAGAGGAGGTGAATTACAGTAGTCTTTGATTGGTCGATTTGGATGTTTTGCTGATATCACTTGCTAAAATCAGGCTCGGTTAGGTCTGGGAGATTTATACTGGATTGGAACTCCTATTGAAATATACCTAATTTGTCTCTATGTTCTCAGTATAATGCAGTTTTGAATGCTATTGTGTTTTTGTTAGTCTTCTACATTTTATGTTGAAGTAGTAGGTACTTACCGAAGCGATAAACAAAAGGAAAGCAATTCTAAGTATTGAATTGCTAATTAGTAATTATGATATGCATGTCATTATGATACATATTCCGTAGCTGAAGCCATGCGGTATCGTAAATCTCCCCCACCTAACCGACCTGTGTCAGTAATCCGTGTTCCCAAACGGGACTCGGTCAGCGCTGCGTTTTCAATGTCGCTCTACTTTTCCTGCACTCGACCGTCTACGGTTCTGTGACAAGGTTTTTATAGGCTCATAACCTGCTTTGCGGTCGATCCAGTCGTGTCTTTGGATCTCCTAGCTTTGAATACTTTGTTTATTTCATTGTTGTAATAACATTACTAAATATGTAGGTAAAGGTAGGTAAATTAGGCAGGTACGTAAAGAACTACTTGGTTGCTATTATGGGTGGTAAAAAGTTAGAGACGAATTACATGAATAATGGCTGATATAATTAATTATTAACAACTTTTATTATTAAGTATACCTGTTAGGTACTTATAGATATATAATTTGTTAATACTAAGGTAAATTAGTTATTGATGATAATTAAATAATAATTGAGAGGAGGACTCACCATGTAAGATGCCATTTTGGCATCTTTTGGGGATTTTGGCCGTCTTTTTAAAGATTGACTATCAATTGACAAAGTTGTAATCATTTAATTGCTCTTTGTGCATGAGTACTTAAAAAATATGTTAGTATGTGCAGTTCAAGTTTGAAATTGCTGAATTTGATGTTCAATTCAAACCACTCTTAACCCTTTAACAGGTATGCACGTATCTCGAACGTGCTGGCATTCTACATATACATAGAAAAAAAATAAAATTAAAATTGCAAAAAAAAAATTTTTAAATTTTTTTTTTTTAAATTTTAAAAATTTGTTTAATATTTGATAGCTTTATATTTTCATCATACAAAAATCTGCTTCCTAACACATCGCAAAAAGAACATAGATTTTTTACCCCTACCTACCTACAAATTAACTCACTAGTTAAAGGGTTAACTTACCATGTAGATCAAAATTTAAAAGAAAGACTGTGATACACAAAGAAAAATTCATTCACCGTAACTTTGTCTCTTCAAGAATGCTTATCTTTATTGAGACAGTCAGGATCCAAAGTGGCGGAAGTCTTCCTTGGTCGTCCTTCGCCTAACTTACACAAATCACGGTTCCGACTTCACCTCAGATATCTTCTACGTACATCGAATGTTTGTTACATAACAAGGAAGTACAAATCTGATGCGATTGGGCTGGCAATACGACAGTATACTGTGACTTCTTCATACCATTGCATTGAAACTTTGTGATCATACTAGTGCACTCAATGCTGCCTATGTGAATATTATCTAATATAATTACTAATTTTAATTAGTAATAGCGTGGACTTATGCACCTTTACGATGACTGACCTTCTTTGATAATGTTTTATTTTACACCAAATGATATCGAATGATTGATGTAAGAGTTCTTAATGAAATCTTTATAAAAACCTTTTTTATAGGGGTGTGCGAATATTCGAATTAGGCGAAGTATTCGGCCGAAGTCAAAGTATTCGATCTCGAAGTCGAATATTGATTTATTATATGTCGAACACTTCGAAATGTCGAAGTATTCGTTCAAATTCGAATAGTGCGCACGCGCGTCGGTAAAGAAGTTTCCATTTGACCAATCAGCGTACATCTCGCCCAAGGACAAGGTCGCACGGCGCGCACCTTTGGCGCGCACAATACACACACCCCCCTCCAAGTTCCAACGCCAGCACTCGTTTTGTGTCAACAGCTGACAGCTGATTTCAATTTGTTGCATTCGCCGTGCCAAGCAAATTCATGTGTTTTGTGTTGTGTTTTTAATTTTGCGAAATATTTCCGACACGAAGTCAAACTATGGAGTCTGCTAACGCAAATTTAGAGCAAGGAAACGCGGCTTTGGCACTCTTTTTCCTTGGCAAGGGCGAAGTGCAACACACGTCAAAGCATTTTGAAGACGCCTTATCTTCAACTTAGGTACAAGCTTATTGAGCAGGAAATAATTTCCTTTTGTTAATAGCTGATATTACATACAATATTTCGATATTGTTTCAATTTTAGGTGTCTATAGGTATTTAATTTTTACTGTTCAATATCACATTGTAAAAAGTAGGTATGTTTTTATTTATAGGCACAATACCATGCTACCTACCTATGTCTGATACTGTTACATTAATTAAAAAATATAAATCTAAATTTCTTGAATTCTTTTTTAAATTTGTTGGTAGGAAAAATAGCATTATTTACAAAAATATTCGACTTCGAGAAACCATTCGAGAAACTTCGATATTCGAATTCGACTTCGAGAAATTCATGGGCAACTATTCGACTTTGACATCAAAATTCACTATTCGCACACCCCTACTTTTTTAACATATTAACCTTTAGCAAAAGATCTGGCAATTTGAAGCGAGTCTTCACTACCCAGCAATCCGTTCACTTGTCAGTTACTGTACCTGTATGAGTCTGTGTCCTTGGTAAATAATCATTTATCTACTTGAATATTAAATAAATGGGTACTTCTTAATTATTGAGATACCTAATTAAGTATTAAGTATGAGCTGGATACATACAATTTAATTTTACATAAGGTCTAATATAGTATATTGCACATTGTAATTTTCACTACCTAGTACTTTTACAAAGGTTTGATTATGATTTTGTAAATATCTATTAATATAGGTACCTAAAACCCAAATAATTGTTATATATAATTTATGTGGCAGTTCTTGCACAATTACGTAAGTAGCTTTATAGTTGGAATTGAAGTGTATGCTTTACTAGTTTTTCTTTGCGATTCGGATAATATGCCCTGCTTTTGAAGAGTGGGTGATTTATAATTACAAGGGATACCTATTGTACAATGATAAATAATACTAGTGTGCTATACTAATAAATTATTTGTACTAGTTGTTCAAGTTTTCAGGTAGCCATAATGGTCCTCTTAGATTAATGACCATTGATCAATGAATCTAATTTCTTTTTCGTATACTACCTAGTACCTACTTTGTACCTATCTATCTACTACTTTTTTTATTAACTTGGTATGAAGCATTAGAATAAATTAAGTTTAGTATCTGCTAAATACCTAGTATGTATGTAGTATGTACTACATCCTGAACTTAAGGGAATGTTAATTTTAATTAAATGCTCTGTAGGTTCTACTATTTATATTTGTAATGAATAGTACTTGTAGTACTACTTTACTAAGTAATTTTGTAAAATGAAAGGTTTTGAAATTAATTTACCATATCTGAGATTCGTTCAGTAGGTACCTAGTACCTACCCACTTGCCTTGCTAATTTTGATCTACATTGTTTCTGAGCACTATTAGAAGAAAGTTTTTTTTTACTAGAAGTAGAATTTTAATTTCTTTAGACATTATTTTTACATACCTACATTTTTTAATAGTAACAGACATTGAATGAGAATATTATGGAATGTGATGAGAGTAACTTGTAAAATATATTGTCTGAAATGTTTAAATGTGACTACAATTACTACTGAAGATCTTCTCATCCTGAAACTTAAAGTTCTCCTAATACTCAATTATAACCTTGTATAATATCATGCTAAAGTGATTAGCAAGCGATCTGTGGATTGGACTTTCCTTGAAAAAAGAACACAGTATTTTGCAAGCCCCTTAGGCTGCATATCACCAAGATTCCAAACCCAGGTTAGAGGCGGTAAACCTGGTTTAGAGGCTCCTAAACCAGGTTTACCGCCTCTAACCCGGGTTTGGAATCTTGGTGAAACGCAGCCTTAGTAAGCTTGACCGAAGAGATGGCTCGACATAACAATGGGGCATGGTGTGCACACAGGTAAAGTAGGGGACGGCGAAATAAAATTACCCTTTTCCAATCCCCAGATCGCCTGCTGGGTACATATTCTATATTTCCTTTTCATCTCGTTACGACTGCCTTCATTTCACTGCCATTAAGAATAAGATAGCATTACACCGAAATGATGGCGGCCCCAACGAGATCAAAAAGAGATACAAAATAGGGCCCCTGGTCACTGTAGAAGGGTCACATAGATTGCGAGACCTTTTTTATAATTTTAGAACTGCAATGACCGGAATTCGTTTTTTATAAAGTTTACAACCCTATTCCATAAAAGTGCAGAATACAAAATTTTAAAAAATCGTTTCCCACCAATACTGAACTGTTTAAGGGTAAGTTTATATAGGTCTGTTTGTTTGCCAAAATCCAGTGCCAGTTCGAGCAAGAGCAGCTTCAGAGCAGAGCAACATTGGATGACATCATTCTTAGACCCGAGCAACTTCGAGCAGCTGCTCTTTTTAGTAGCAGGCGAACGGCCATTTCTTGTTTTTAGCGCCATTTGTAAATACATGATTACGGTTACGGACATATTAATAATTACGTACATTCTGACAGAATATCAAAGATATAATTATTAACAATATTACTACAATATGGTGTTGAAACAATACTAGTACTAAAAACACGTCACCACATTACTATCTTTGTTATAATATTTTGTAATTCAAATCAAAATCTTCGTACTTCCCGTGCAGGCAGAACTCACTCCGTCAAAAAAGTCCGAGCAGAAATATCTGCTCGAACTTGCTCGACTGCTCTGATCCGACCCTGCTTGATGGCAGCCGAACGGCCATGAGCAGGCTGCTCAAAGTGGAGCAGGGCAAACGAACAGACTTAAAGTATTACTGCTGACTGATGAGTGATGACCTAGCAATCAGGTCATATTCAGGTATTGAATCTTCACTGTTCAGAAAAAACTATTACAATTCTTTTGGTCTTGATTTTCAACAGAGGAGATCATTTTGTTTCGTAGCACACTGCGTTTTTCTAGTAACAGTTAATCTTGAAACTTCGAATAAAAAAATGATATCTTCAGTTTAGTGTGTAAAATGGAGAGATTTTAAATTTTACCGCCTGCAAGATAAAACGTCAAGGTCAACAGTGTTATCTGGTGTAATGTTCTGAAATTGGCTCAGCAACGTGCTAGAGCCATCGCAATGACGATATATCGCAGTAATTGGCCAATGGGCTTGCAGTTTGTGTTCCTGTGACGTCATTATGTCGTCAAGCATACTCTCTCAATGTTTTCTTTTCATGACGTATGCAACGCCATTATCATCAATTTCCACCATTTTCTAGATGGGTGTTCTTCTAGATCGTGCAGCAGGTTTTTCGTGATGTGTTGTTAATTTTTCTTCTCTATTGCTGAAAAACCGAATGCCACTTGATAGTTAAAATGGTAAGTTAATAATACCATCTTTTTCTTGCACAATTTACCGAGTTTATCACGCAAGCTCTTCGTATGCACCTATTCCCAACTTTACTTCTTCACGCAAGCGCATGGATTTTTCTGAAATGATAGGTTATTGGCACATTGATGTCAGGTCAGGCCAAAACATAATGATCTAAAACCAAACCGTTCTACTAGTACGTAGAATACCAGCAATACCAGCAGCAATACCTGAATATCGCCATTTTTGTACTTTAATGCAAAATAAAGATAAATTGAATTGAATTGAATTGAAAAATCTGAAGATGTATTCCTCACCTAGGCATCCTCTACATTCAACATTTCTTTTTCAGCCTAAGTCAAAGAAATTTATCGACCGCAAGACAGCTGTGACATTTCACCTCGTACACAGGAGCCAGCAAGATCCGTTAGCAGCAGACGAGACAGCTCCCCAACATGTGTTACTTGAGGCTCGGGATAAAAGATCAAAGGAAGACAAAAAAGACAGATCTAGGACAGACGCTCTCCAGAAGTTCGGCATATACTATGACGACGATTATGATTACTTACAACATTTACGAGACGCAAACACTCTCACTGTTGGGTGGGAACCTGTTGAAAGATTCCGCATTCCGAGAACTGTGCCGACGAAACTACCAGGATCTCAAGAATCTAAACCGAAACTCAATTTACCATCGTCGGTGTTTGCGTCTGAAATGGAAGAGGATGTCGGATTGTTGAACAAAGCAGCCCCACAGACAGGTAATGTAAATTGAATGATAGCTAATGGTGTTTAGGTCTTACTTATAATAATACAATACTACTTCTCATTTTTGCTGTTGCGAAAGTGATGTTTATTGAAATAAAATGTCTAGGTGTACCATTTCTTGTATTTGTGGTCGGCATCTTTTAGAATATTTTCAAGACACTCCGTAGCTACCTAATTATCATTTCATATGGATGTGATGTAGGTGAATTTATGGAAAATTAAAATTGGAACATTTGTGGAAATATTTCCAAGAAAATAGCAGCAAATTTTCAGTCAGTTTTTTTAGCCTGTACCTTCTAGCTTGTTCCACATTAAATGTTTGTCAGTAATCGAATACGTTACAGGTCAGAATTTGATCTTCACTGTTCGACTTGGATAGGTATGACAGTTTTATGTGCTGTAAGAGTTACTCGACATCTGGGAATATGTAAAACAATTGTTTCGCAGAGATATGCCACTGCCACGTTCGGGTGGAATGGGTCTCTAGCCCGAGACATCTGATTTACGTTACGAATGTCTCATGCTCCTCAGGACTCCGCCTGGACCTGGATCCCGACATCGTCGCCGCGATGGACGACGACTTCGACTTCGCCGACCCCGACCGAGAGCTCGAAGACAACTTCATCGAGCTGGCCAACGCCGAGGCGGATTCGGACTACGAGGACTGCTCGTCGGACGGAGCCATGGCGTCGGACGAGGAGGAAGACGAGGTGGGGAGTCTGGGTGAGCGCCAGTTCGCCGACGAGGAGACCAAGTCGAGGTTCACAGAGTACTCAATGACGAGCTCCGTCATGCGCCGCACCGAGCAGCTATCCATCCTCGACGGCAGGTTCGAACATGTGAGTCGGCGGCTTTAGCACCTTGAGATTCTTCTACTGTTGATCAGATACCTACCTAGTGTCTTTTAGTTTTGCGAAGTTAATTTATGTTTAGTAGGTACCTCTTTATACCTAAATGAAAATAAACGTGGTATGGAGCAAGTTGGCTCAGACAGTGTAATTCTTGAACTTGCACCCTGGAGATCCCAGGTTCGATTCCCGCCACCGGGCAGGAATTTCTCACAGTTGATATCATATGCTGGGAAAGTTTGTTCCCTACTAAATGACTACGAACGCCTCCTTTCCAGCGTCCATCCTTAGATGTACCTACTTCGTCATGATTTCTTCATCATCGTCATCATTAATCTGTCGCCATTAGCCTAGTTGCAGATCAATAAACGATGACCACCAAAATAAAAAATTGCAATTGAAAATATGCAATTGCATTCTCTGAAGCACAAAAAATAAGTTAATAACATTACGTAGGTAACACGTAGGTAGGGCCGAATTGGGAATGAAGGAAATCAATAAGAATATATCACAGTACAGGAGAAGATGGGCCGACCATGTAGAAAGGATGTCGAATAAGAGAATTCCCAAATGGGCCCTTCACTATGATCCGAAGGGCAGGCGCGACATTGGCCGGCCAAGGAAAAGATGGGCTGCACCTTGAGGACGGAACGGGCTTTTAGCCCAATCTTTGCGGGTAGAAGAGAGAAGAAGAGGTAACACATTAAAAATTGAAAATATTTATTCTTGAAAGTCATTAAATGAAAATTCAATGTCCTATAATTAATATCATGCAGTTTTAATACTTCACTGGAGGCCAAAAATAGTTTTGTAGAATACATGTTTTGAAACCGTTAACATTTGCGAAGTCTACGGCCTAGTTGCCAATTTTTCATGTATTTAACAATGAAAACGTGAACGGTTTCAAAACATTAGAGTTCAAGAATTGGCCTCCTGACGGTCTTAAAGTTCGTAAACTAAACTGTCGTAACCACGCAGATGTTCGCCGGCTACGACGACAGCGAGATAGGCGCGCTGGACTGCGACGAGATCGAAGGCCACGTCGCTCCGGACGACGCGATGGTGCTGCAATGCGCGGAGGAGTTCAAAAAGCAGCGCGCCGTCGAGCACCTCTCGTTCGAAACTCCGCGCCTCAGAATACTACGAGACCTCTCCGCGACGTCGGACGAGGACGAGGACGACGACTTCAAGGATCTGGATATACCCGACAGAGACGAGAAGACGTGGGACTGTCAATCAATAATCAGCACGTACTCGAACATCTATAATCGTCCCAGGCTGATTTCGGAACCCAAGGTAAGCTGCAATTTGCCAAGGTCATCTTTGTGTCTTAATAGTTCAAAGAGATGAATATGAAAAGTCAGGGGAAGTAGAGATAGAAAAAATGTATCTATGTAAAATGAGTAAAAATGCTGGTTAAATATGAAAAACGAGAGTAAAATGTATTTAGGGGCTCGTAATATGGGAAAATGGGCCCTTAAATGACAGGGGCCCGGTATGCGATCGCACCCCGGGCCAGACCGCCACTGTGAAAAGTAGCTGCTTTTATTACCAAATTTGAGGGTTTCAAAATCTTCACAAGCCAGCCATCGTCCATTCTAAATGTTTATTCATTCCCTCTTTCTCTCCATCGTTTGTAGGAGACCATGTTTATTTAACAGACTTGTCTGATTTTGTTACTTCTTTCTCTGTCGTGATCTTCCCGATAATTCTCCAAAGCACCGTCATCTCAATCACTTCCTCTCTATCCTGTCCCGTTGCTTCTGCTGCAGGGTCCCGGCAAGATCCGAGTCAACAGACGAACGGGGATCCCGCTGGGCGTGATCGACGATCGCGACGGCAAGCTGACGGCCACCGCGCTGGCTCGCCACGACGCCGCCAACAGCTCCAGCGACGACAGCGACGAGGACAACCTCACGGTCTTGTCAAAGCTGTCGACGCTCTCGATACGGCCACCGGGAGAGACTCCGGAGCAGAGGCTTGCCAGGAAGAAGGCGCTCAAGGACTACAGGAAGGTGAGGATATGTCTGGCTAATGGGGGTGGTTATTCCACCGCGAGTGCCTTGCTTAAGTTTTCTTATGTTTAGTGACACCTACTACCATGACATTTGTATCGATTCTACTTCTTTTAATTTTATGTGAATTTGTAGGTATTGTACAGCCATGGAAATATATTCAGTAAACGCTCCTTCCATTCCATGCATTTACATTAGTTTAGGCTCCTCCCCCTCGACCCGTAACACTGGCAAAGTTGTTTGAATGTGGTGGGGCGAAAGGAGCGTTTACCGAATATATTTCCGTGACTGTACCGTACATTATTATATCGTTGATAATTTCAAACGATGAAACTTTGGCTGAGGTGGGTCAGGGTGTCATTGTCAAATTTTCAAACATGAAGCTGGGACCCTATTCTAGTAGGTACTTTTAAATTCCCAATTCCACTGGAATTCGATTCCATGCAATGTGAATCATTATGGCCTTGGTCCTTGACTGGATTCCATCAGAATGGAATTGGGAAAACCTTCTAGACTGGCTTGGTTTGTTTTTGTAGCTTTTGTGAATTCATGTGTATATATTTATCATTCTTTTAGTGATTTCTTTTAAATCCAGAAACCATTGACTGACTGGCAATTCTAAAGTCTGATATGATTTTGAGGAAGCTATTCTATTGGACCTTCAATGTGTGACCGATTTATTTCAATGATCACGAGTGTATTCCTCTAATAATCAAGTTACAAATGTTATGATTGCGGTTCTGATTCTCAATTAACTTTCATTTAATTCCGTTATCTGTTGTAGGAGCGGAGGTTGGAGAGGAAAGCAAACACTTTGGCATTCAAAGAGGAGAAGAAGCGGCAAGAAAAGGTTCTCCTCAACAACGCAAGAAACCAGCAATCCGTGCACATCGTCTAGATTACGTTCTTGTTTCCTCTAAGTGTAAGTGTACAGTGTTAAGTGTACCTCATAGATTCATTTCCACAATCTGTGCTCTGTAATATATCAAATATCCTACTTCCTATTATCATTTGATTGGAATATTTCATCCTGTAGGTATTGCTTTATTTATAGATAATGTCGACAGTTTCGATCCACATAGCAGAATGTTTTCAGGTTAAAAGTAAAACTAACTTACTTAGGCCCGGAATAACCAAAGTTAAATTGTGCTGGATTAACTAACTTTTGGATTAAATTCAATTGTTTCACTCATTTTGAGGTATCTGATTGGCTGTGCTGCCAATTTAGTCCAATATTTAGTTAATCCGGCTCAGATAAACTTTGGTACTGGGCCTTACAATTCATCATTTGATGCTAGTTTTGTCCTAGGTAGTTTTGTGTTTAATTTGTATAATCTTTTTGTACAAAAAGCATTATTTGAATAGTAGGTAGGTATTCACATTTTTTTAAGGTTCAGGTTCGGAAAGGTTTAGAAATCTGTAGGTTCAGTTTGGGTTCAAAATTGAATTTTCGCACAACCCTAGAAATGTCCCAATCAATATGAAAATAATTACTGTAATCCTGAGCCGTTAAAAATGTTGTACTCTCTGTTGTTCTTCATTCCAAGAGACATAATATGATAAATGTTAAATAAAATCTGACTGTTATAATTGATATTAATTAAATTCAAACAATGCATATTTGTGTATTAATCTCCACACTAGAGAGTGACCCACAAGTAAAGGTGGTTCAAATGAAGAAGAAGTGATGAAAACGTTTCCTGATGATCTTAATGGTGTGACTAAATGTGTCATAAATGTGACTACGTGTGTCCACGTTTCTGTTGTTAAATGTATTGATGGATAGTAGTTCATTTGGATGGTAACCTGCGAGATAAAAATGCGTACCCGAACTGGGATTCGAACCCAGATCCTTCGGGTTAACGGTACGCTCTACCAGGGCACAATCTTTTAATCAGCAGGTGCATAGGTTACCTTCCAAACACCTTCCATCATTATCAAACAGTAATTAATGTGATGTACCGTATATGTCATTGGATGTACCTATATCAACATCTGTCAGACACAGGTTGTCAACTTGTCAACACCTCAACTGTGAACAAATAAAATACGAAATATACCTACCTAGTTATTGTTAAAAATTATTAACTAACCAACCACAAAAGGGAGTGCCTAGTTAGTAGTTACCTACTTAATAACAGCTTGGACAATAATAGTACGTTTCTAAAATATTGAATTTTATAAGAATGTAATTCATAAATTTTGTGTCTGTGGCTGTAACTTTCATTAGAAAAGCCTTAGAAATGGAATAGGTATACCTAAAGAGAATACATTCTTTAAAATTCCTATAATTCCTAGATTTCCCTTCATATCTTGCTGGACTCTCCATATTTCTACGATTAGATTGCTCGTAAAAAGGCTTCAATTTATTTTACCTACTTATTTTATTTACTGTAGGCCTAGTAAATAAAAATAAATAGTGATTATTATTAGTTTGATCATTTTCTATTCGTCCAGCTGATTGTCATTTAAAAGCAGCGTTCTGATTGGTGGAATTTTCATAGTTCTCAGCTGTTATGACGTCATACCGCTGACAGCTGAGGTAGAAGGAGAACAACAAGCAAAATGGCGAACTGAGTTTTCAGACAAAGGGACTGCGTATTAAACTGCAAAATATCGTAGATTTTAGACTGACATTGTGTAATACTTATAAATACTAGTGCGTAATTAGACATTTGTTATTGTTGAAAAATGTTGGAGTTAGAAATTGTCCCGGAAAGGTCCCTAGGGTGCGAACAATGGGAGTTTATTCTTGGTAAGTGACTTTGACTTTGATTTTTTTCACAATAATTGTGTATTATTGCGTATTTCTGGACGTCATTAACGGCGCAATTGCTGACTGACACTTCATGAATTATTTTCGCGAGGATTTTATACCTAAATTTTGTATCCAATCCTCATTTGAGTGAACTACGTCGTACTTACGATAATGGAATATTTCTGTAAACAGTGGGGGACTGCCAATTTGTCTTTTTGGGCTCTGAAACTCGGCTGTCAAACGCCATAGTTTGTTTTTGATTTGTGGAATGTAAACATTCTCTGTTGGACGTTTTCCTAATTTACGCACAATCTATTTAGCATAATCAACAATCCAATATTTGCTTTCATTTTAGGGCAGGGAATATTGAAAAATACTTAACTGTTTCCCACCCATAAAAATTGCGATCTATTTGTATGCCAAGGACATTGTGTGAGACAATCGAACTATTATAATTGTTCGCCTTTTACCTGTAGCTTATGAACTTACAATATAATTTTAATTAGGGACATGGCTTTTTTGACCTTCAATCTCTTTCGTATCCATATTCCTAAACCAATGCAGTTGTAGGCTCTTTAGATACCTTTTGTTCTTATTTTGTTGGCGAATTTTCGGGAAGCAAATGGTGTTTTGCCTAGCCTACATGTATAATAATGAATGCGATACCCTGACACGATTCCTTATCTGTCACTTTAACCTCTCTGACGCTGACACCCACTTTGTGAGACAAAGAATTAAGCTTTCTTTTATTGTGGACACCTGTTCCCTCAGGCAACAGATTAAGTAAATCTATTATTATCAACAGAGATGAAAGTTATGTTAGTATATTTTAACTAGGTATCCTCTACTGATAAATTTAAGAACATATTATTTATTTTTCCTTTCAAACAGATTTTCAAATATAATGGAAATTACCCCTTAGTTATACTTGTTGCCTCCCAAATATTTGGTATCAGTTCAATGAATTCAGAATCAATGCACTATCTATTACCATTGTATATTATAAAACAATGAATACCACAATTTTTGTTAATGTACCACCTAATTGACAAAATAAAGATGGGCAGTATACCTACTTGAAATTGTTCTTGAACTCTAATATACCACTAAAAATTATTTGGACAAGATAATATGGTATTTTCCCCTTCCCTTTTGATTGATTATTCTTCTTCTTATTGAACAACATCCACCATATTAGTTGCCCAAAATCACTGTGGAATTGTTGGTACTAGTTGAAAGAGACTAGTGTGTAGGTACCTAGAGGCACTACATTGTAAAGGTCTGAATCAGTCTTATCAACACTAAGTGGGTGGGCACAATGACTTCTGTATTTGATAATTCTAACTTTGCTGTTTTTACTTAGACGTCCATAGCTTTCTTCAGTCACAACTTTTTTCATTTTTTATGGAATTAAAATGGAAGGGAATGACGGTTGAATTCCACCCCCCGACCCGACATTGTGCTGGAAATGGGTGACTGACAGATATTTATTATATATAAACTGTTGGTAATGAGTTGTTTTGCTTCAGGGATGCACTTCTCCCAGGCTGTAGCAATCATCCAGTCCCAAGTGGGACTGATCAAGGGTGTCCAAGTGTTGTACAGCGACACGGCACCGCTGGCGGCCGACCTCGTAATCAACCTACCGCAGGACGGAATCCGGCTAGTGTTCGATCCCATCGTTCAAAGACTGAAGGTCAGTTGCTCTTCTTATTGGCTCGGACATGATAGGCTCTAGCTCTTATGACTGCAAGCTATTACTTCAGAGACATTGTTTATTGTTTATTGTTTATTTATCTTCCCGTGGATCGGTACATAGTATCAATATGGGCATCGTCAAGTATACATAAATAGGTATCACAATAGTAATTATTATCTATAATTATTACCTATCTACAAAGCTACAAATATAATTATAATTACAGAATACAAAACAGTACAACAATACTTAAACTAACAATACTACTCAAAAATGGCAAGAACTGCAAGAACTACATCTTACACAAGTGGAATTTTTTAAAACCGAGTGCTTGCTGTCCACAATTCAAACATTAACCACTGGTATGACTTAATGCGTTATATACCTATGTAAGATTATTTTAATTACCTAGTACAGTAAACCCTCGTTATTACGAACTTCAATAATTCGAATTTAGGGGTAAATTCGAACTAGGTGCATGGTCCCAGTGGACAGGATAGGTTTTTACATGTTAAATCATTTTTATAAATCGAATTTTAGGTTAATTCGAAATTCGAACTGAATTTTGGTCCCAGCCAATGTTATTCCTTGCATACAGTTGTTTTAATTCGGACTTTGCAGAAGGATTGATAAAATAATCGCGAACAAACTACGAAAAAACAACACTCAAAACAAAACACAACCTTCAATGGCATCAAAATGAGATAATCTGGCTTGCGAGGTTGGCCAAACTGCTGTTACAGGTTTGCCAACCCCACTTTTTTGCAATGGCGGGAATATTCCACAGGCGGGAATATTCAAACTTCATGAAAATGCACACAATTTTTTTTGCATTAATTATATATTTCGAACTTTTTTAATTCGAACTGGGATTTTTTGGGTCCCTTTGAATTCGAATTAACGAGGGTTTACTGTAGTACCTACTAAAGTGACCAGCAGGCGATATGTGTATTCGAAAATGGTAATTCTTCTCTATATTTCTTTCTATTTTTCTACTTTACCTTTCATTTCATTTCATGTGAGCACTCCATTTCATTGTTATGCCGAGTCTTCTCTTGGGTTGAGCTCACTATGGGGTTCGGGTCACTTTAGGTAGCTTACCTACCAAATTTTATATAGGGTCTTAAACGATTGAGGTTGTACCAGAGGTCATGCATTCCAGTGCACCTAGAGCATTATTTAGTTTAATGAGCTACAATTATGTGCATGAACACAAAACTCAAACAACTCTTCGAAGTACCTACCACGTTCGTTCAGTACCATATCGAGGTCTCTTAATTGATCCCAATGTGTTTTAGATTACATACTTAATGTGATTTTTGTGTTTTTGTTACAGATAATAGAAATTTATAATATGAAGCTAGTGAAGCTAAAATATTGGTAAGTCAAGTCAATACGATACTTCATCATAGTGCTGGTACTGCTAAGTCAGGGTACCTAGGTACTTCATTGAATTCTCTCTTTTGAAAGACTTCGGAGTCAGTACAACCCCTAGGAACACGTTTTATACATTTCCCTTCAACAGAAATTAGAGTCACTTGTTGAAAGCTTAAAAATAAAGTAGTTAAGTAACAGGAGGAGGAGACCTAATCAAAATAATGTACTTACTTACCTGATAAACTTATCTAAAGTCAAAACACATCACTGAACAAAATAACAGGATAATCCGATAAACTTTCCTAGTTATATTGTCTATGATTGGTAGAGTCTACCTAGTACCTAGTACCTACACACATTTTCCATTTGATTCTACTGTCTCGTAGTGATAATAAATAAATATCGCGACCCTGCTTCCAACTATTGTCGGGTCAGGGGGTGGGATGATCCCACCAATGTTCTAGGGCACTTGTGTTCTCAGAGCCGACTTGCCAAGTCCGACACTCCACACTTCTTCAATCTCTTCTTCCAGTTCTTCAGCCTCCTCTCTTTCCACCAGCTCCCTCCATCTCTCTCTGTCTTCCCACCACTTCTCTGTTGTAATTACTCCCCAACACTCTCCTCTTTCTTCTGCAGCTGCCTCTATTCCGTTGATCCATTTAGTTCTAGGTCTTCCTGCCTTTCTTCTGCCACCCATGGCTGCACGCTCTGCCTCTCTACATGGTATCCTCTCTTTTCCCATCCTCTTCATATGTCCGTACCATCTTAGCCTCTCTTTTCCAAGTTTAAATCTAAGAGATTCCACTTCTAGGTCTTTTCTAATCTTTGCACTCCTCACCTTGTCCATCTTCGTCACTCCTGCCACACTTCTCAGGAACTTCATTTCTGCAGCCTGCATCTTCATTTCTTCTTTCCCTCCCATTGGCCAAGTTACTGCTGCATATATTAAGATTGGTACAAAGTAGGTTTTGTACAGTAATATCTTACACCTCTGTGGTACATCTTCATTCCATAGTAGCTTCCTTACACTCTGGTAAAACACTTCTGCTGCTCTCACCCTCCTCTCGATCTCCCTGTCCACCTTTCCATCCTTTGCCAATACACTGCCTAGATATTTAAACTCGTCTTTTTCTGTAAGTTCCTCTCCTCGCATCTGCATCCGGCACCGTGTCTTCTGTTGCCTTTCCATAACCATGGTTTCGCTTTTTTCTCTACTGATTTCTAGTCCATATTTTGCTGTCACTTCTTCCCACCTGTTGAGTTTCTCTTGCAACTCTTCCTCGGTCTCTGCCCACACAAGAACGTCGTCTGCATATATGAGTGTGCGGGTGTCCTCTTGGTCCTCCGGCTCAACCTCTCTCAGCATCTCATCCATTACTACTGTAAATAATGTTGGTGACAATACACTCCCTTGCTTCAGTCCCTCCCTCACTTCGAACCAGTCCGTTTTTCCCACTCCCGTCTGCACGCAACTACTGTTCTTCTTATACATACTTTGAATTCTTTGTATCACTCCACTGTCCACACCCTTCTTCTCTAGGCACCGCCACACTTCTTCTCTTGGCATTCTGTCGTACGCCTTTACCAGGTCCAGAAATATCATTCTCATCCCGTTCCCTTTCTCCCATCGGTCTTCCATGATTTGTCTCACTGCAAAGATGAGGTCAATCGTTGACCGTCCTCTTCTAAAACCGTATTGTTCTTCTCTTAGTTTACTCTCAATACTCTCAGCCACCCTCCTTTCGATGATCTTTTCATACAATTTAGCTGTTTGGCACATCAAAGATACTCCCCTGTAGTTGCAGCATCGCTTTCTGTCCCCTTTCTTAAAGATAGGAATAAGTATTCCCTTCCCCCAATCTTCTGGGACATCACACGTAGTGATACCTAATAATATTTCCCAGCCCCCTGTCGTGTGGTTGTAACGTGCTCGTGTTCTCGACAGTGGGATGGTGTTCAACTCGGCCGAGACTTTGCCGAGCATCGAGCAGGTGGAGCACTCGTTCGGGGCGACTCATCCGGGCGTGCTCGACACCGAGAAGCAGCTGTTCGTGCTCAACTTCCGAGGACTCTCGTTCTGCTTCCCGGTCGAGTCCAAGTTCCAGGTACAGGATCACCATCACCTTGCGCACAGCATTACTGTCTGGGTAAACAAGTAGTGAAGGCAAATCCCCCCAAACACCTATGTAACCCCCCCTTCCCTCCCCCCGCACAATCACTTCCCTACACAAATCAAAAGTAGAAAACTTACAGATCTAGTCAGTTACACACAGTTACAACCATCTAGGTAGATCTTGCCAGATCTATTTCAGAATTTTCTAAGATCTTGGCATGATTTGGTAAGATTTTTCAGCAGGGTAGAATGGGGAGGGCTGTTTTGTTGTGAGATAGTTTGCAACAGATAGAGGCTATAGTGGTAACTAGACCAACACAAAGTATGATATCACATTATTTGTAGGGAATTTACGTCAGTAGATAGCCTAAGTAGATTCCAATCAAAATATAACTTTGTTGTTTGTGTGCAGAAAATTCTGACAGCATATTTTCATTTGGGACGAGATTTTATTTAAAAATTGAACCCGAGATCGGGATGGGACAAATTGAAAACTCTTGTTTTAGGAGAGGATTGTGCAAAACAGACTTGGCATGTGTTTAAATGAAATTGACCTAGCAATAAGAGGGAGAAGTCAACTGCGAACATGTTGCAGCCCGGCTACGCGCACGGGCTCGGCTCGCTGCAGTTCCCCAACGGCTGCTCGCCAGTGGTGTCGCGCACGTCCGTGTATTGCGGCTCGCAGCTGGCCGACTGTCAGGCTCCGGCGCTCCCCATGTGCTGCTACCACAACCATCTCTACGTCAACAAGACGGAGGTGCTTCGGGACAAACTGCAGACCATCGGGCTCAGGCTGGGCCTCGTCACCGAAGGTCAGTGCCTACTACAGATTATTGAGTCATATTTTGGGGCAAAAGCTGGAACTATACCTTCTCTTCTGAGGCAGGAGAAGGTATTGGTTCACACACTTAAGACAAGACTAGGTACCTATAGTTAATTTACATTTTGTTACTTGTCTTCAAATTTACGACTCCATGCACAATGAATGTTCTACGAATTAAACATTAAATCAACATTGATTTGGTACGCCGTGTAGTTTTACGTTGACTAGGAAATTTAGGATCTCTCATCCACTTCGTTGGACAACATAAATTCCCTCCATTGAGGTCTGTCCTCCCACTCTCCCAGCCTACATCACCTTCCTTTCTTTTCAACTATCACTAAAACACCAACACTCCTTTCCCACTAAAATTAGAGACATGAATCACTGAAGAGGCAATGAGCCCTAATGTTAGAGTGTTTAAAAACAGGGTTCCAATGGAATGACCATAATCCTACTTCAAAACTTGTGTGTGGTTGCAGGCTGGTCGCGCGTGTGCGAGGCGCGCAAGCAGAACCTGCTGCGCGACGTGATGTTCGGGGACACGTGTCAGGACGTGCTGACCGCGCTCGGCGCGCCGGCCAAGGTGTTCTACAAGGCCGAGGACAAGATGAAGATACACAGTCCCAACGCGCATCGCAGGGTCGCCGCACGGAGGTCCGACTTCTTCTACAACTACTTCACACTCGGACTGGTACGCACTTTACTCCTCGCTCAACCGAGCACGGACACTTCTGTAACTTTATTTCTCATGGAAATGAAAAGGAATTCGGATTTTTATTTTCGTTTTTGTTTATAATATTAATCTTGCCTAAAAACAAGTGACGAAAATCAAATTCTTTTCCATGGGAAAGGATTAGCCTACAAATAGAACCACCATCATTGAATTGTTCTTATCGTTCAATATGTATTTTAGTTCCTTTTATTAATTGGAGGTAATAATAATAATTGGGGATGGATGGGAATCGATAGATTTTTCATTATCAATTATCGAATTTGGACCTATTTTTCTGACAATGGGTAGGTAAATCAATTTGGTTCTTCACCAACAATTTAAAATATTTTAGTCTGTGTTTAATTTTCGATGATTTACGATTATGAAATTATTATCAAAGAAAGCCTATATCGAATCGATATTACCTATCAAAAAACAACGTTGACTATCCCACGTCTCTGATTGCAGGACATCTTGTTCGACGCGAAGACGCTGACGATCAAGAAGTTTGTCCTGCACACGAACTTCCCGGGCCACTACAACTTCAACATGTATCACCGCTGCGAGTTCGAACTGACCGTCCCTCCCGAGCCCAAGCAGGCGAGTCAGCTGATCGACGTCTCCCCCGTTCCCATCACGGTGAGTGTTCGGACACGTCGCAAACCCTCGTTTGATATCATTTGTCACATTACTCCAAGGAAGTTTTCAACCCAGGGCTCCAGTTCAATTGCTCTCTTATTATGCCATCATAAAAGTTCAAATGGGTACATACAGAACATTATTTACTAGGGGTCTGCGGGATCCCGAATTTTCGGGTGATTTTCGAGAAGTAAACTTCCCGATTTATCAAAGATTCAACTTCGGAAATTCGGTTCAGTTTCGGTTATTTCAGACGTGGAATTTATTGTTCAGATAACAACTGATGTCACTTGTATTCAGCCAGCACTTGTCCTTCGAAGGAATTCGAGAAAGCAGAGAGTTCTTCATAGAATCACTTGAACTGATATAATTAATTGACAACTTCAATCATAAGAAAACACTACAAAAAGGTTTTGCTCTACACTTTTGCACCTGCAGCTCAACTTTCACTCTGGCCTGCAGCATGTGATTGAAAAATTATAACTGGAAAAATGTTGCAGATCTCGTCGTACACCAAGTGGGACACGATATCCGACCAGCTGAAGCCGAGCGAGCGTCCTGTGGTCCTCAACCGAGCCAGTTCCACCAACACGACCAACCCCTTCGGATCCACATTCTGTTACGGCTACCAAGATATCATATTCGAGGTGAGTTTACCTCGTACTTGCCTCGGTTACCTGATGGAAAGCAGTTGGGAAGACAAGAACAAGTTTATTTATTTTTAATATTTGCTTTCATTTTTTCAAATTTACTGCAAAATGTCCGTGAACCAAAGTTCAAAATCATTATCCATGATTTATATTTTATATTGTTAAAAAATCAAAAGTTTCGTAATGAGGGGATGCTTACCCAATATCACTGTGTAACGGAAGTAGTGTCACCTGTCTCAACTTTGCACTGCTGTTTGCCATCAAAATGGTAAAGTAGTTCAAACCTGCAATATGAACTGCTTCACCATTTGTGTGGCAGCAGCGGTGCAGAGTTGAGACATGCGTGAGAGTGCCTCATCGAACGCCGCACGTTCCAGGTGATGCCGAACAACTACATTGCCTCGCTGACGCTCTACGCCAACGAACGGCCGGCCACCGAGGTATGACGTTGGCTGTCCGCCACATACCTCGTGCTCCAGGGCAGGTACTGGCAGTTCTGACAGCCCGACTCACTCGCGTAGACACAATCCCGCTCGACGCTCTCTCCGAGATAAGTGGCTCATCGTATTAACTCAACACATTGTTTGTTTCAATTTCGTCCGCAAAAGAAGAGTCAGCGCAATGTCCCGACGGATTATTCACCCTTACAGTCGTATAATCTACCGGTGATTCTCTAGTATCTTAGTATATTGCCATTTGGACATTTCAGTGGTCGTAATAAGGGTGAAATGATATGGGGACATGTGGCGGTGATTGTACACTGCACGACGTTGCAAATTTCAGATATTTTTGAAAATTTTATTAAAAACCTAACATTTGTGAATCTACTTGAGCTTTGATTGCAGTAGTCAACTGAAATTTGACACAGTTCATTGAGCTCTATGGCCAGTTCTTTTTTAATCTTCACGTATTTAATTTAATGATTGATTTTTGTGATTTCTCATTGATGCACTTTATTAGAACTGCACTGAATTTTGGTCATGATTTTAATATGACTCGAGGATAATATAAACAAAACTACTTGATTGTAAATTCGGAATTCCATTTTATTATGCAATTGAATTCAAAGTTGCTAATAAAGAAATAAATAAATATTAAGTTTCTAACTGCAATCAAACTTGAATTTGAAATGAAACAAATGCATGACACATTATTTGGAACAACTTTTCATAATCGTCTTCAGCCATTCTATGTACTAAAGCTTCAATTTTAAATTCTCCTCTGCTATTCTTATTGCTGACATCAGGAAGCAAATGCCCGTAAAGGAAAGTACGACGCAACCGTTTGCCAAATTGGCCAATGTGGTATTAGTAGTAATTTAATAATATCAGAGGAGATTTGAAAGCTGATGAGCCACAGTTTTTTAATACTGTTAGGATATTATGTAAACCAAAATTAGAATCTGTTATTTTATGATTTTTTAAACATTTTGATATGATGGGTCTAATTTATGAAAACACAGATACACAGATATTTAATGAATTTCTGTTTTTCTTATTTTAAGTGTGAATTTCTTGTAAACTGACAACTCGAGAAAGGGCGTTGTGTAATTCGACATAATAGTACCATAATACTAACCTCCGAGGACCTCGCGTCGTCGATTATTAATACCAAGATATAATTTTATATGAGAGCAATACCAAGAACTGAAAATTCCGGTAAAACAAGTTAAATTATATTAATGAAATAAGCAGGACTTATTTGCCACGTTTACAATGACTTTTGAGAGAAGCACTCCAATAATCTGTACCCGTATAGGTCGTCAGAATTTGTCAGTGCAAAGAGACAGTGGAAGGAAAAAAAATAGAAAATAAACTTATTTCCCCAAAAAAATATTTAAAAATATTTAAAAATTAAAAAAATCCAATTTACAGGAATTTTTTTAGCTTTGACTATTTCAATATTTACAAGGAGTTCTTATTTTTAGGGGTGGGCTTGTGTTCTGGAGGTACTGGTTTGATTCCAGTAGCCGTCGTACATACAACCCCCTACAGTACTACAGAATACACGTAAAAAAAAGTGAATCGGAATCTTAAAGAAATAACTCTGGGGAAAAAAACTGTGAAAATTACAAAATAAAGATATATTATCCTAGATGTGATTTGAAGATGGATCCAACAGAATAGAAAACAAGCGTATTCACCTTTCCAAATTGGAAAGCTGGGGCCCACCCACCCCAATTTACTTTTATTAAATAAAATCTTTAATCTTTAATATTAATTAATTTATCTAGGCCTTAAGTACAATCATAATTAGGTGGTAATTAAATTAATTGTCACCTAGGAATATATATCTTAAGTACAAAGTAGATCCTTGTACGCAACTTTCTCTTCTGTTCTTATTTGCGAAAAGCTCGGAAAGTGTTGTGGCTTGAACTTCACTATATCATCGTTTTATTTAGCTCAAAATAAAGATGATTGATTATCATTATGCACATCTGATTGATAATTTTTTAATTTTCAGTGACATTTTTAAGATAATCTTGCCCAGGTTTATGGGTTTTTTTTATATTTTATAATATTTATATTACGTTACCATTCTGTGTAGACTACTTCTGCATAGTTGTATTTTCATTCATTTACTTTTACTAATTGCTTAGTCTCCTTTTAATATTAAAGATACTAAGTATATCTTCTATTATCTCAAGTATATTAGAGATAGTAGATGTGTTTACTGTTTAACTCTTTCAAATCTTGTTCAGTAAGTGCTCCTTTGTAATCAGCCACTTTGTGCATACACAAAACTATTCGAAAGTAAACAACTATTTAAGAATTTAACAATTATAATGACTTGGTGTATTTGTGAAGCTAGGTTTCCAATTAGCAATTATAAAATAAGAAATCTTAAAAATTAATCCAAATTATTGGATTTCTAAAAATTAGGTAGGTACCTACCTACTCAACCCCTTTAATTTAGTACTTCATGAAATCAACTTTTTAACTGATTTTTAGTGCCTACTTCCTACCGTTCACATTTTTTCTCAATGCAAATTGAAGATATGTACAAAATCGTTCTTTCGTTTAATTTACATAATTCAATGAAAAAAAAAAATTGCACTCAGAATCCAAACAAAAAATAACAATTTGGTCCAAATATGTAGATTTCTCAATAGTTACAAAAATTTTGGAAACCTAGCTATATTCTCTAAGTGTAGTATATATGTGAGCTTTTCTAGTTGACACTTTCAAAATAACGGTTGTTGCGTAGCGTGATTTGTGCAATACAGTTACGTTTCCGTTAGGGGCGTATTTGATGTCTTATGGAAACGTATCTCAGGACGTACCACATCCGGTCAGGGATCGCACGCACGCGAATGACGTTGCGGCTTGGATCATTTGTAATCCGAGAATGTATTGTATTAGATTGTTTGACCATAATAATCATAGATTATAATAAACAAATAATATTCTACAAACACACACAAAAAAAAATTCAAATTGGAAAAAAAAAAATCTGCAACTTGCTATTAATTTATCTGAAAAAATACAAAAACAAAAAATTGGATGTCTTTAATTATTTAAAATAGTATTACTATAATTATTATATTTTTTAATGTACTTTTATTAATTTCATCACTATTTAAATTGTACAATAATTTATCCCGGATAAACCGAGTGAGGAGAAACATACCACATTGTATGTTTAAAATGTTTTACTGCTTAGTAATCATTACTAAATGCTTTGACCTTCTGCGTGATAAGGCTCGGCAAGAACCGCGTTAGTTCTTCCTTTACCCCGATGGACACTTCTTGTTTATAGAGAAGTTGCTGTGACGTGAAAATATAGTCAAAATGTGTTTGTGCTGAATGTTGTTATACTTTACTGCCAAGCATCCAAAAAATATTTTCAATAATCCATATTGTCATGTTTATTTTTATTTTTTAGCTGCTAATTTATTCCGTAGGGCATTTCTTTTTTAGTAAAAATTAAACTATTTTACATTAGATTTTTAGTTCCTTTTGGACGAGTTAAGAACAATTTTTTGTAGTGTAAGAAATTGTATAGGTTCTTAATTTTGTATTAATTGGGACCAGAATGCATGTGTCGCATTGTTGTAGATCTATTTTTGTTTATCAAAATAATAATACAATCACATTGATTATAGTGAGGAACGTGATAATCGACAAGCTGTCACATAAATATCAGCTTCAACTTCTTGTAACATATTGTATGCTTTTTATTTTAATATTAATGAGGAGAGCCAGCTCGATAACACCATTAACACCACTAGCCTGGTCACATGGTCTCTTCGTTTCCTTCTCTAGAGCCTCATTCGTTATATCGGGACATGATTCATTTGCTTTCAATGCTGGCTTCTAAAAAAAGTTTCGTGCAGTTTCGTTTCCAACTCGTTTCATACCTATCGAATGGATCTGGATTCCTATTCTTGAAATTGTTACCACTTCATAAGTTATCCTTTGATGAAAAGTCATAATAATAACATGGTGTGGGATAGGACAAACCTCCTTATGGAATCATAACTTGGGAGTTATGACGTGGTAACAGTTTTGAGAATAGGGGCCCTAGATTTGATTTCTTTATGAAAACCAGAGCCACCTATAAATGCAATTTTTGAAAAGGTCTAGAAGTACCTACATTCAGTTTCAATTTTTGAATAAAGAAGTATGTAGGTACTGTCTGCCAAAGAGAATAACTGTCGAGACAAAATCAATTTGCTGTATCGACCATTTTAACACGTTTTCTCGATTCGATTACTAATTAGTCCCAACAGTTTTCTGGTACCATGTCTAACTGACACTGCACAAATATTCAATGTAGAATACTGTAAAAGGTTTCAACGTTCAGTTAGAAAGCTGAAGGGAATGAAGACCATACAAAGAAGGCGGTGAGACCTTGCTGTACAGGAAGTTGCCTTGTTCTAACTGGCAAGGGTGGATAAACCAGGATGTAAAGCCATGTGATTCGTTATGAAGTTGATATCTCCAAGAAATGATATTCAAATTGATGACAAAGTTTAATGTGTCGGAGAGTTTATTCTTCATTCAAATCAGATTTCTTCTGTAGGGTTGAATTTTAATTTACATTGACACTCTGAAATAAAATCCACGATTGTTTGCTTTTGATATTTAATGATTGTTGCCATGATTGAGTATTTTTAGTGATGTATTAGACCTTCAGTCCTAATGGCCCAACGAACAGGTATTCTACAACTCTTAGGTTTTCGGAAAATACCGTTGTTGAGATAGTTTACAACATGTACGGTTTATAGGACAACCCAACCTATTGGTCAGTGCTTTTTATGCACAAGGAAAGAATTAGGTCTGTTCGTTCGCTCTGCACTGGCTACACTTGAACTGTTCGACCGACAAAAAGTGTGAGTGGTGTAGAAACTTTCCACACTTGGCATAGGGCGAGTGTCGGCCAGTGTAATCCCGGTGTCACTAGCGTAGAGCGAATGAACAGACCTATTGCTTTCTCAATATGCTTCTAGTTTTCAAATGAATAACTAATTTGTTAATCTAATAATATCATATCTAGATGTGAAGTATGTTTAATGTTTTTTTTTATAACAAACAACACAATCGAAGGCAGTTCTTTCAGTTCAGGACTTAAAAGGCAAACGGAAGCGAGCGGAAATCGCACGGTTCGTCAGAGCGGTTTTTGAAATTTTGTCTTCCCACTAAATAATTCTTAAAAATCAGATAGTAACAACGACCCAATAATGCCGCACACTGGAGTACTTTATGACCTCTGGTGCGACCTCAAAGCGTTAAATACTCAAAAATCGTATTTAACACTTTGAGGTCGCATCAGAGGTCAAAATGAACTCCAGTGTGCGGCATTATTTAGTCTATTGGGCTGTTATGGGTCGTTACTATGTGATTTTTTAGAATTATTTAGTGGGAAGTCAAAATTTCAAAAAACCGCTCGGACGAACCGTGCGATTCCCGCTCGCTTCCGTTTGCCTCTTACAATACATTGAATTTACTTTTTATAATTTATACTTTTACTATGAATCAATCTGCAGTGAAACTCAATTCCTGTCCAGATGAAAAGTTTATGTTACATCTGTTTCGCCATTGTCTATTGTTATTATCAAGAGAGATTTACATCAATTAAAGACTAAAATTCTTCGGAATAATCAAATAAATCTGTACCTCAGAGGTAGAAGGTGTGATGTCCATTCCCAATTTTACGCTGCACACTTTTGGAGTCATAGAATTGCCTCAATTGAAGTCAACAAATATATCGTTATATTGATTCTTTTACAGAATGGCTGGTGTCACCATTACAAATAATATTGGATAAATGCAGTATTAAAATAGTTATCGAGCTACACGTCAAGAGTAATTTAAATAGACATCGGTCCTTCTACCTCTCAAGTACAGAAATTATCTTAAAGGAGAAAAAAAAGAGTGCAAATTCTGTATTTCTCAGTGTTAGAGTACGTATTTTAGATAAACCTTGTGTACATACTGTTCAAGTCCCCGTGTTATGCTAGTTGTGAATGCAACTAGAAGTGTGTACAGTTGACATCAGCATGGCGCATGTACGTTCGCTATTATTAATTGGCACATGCTCATTATCTTGTCCAGACTATGTGCAACAACTTCGGATCTCAATAGCCTAGCAAAACAATTATTAAAATGTACATAGAAACCACGGAAAAGTGTTCTATTATTGCTGTACCTGTCCCAAGCTACAAATCCATCCCATACACACAACACATGCTTGGATTAATTTACATTACATATTTTTTGGTCAGTGGTCAAGATGCTAGACTGACATGCCGAAGCAACGCGGTTCAAATCCCAGTCCAGGCAGATCTTTTTATTCAGTCACTTTCATTCAATGTGTAGAATATGATCGTTCAACAACACTAGGAGGTAGACTGGGGAGGACGGTGGACCAGTGGTCAAGATGCTAGACTGACATGCCGAAGCATCGCGGTTCAAGTCCCAGTCCAGGCAGATCTTTTTATTTAGTCACTTTCATTCAATGTGTAGAATATGATCGTTGAACAACACTAGGAGGTAGGCTGGGGAGGACGGCGGACCATTGGTCAATATGCTAGATTGTCATGCAGAAGCAACGCGGTTCAAATCCCAGTCCAGGCAGATCTTTTTATTCAGTCACTTTCATTCAATGTGTAGAATATGATCGTTCAACAACACTAGGAGGAAGGCTGGGGAGGACGGCGGACCATTGGTCAAGATGCTAGATTGTCATGCAGAAGCAACGCGGTTCAAATCCCAATCCAGGCAGATCTTTTTATTCAGTCACTTTCATTCAATGTGTAGAATATGATCGTTCAACAACACTAGGAGGTAGGCTGGGGAGGACAGCGGACCAGTGGCCAAGATGCTAGATTGTCATGCAGAAGCAACGCGGTTCAAATCCCAGTCCAGGCAGATCTTTTTATTCAGTCACTATCAGTCAATAGGTTTGTTCGCCAACATCCACCATCTCCACCTTTTGCACCTTTAGCACCCAAAAAGCGTTCGGCAGCAACACTTGTTCCACCAAAACTGTGTTCGGCAACATTTCTGGTGCTGATTGTGCTACCACCAACTCCGCCTGCTCATGGGTTAGGTTCTGTTGCAGGAAGATTTTTTTCAGCACGCTTTTTCAAATGGCTGAATTCACAAGTATTGTTAAAGCTGAAAGCGTTCCTACAAACTGATTTAGAACATGGAATGCTTTTATTCCTTACTGAAGGTAATTATTGCTTTAATATTTAATATTAATTATTTTATTAGTTAAAATAATTTTAATTTTAGTACCAATTCATTTTGAAATTCCGCCGCCATTTTCACAACTATTTTTACTGAAACCGTTCGCCAACATCCAGTTGTGGTAACAGCACCACTTGCATTCACAGCACTTTTCAAGGTTCCAACAACTCCAACTTCCACCCTAAGGTGGATGTTGGCGAACAAACCTACTGTGTAGAATCAGTAGAATGTAAGAAAATATGTAATTGTGTCTGTATAACAGGACTGGAATCACAGATTCTAGGTCAAAAGAAAGAATGAGACTGACGATTTTATGATATTTTATTTTAAATAACACAAACTACTTTCTTAATACACAATTTTACTGTACACAATTTTGTTGAAGTCTAATTATTAATAATAAACGATAAGTAATTAATAATAATAATAATTACTAATATCTTTTTGGATCTAAACAAGGTGATGCAAAGGGCATTACACAATGAGTCGTGCTGTAGTTCCGTGTAAGCCCGTCGAAAAGCAATACGATGTCACTGCGACAAATTACAACTTGATCCGAGACAAGGAGGAAACAGAAATGCGCAGAGCGTAAACAAATCTGAGGTAGTGAAAATCCGGGCCAACGAGTCGGTCCATCGGACGTCCAGAGATTGCACACTTGTCTTTGTAAGCTGGGCAATAGTTAGCAATGAGTAAATAAGTTTTACCAAGTTGTATAAGATAGAATAGTTGCCAACAAGGCAATGTGCCGATATAATATTGTGGTAAAGTAGTTTTGCAGACACTGATTATTAAAATGAACTTGTGATTCTGAATTTAAAAAAGTATAAATGAATTACAAATGAAGTTGGCCCATTGATTAGGTAAGCTAGTACTATCTCAAATCAAAATGAAAGATACACAAAATTGACATTGGTCTACCTAAGTAATGCTAACATTTTGTCTATAAAACAATACTATATGTATTAAATAATAATGTAATATGTAGTATGTTTGTAGAAGTGAAGCTTTCTCCATGGAAAGTACCGTATTAACTCGTGTATAAGACGCAATTATATGTCAATATTTTGATTCTGAAAACAGCCCTGCGTCTTATACATGCATACCAAGCTTTTTTCCCAGTAAATCCAAGGTGGATGTTTGTAAACAGAGCTGTGGTAGACTGCCACATGTTGTCTATCTCTGCCTTTCCCTCTCACTCTGTCTGGACTACTCATACTGTGTCTAGACACAATACTATTAACATTTTACATTTTTGCAACAAAATGTTTTCCCTTGCATTTAGATCAGGAGACAAAATATATGTTTACGTCTGAAAAACATAAAATAGACTAAACACTGTTGAATGGCAATCTTAATGGAAGGGGGGGAGAGAAGTTGGATTTGTTTTGGAATGCAGAGGAAAGGCAGGTGCATGCCTCTTAGAGCAAGCATCAGCTGCTGGGAAGAGACTCCCCTCCCCTCTTTCTCAGAAGCAGGAAATTACTGTTTGTTTACAACAAGTTGGCAGTGATTTTCATTCAAATAGCTCAGTTAGCTGGAAAACCAACATTTAGATGGATATCATGTATACAAACACACAATGTTTTTCATCATTTTACTGCGTCTTATACACGCATGCTAAGTGTTTTCTTAAAATAGACTTCTCAAAACAAGGGTGCGTCTTATACACGAGTGCGTCTTATACACGAGTTAATACGGTAGTATAATACACAATCCGAAGACTTCTTGACAGTGCGTTGATTTTGATCGTGAAAGTTTTGCTTCGAATCTCAATCAACCAAGTTGTGAACTTGTGAAAGTTGATGTCATTTATATACGAAACGAACACTGATAGTTAGAGTACCGGATAAATATTTATGAAAAGGTTGGTGGTAAGTGGCTGGTAAAAATAAACTACTTACGTACGTAACATACTAAGATGCATTACAAATTATTAATTATAAAAAAAACAGTGAAAAATTATTATTTTGCCAATGCAAATATTACAAGAAAATATAGTGAGATCACAGAAATATTAGAATTTACTGAAAAACAAAACTGATGGCTAGATTTGAGAATGTGGTACAACTGGAAACCTATCCCAAGAGTGTTGCAGATATTTATGTTGAAAGTGTATATAAATTATAACAATTTGCTTACAGAATGAAAGAATCAAATACTACAGAATCCTATCTCTAAGATAACCCCCCACTGTCCTTGTATGAGTTTGTTTACAAAAATATAGGTATGCAACAAGACCTCATTACTTGGGCAACGTTTTCAACTGGACACTTGACAATCTTTGCGCGCGCATCACCGAGGTAGCGCCACATCGTACAAGAAACAATAGTAACGGCTCATCGTTCGCCACACAATCGAGACAAAGCCTGGAGAAGATTGCCTGGCAAACGACAGAATATCGGAGCGATCTCTCCTGAATGCACATTGATAGAGGGTATAATGACTGCAAACGGAGACGGATGAAACAAGATGAGAATTGACATTGAGATAAATTATACAATCCTGTGTGAGTTTCATTTGTTTGACGAGATAGAATAAAAATGCGAAACGAGTGATCGCGTTTCTTGGCATACGTTCCCCTCTCTTGCGCTTAAAGACAATCGGTGGGTAGAATTAGAGTTACAGCTGGAATTGGCTGAAATAGACAAAGAACATGATTTCAGAAACGATGTTCGGCAAGACTTGCCTCCAAGTCACAACTTGAAACCTACGACGTCGCCATGGCCAATGACAATGACTGTAGTAGGTATGCAACTTGCAAGTAGGAATTTCATAAAAACAGACATAAAAATTCCAATGTTCAAGTTGAAAAGTGGCTATCTACATCTATCTAGAATCACATTCTGATTGGAGGTGTTGCACACTGTTTTTCTTACCAAAATGACAATTGAATTTTTGATTTTATTTATTAAGTAAATTGCCTGAAGTTCACATGTAACTTTAGGTATCAAGAAGTTGCAGTGCAGATAGACCATGTTTTTTATCTCTCCTGAAGAATAAAATAAATTGACTCTTGGCCCCTAATCTATATTATAATACCTAGGTGTACACTACAGTCATGGAAATATATTCGGTAAACAGTAAACACTGGACTTCTCCCTTCCCATGCATTTATGTTAAAAGTCCCCCCTTCGACCCGTAACAGCGGCAAAGTTGTTTGAATGTGGTGGGGGGTGAAAGGAGCATTTACCGAATTAATTCCATGACTGTAACCTACTAGTAAATAATGAAGACATTTCAGTCTGAAATCAATTACTTGATTGCCGTAAGATGATTGATTTTGTTTTAGTATTATTCACAGTTTGCATGAAAAACCTCACATTGTTGACAAGATCTTGATGACACCATTCAGAATAGCTGCGATTCTGTGCTTTTTTGGCAATACATACTTTTAAATGGTTGCCTCCAGGGCAATTGTAGGCTATGGATAAATCTTTAATATGAAGAGGAATCACTCATTTTACAGAACTACCTACATCGATCCCTCACATCACATGCCAACGTCTGCCCTCGGGGGGAAAAATTAAATCTTTTTCAATTGATGACGTAGAACAAATGAAGTTGATGCAAGCTATGAATAGAACAGAACAGGGCCAACGCACGTCACGTAACTCACCCCTCTCGCTTGATGTTCTGCGGAGCCTCGGCCAGCCCCTTGACCTTGAGCCTGTCGGCGGTCTTGAGGAACGCCGGCAGCTGCTCCTGGCTGACGTTCACCTCGCCGGCGTACATGAACTCCAAGATGGAGGTCAGGTGTTGGAACGGCACGTCCTTCAGGATGATGATCGGGTGCTTCGACGGGTTCTCCTGCAAGAGTCATGTAACATTACATCCTTACAAGCTAGAGCCCCGACGCAGGTCTGATGCCAGGAGCCAACTTCTAGAGGTTGAAATGTCCACTACTAGATGGAAATCGCAAGTCGGTTGGTTAATATAGCTCAACACTGCAACCTTTCATCCCTTTAAGCCTCTGCCTAGGCTGTCTATCAGAACAGCAGTAGGTACGTACCACAAGGGTAGACATTGTAGTCTTGCTCTGCCCCGAAACCAAAGATAATTAAAGCAAGAAGATGTTTCATGTAATGTTAAAATCTGTCTGGTGAGAATTTGCGAAATAAAAACAGAGTCCCAAGTCTCATAATAAACCTCACCAATAGATTCTCTGTGTTTGGGGATCATTCTGGCAGCGCTGTATTTCAAGATATCAAGGTGCATAGACTGTTTTTAACTATCTCTACCAGCATTTTCTTATGAAATATTTCATAGCCTGCTAAAATTTTAAAATAGCAAACAAAAGTTTCTTTGCCATGATAGCTTAGATTTTATTAAATTTCTCTTTTGTTTCTGGAAATGAGAAACAGCGCGATGGGTGGCAAAAATTAGCAACTCTTGACGTAATACTCATACCCTTAGTTGCAGCAGTTAGTAAACATTACTCATTGTATGCATTCTTACAATAATACGCCACATGATATTTCGCTGTAAAAAATGTATGAAGTGTAAACAATTCCACTGAATCTGATAAAATTATTAGTTTGCTCCTCTCTTTTACCAATTCTGAGCTATTTTGAGTTATCTGTGGATTTTTATCGGTTGCTATGGCCACGACCAATGAGAGTTGATAAAACTAAAGATTCTTCTACGTACAGTTTTGCCGATTTCTCTCGCTAGTGGCGCTGGGGGTATTCACGCTCGGTGCGTATACATAACGAAATGACATGAGATCAATTGCATTTTATTCAGCTCAAAATTGTGTATATGAAAAGATACATTTAATTAATCAATGGCGATTACCAGAGCCATGAAACTTGAAGCAACTTCAGAACTAGCTTGGACTTCTTCAAGGTAAACTGTGAATTGTATTAGATAGACATTGCAACATTGTATTTGAGGGTTTTGAAGTCCAATAACATAAGTGGGAGAGAGACAGACATATATGAATCAGAGACATCTATTGGTGAGGTTTATTATGAGACATGGGACATGATTTTTTTTTCGCAAATTCTCACAGACAGATTTTAACATTACATGAAACATCTTCCTGCTTTAATTATCTTTGCCGAAACCAATAAAAACCTTTCTGTTCATTTAAATAATCTGTTAAATTTTGTCTGTCATTTAAAATACCTACCTACTAGGTAGATTTTTATCTTTTTTAGGTAATTAAAAAAAAATTGTCTGTTTCCGATATATACCTAGCAGCTGTTGATTGAATCATTTTTTGATTTACAAAATTCCGCTACAATTGAGTAAAATTAACTTTGAAAAGAGTTGGCATGATAAATTGTGATATCTAGTATCTATTTTCTCTTGGGAATTATTTTGTGAAGTCAAACATTATCATATGAAAATGGTAAAATTTCTATTTATGTTCTACAAAATAATCTTATGAAATAAACCATTCATGTACAATGTAAAGAAAACGGCCGTTGTAAAATGATCCTGAGCCAGGCCACTGTACCGCTGTCCTCGGAAATAGACAATAGACATTAGCCGTGGCGGAGGCCTAGAGGGATGAGGGTTTACAGTGCACCTGTCGGTGAGCTACATTTACCGACTTTTTACATGCCATTTAGTAGTTGACATTTAAAGCTAAGCAAATTGTCCTCATGAATTAATATTGTGATGGGATTCTATACAGTGTATATTCAAAGGCATCGCAAGTCAAGCCAGACCCTAGGTATTTCTACCTAGATGCATTTATTTTTAAGACTCACTTATCAACGTGTATCTTAAATAAATTAATCTTCCTATATCATTGCTACATTAAGTTGCAACATGATAATATAGTCACGATTTTCAATAATGTTTGATATTTTTTGAAGTAGGTAGTAGCCTACATTTGTCACAACTAAATCTGATTGACTGATAAATGTCAGATCGCACTATCAGAAGTCAGTTCATGCGATCTCCTTGTCTCACTTTGGTAGGTGACCTCACATTTCAATGATAATAACAAACATTGATTGTTAGGGTACTTTTACAGCTTGCCGCTCGCTCGCCTGACGTTCGGCGCTGAAAGATGAATATGGTTTATCTTTTGACCTTGAACGCCAGCGCTCAGGCGCTCCCCGTTGAACCTCCTGACTGCCATTGGCCAACGCCGAGCGCGTCAACGCCGAGCTGTAAACTTACATTACGGAACATGACCAGTTGTCATTCAAATTTGTTCACCGACCATTTTTTATTTAGTCAAATACCTTAAGGCTTAATCTAAGATGCACCATGTCACTATGGGTTAGTTGTTAACATGTTGAGCACCAGAAACCCATTGAAATTTACTGATTAGCACGTAGATCAAAACATTGAAGACATCACCCATAAGTCAAATGATTCTCTAGCCTAAAACACGAGTCTCTCTTGCATAATAGGCCTACCACCTAGTAGGTACCTACCTCAAGTAATGACTTGAAATAAGGACTACATGCTGACAACACCATCTTGTGCGCTTTACACGTCTGTCCCTCGCACGCGAGAGTGACGTCTGTGAAGCTCTTCTCGTCGCGCAGATGCTTGAACGACGTCACCATATTTGTCTGGAAGTCGTTCCACTTCAGGAAGTACTGTTGTTGATCGTTGTTTGACATGATGGTAGTTTTAGCAAGACTGAAAACAAAACAATTCAAGAAATGAATTAGTGTAGAGAGAGCACTGAAATAGGCCACGAGCCTTGACAAAGAAATTCTAACCTGTACCAAACCAATGATTAACAGAATCTGTCAAAACATAGAACAAGTAAATAGGCGGAAGCGTAAGAAGTTTTGGTAGTTACGTTATAAAATACAGGTTTAACTACAAGAATAATATGTCACCTGTCTAGGTACTGCCCTAGGCAAAGTGCCTTGTGCAACTCATTAAAAAAGCTCATAAAGCTTGACAGCTTCCGATTTTGAAACCCGTACCTATTTAGGTCATTGCGCAATCGGATAACAGGTACGTTTTATGTATTAAATAACGCACAATTTATTACATTTCATTAAAATTATTAATTTGCACAACAAAGCGAATATTAGAAGCACTAATAATTAGGCTTAGCACAACACCATGAAAAATGGCAGCGAACTTTTGAAGTTACGTATTTTGAAGGGACAAAAAACACGTGGTTTTACCACTTATGTATCGTATAATAAGTCTCTACATCTGATGTATTATTAGGAAAACACAATTATTTCGTCTAAGTTAATAAATACTTTACCTTAATTAGGCTACAAATTATCTTTGAGATCTAACAACAGCGTCTTGAGATTTCTTTCACGGACGACAAAACAAGCTGCACTGCTGCAATATCGACTATTGTTCGAGAATCGAGATTCGAGAGTCGAGTTTCGCTGTTTTTCTGGACTCGTGTTATCGACTTCGAGCACGTAGTTTCTATCAGCACCGCTAGGTGGCACCTCGAGCCGCTTTATTGCAAAATATTTTGAAGTTTTGGCTAGCCACGCTCGATTTTTACGGTGGATACGCTGAGAATAGATAAATACTCCTATTTATACGAAAACACAGTTACTTACTAACCAAGAAGAAAATCAATATTTTTAATTGTTGATTAGTTAATTTATTAGACTATACTTTTATGGTAAAGATAGCTTCTGGGTACCGTACTAGAAATCTAGGTATCTTTCTCCTTTCTTTTCAAACGCGACGATCACAATCCCAAAATTGGCGGAGGTCATCATTGGTGATCCTTCCTCTTAGATACCTACAAAGTTTAGATTTAGGTATTTAAAGTGAGGTATTTTAGGTATTTAGGTATTTTAGTTTAGGTATTTAATAACTACTGGATCAGATCAATAAATACCTAGATACTCATGGTATAGTACGGCCAGCGAGCGTGGAGAAACTCCTTTCATAAGATGAGCAGTATTGTTCGACCCTTGTTCGACAGTTCAGCTCTGACAAGATACAACTCTTTTTATGACCTGCCACCCCTTCCACCTACACTGTTGCCATTTTAAACAACTTTCCTGGAATTTTAAAAGCCAACTGCATTGAAAGATATTTGGCACCACAACAAAACAACCCTTTCCCGATTACCTGCAGTGGTTGAGAGATATTTACAACCGGGCACGCGTCAAAACACTCCGGATTACAAGCTAAGCATTCTTGAATTTTGCACAGCGTTTGGTGAACTTTCTCTACGCTCGCTGGGTGTACTGTAGTCGTTGAGTCTAAATGCTTAAAAAAAAACTTTCTTGTTTATCCCCCCTTTTCACAGCTATTCAGAAAATAAATGTTTATTCCAAACATGCATCAAACGTTATGAACCTTTTCATTTTCTTTGTACATTCCAGGAGGGACAACATGTTTCTGGGGGTCTAGGAGAGCCCATCAGTCACATGCGGGTCCGGGCCACATAGGCTCGGGAAAATTGTCAAATTCAAAAGTGTATTTTAACCATTTCTATGCGTTTTGGGCAATATGCAGTTTTCGTCGATTTAATATTCTCATAATTTTGAAGAGATTTTCTTCAAAATTATGAGAATTTGTTTAAAAAATCCCTATTCTAAAGTATTTCACCACCGGTCGGTAATTGACACTCTAAAATGAAGTAAATATATATAAAAAAAACTTTATTCCTAAGGCAGAGACACTCATTGTTCTCGGTTTATAATGTATCGTTAAATCATTTGCTCTCATTGTATCCTCAACCATTTATTGTCCGTCCCTTGTTCGATGTCGTTTACAACTTTGTAGCTCTTAGCTCTCTAAGGGTTCGTTCCAAAGAAATGGACCTTGAGTGGGTGAAAATGTAGACACATTTGGGGGTCTATTGGCTCTGTGGCAGAGCTAATACAGAGAGCATTTCATATAGCTAAGGTATGTTTTGACACTTTTAGATTTTTACGATAGGGTCAGGAGGTCCAATGTAAGTGAGAACAATGATTGTCTCTAGGTATGAAACGGACCAGATAATAATAAACTACTTACATTATTGTACCAACCAACGTATGCAGCGGCTCTCAACCTTCCTTTCACCTTCCACTGTTCTAATATAATTAGCTCTCCCAATTGCATTTTCAATAACATGCACAAAATATTGAGAACCTCTAAGTTGCTCTATAACTATGGATTCCAGGGAAAACATGAGCGAAACGAAAGTTGTCTGTGGCTCATGCGCATTACGCGGGTCCGGTCGCACAGACCCGGAAAATGTTTAATTATAATTGAATTTAGACCATTTCTATGCGTTTTGGACACTACATTTCGCCAATAGACAACATCATAAATTATCTAGTTAGCTCTGCTTTTCAAAAATTTTCATATGCAGTACCGTGATCCAAGTATCTATTATGTTTTTTAAATAATGGATCATAACCATAATAGATACTTGGATCACGGTACTGCATATGAAAATTTTTGAAAAGCAGAGCTAACTAGATAATTTATGATGTTGTCTATTCATGAAATTTGGTTGCCACCAAATTGGCTCCTCAAAATGATGAGAATTTGTTTAAAAATATGTTTATTTTTTCTTGACACATTTCTTCTTGAAACCCTGCAGTCCCCTAAGGTTCTCCGACTGGTATGCACTTATTGACATTTTTAATATCAGCTGTCAGAAATGAAGTATCGAAATGATTGTTTTTCCACTGCAACTGAATCTGATTTGCTTTAGGAACCAGGGTGTTTATATGCTATTTTTAAGTTTCAATGAAAAGCAGATACTTTACTTTCATGTTGATTGAGTGGATCGAATTTCAATTCAATATGTATGTATATATCTGTTTTCTGTGTGTTTGGTACGGCATTCCGATTCGAGAATTTGCACTTACCGGTGCTCGCTCATCAACGCGTTACACTGAGCGTTTTCCTAGTCTATGGTCTTATACTTCGACTAGGGCTGGACATTGTTTACAAAAACACACACAAAATAAACAAACATGGAAAGCTACATCAATCTAGTTTGGCAACTAGGTCTGCGTCTGTAAGGGGTAAGACACAACACAGGGCCGTAACAAGGGGTGTGCGGGCGGTGCGGCAGCACAGGTGGCCGCCAACAAGGGGGCGCCAGGAAGCCAAATTTTTATGTAATGACCTTTTTGCACGCAAAATTAATTTTTGCGTATTAAAAACACAAAAACGCCCTGCGGGGCATGGTTGATGTCGGTGATGATTTCAGTCATACCCAAGAGGTTGAACCCCCCCCCCCCTTCACAAATTAATGCACCTTTTAAAGAATTTTGAAAAATTTTGAAATAAAAATTATTCTGCTGAAAAAAAATCAGTGAAATTGAATGTCAAAAATGATTAAAAACCATTAAAATCCTATCAAAAAAATCAAAATTTTCCGTTTCAGGGCCCTGGACCCGCATATGGTTAGGAGGTCCTCCCCCCCCCCCCCCCCCCCCCCACGCCCCTCATTGCTGTCATTGTCAAGGGCCGTGGAAATGTTTGACCACTGTTTTGCATATAATATAACATCTTTATTGTTTAACTTTCCACTAAAATTAGCAGGTAAGTAATACAATTTATTTATAGGCAATTTATAATACGTAAGTCGCCACTCATAACGTATTTTTTAATCTTCTTCCTCCTCTGCTTCTTCCTCCTCCTCTCTTCTCTCCACCAATGCACTCCATCTCTCATCATATTCCCACCATCGCTCCTGCTCCACAATCTCATAGTTTTCCACTCCTCTTGCCATCAAATCACCTCGTATTTGCTCCTCCCATCTGTCTCTGGGCCGTCCCACACGTCTCTTTCTGATGACTCTTGATTTAATGATTTCTTGATTTAATGATTTGATTTCTGATTTAATTGTTTTGTGCACAACCAAAGTTTTGGTTTGTCCTAGTCTGAAATCATCTAGCGTTTTCTGGGGGAGGTGTGGTTGGAGGGGGGGGGGGGGGGGGGGGGGGGGGGGGCGCTAAAATTTAGATTTGCACCGGGCGCCGAAATCCCTAGTTACGGCACTGACACAACATAAGGAGGTGACTGTACACCTGAGGTTGTTCGTTGTGTACAGAGATGAAGATATGACAGATTCGTTGCGGTGACGTCACCGCTGGATTAGGAAGATTTCTTCTCTATTTTTAGTTAGTTTTTAATTCGATCGTGTTTTCAAACCTGTATGTAAGCTTAGCTCACTGTTTTTGCCAATGTGTTATTCACGTTGGCAAAACCGTGTTGTGTCGTAGCCTTGGGAAAGAGAGCATCTATTGTTTTAGGGCTTACGGAAGGCAAGACAAAGAATTAATAAAGGGGATTCCAGGGGGGGGGGGGGGGGTTACTATTTAATTTCATGGCAAATATTGTAAATATGTCAGCTGAGACCGACATTTAACGAAATCAACCAATTTTGGAAAGTTCAAAAAATATCCGGGACGATCCTAAAAACTGGTTCAAGACGATTCACAGAAATGATCGAATCTGAATAACCGTTCAACATAGCAAGCTGAAACTTGGAATGGGACTATAGGGACAGTCATTTTTCGGTATTTTTATTGCAATTTTTCTTAAACAAAGTCGTTATAGGTACCGGATTTTTCGTCCAGAATACCCACATTTATTGGTGCCGTGGCCAGGTTAGAAAGCAAGTTATTGACAAAAAGAAACTCAGTGCCCTCTTAGCCTATTCACAACGAAGACAACGAGCCCATCTTGCAAGTATGTCAAGTGAAAATTGCGGTATCTACGATTTTTTTAATGAAACAGCAATATTTCTTCAAAATATTTTCGGGGCGAAAATATTGGAGGCGAAAATGGTCACGGTAGTTGTAGAACCTACTTATAAATCCATGGTAGAATCACTTATAGAATGAGGAAAATACATTTAGTGCAATAGTTTGGCCAATTTCGTGTTTTATATGTTTCGTCACGCGGGTACCGAATACCCTTATTTAGTCTAAGCCCTTAAATAATGAAGCTTGATTATGGGGACGACGCCACAACTAGATATATTCCCCTTGTTTCGCTGCTTTTTAAAATGTGAAATAAAGTATTTTTAAAAACTTGATTGTGTCTGTTATTTCTAAACCACTGGGCTCGTCTGCCAGATCAGCGCTACGCATCATCATCTCTCGATTTGACAGGCAGAACGTCGTGTCGCATCACGTGATATTTATAGTTGGTCGCGCTGCCACCGGGGCGCTGCGTGTGCCAGGGCCAGTGATTTACCGGCCATGTCAAGTGCTTTGGGAGCCGGCCCAACACGCGGCCCAGAGACACACAGAGTAGACCGGTCGCCTGCGGGCACTCGCCCAACATAGTTCACTAATAATGCCCACACTGTTATTAGTGTTATTCGAGATGGGTCTAACAAGATGGGGCCATCGTGGCCTTCATTGAACTAATGCTACTATGTTGACGCCATTTTGTAGACACAATTAAGACGGCTGGGTAGTGAGTTTGACCTTGAAGAGTTTTTAATCGATTTTTATCAATATCTTTTACCAATGTAATTGTTAACAAAATAAGGCTTTGTACGAGTATTCAGAACAGTTCGATGAAAATAATTCCATAGCTTGTAATGGTTTATTAGATTTACTTTGTCCTACAGATGTTTAGTGCCCGAAAATTAGTAAAATTATGGTACTAAACATCTGCTGGACAAAATAAAACTAATAACTTATTCCAAACTATGAAATTATTTTCATTGAACTGTTCTGAATACTCGTACAAAGCCCTATTTTGTTAACAATTACATTAGTAAAAGATATTGATAAAAATCGATTAAAAAACTCTTCAAGGCCACGCTCACTACTCACTACCCAGCCCTCTTAACTGTCAATCTGTGTTTTTGCTGTCAAATGTATCTCCCTAATGGCCGCCCTTTTTTGCATTGTTTTGTTGTTGTAAAACGAAAGACGTTACAATAAAAGTAAAAGTATACAGTTAGAAGTAAGTGAAAACGATTGTTTTTGGCGGGGGTCACAAAGGTTGCTGGAATAACTGAAAGTAATACGTTATTTTTTAAGATGTGTTCTTGAAAAGACCCAAATGTAATGCTTAATATATTAATGTATAATATACATATTGTAGTGTGATTTAAGGGGGGGGGGGGGGGGGGGGGGGAGAGAGAGAGTTCTTTTTCTTTACCCTCCCCACCCCCACCCCCCTACACATCTCTCTGTCTGCAACAAGATTCTGCTGCAAGTTGCATTGCATTCATTCATTTGACAAGATTAAAAAGAAAATATGTGTTTCATTTAAAGATGCCATATAGAACTTGAGGAATACCTACCTAATGTGGTTATGGTATGGCAAAAGCATAGACGCCCTATTCCTGTAAAAGGGGGGAGAGAGTATGATAGAAAAAAACAGGAAGAAAATTGTTATCAACCAATAAGAATCCATGAGCTGTTACAAATTTTCTCACAATTTTTTTATATTTTTTAAATACTATTTTTTCTCATACATACTCTCAATTATTCCAGGAATGGGGCTCCTGCTCCCAAATCCTCCAACTGCTTGGATAAACTTTGTAATCTTTGTCAAGCACCAGGAGTAATGACGTAGCTTGTACATAGTTTTGACACCATTATTTCACATATTGTGATGTCATGCAAAGCATTATAACGAACCCGATTCGTTCGCAGTGGGTTTAGCTACTTTATGGTTGTAAGCAGATGATATCACAATTCGTAACAATACTGGTGTATATAAGTACATTCAAAAGTTACACTTTCTAAGCACCTGGCCTCAACATTACGTCATGTTTCTCATTAAGAAAAAAATGAAAAGATCAAAAAAGGATTCTATTCTACCTTATATTCATAAGCATCCATAATGGGGGGGGGGGGGGGCTTGGCCAGTCTGTAATTCTCCAAGGACCAAAAAAATAAGGACAATTCAGAAAAATATGTTTTGTTTGCCCATTTCCAAGGACATTTACTAATGTGATAAGATTAAAATGATCATAAGTTCTTGATTGAAAATTACTGCTCATAATCAGAATAAAACACAACACCTTTTTAAGGCTTTTTGTTCCATATTGGATAAAGGAATCCCAGGCATGTCCAAATTGTACCAAAATGTTAGGAATTTATTTAAAAATTACATTAATTTTCCCCGCATGTTCTGCCTAAATATTACTATTTTTAAACAATTGACCCGCATACATTGTCAAATGTCGCTGATAACCTCGCTGTTGAGCGCCACAAAATAATTATTCATTCCTTCAACATGGCAGAAATCCTGCGGACAACCAAGCTATGTTGCTAAGAGTGTTCGATCATTACGCGAGTGCGTGCACCTGAAACTGTTGTTTCGTTTACCTCCCTGCATCATGTCCGGCTTGTAAAACAGCTTGTTTACACTTTCCCGTACGAGCGGACAAAAAGTAGCTGTTTGAGCTGGTTCTTGTCGGTCCAGATGAAGGAGTGAGATCGCAAAACATCAGAGACCAGCGGGAGATTGATGCGGACAGGGGTTGATGTAGAGTGGGGGGGGGGGGGGGGAGGGGGGAATCACTGCTTCACATGCAAAATAAGGTAGTCCGGTTATACGTACTAGTTCGTAGGCAAAGTTAACATAGTCAATTTTCTCTAATTTACAATTCAAACACAATAATTCAAATTGGACAATTTGAAATTCTGGCCAATGAAAATTGTTTTGAGTGAAACTCTGAAATCTAATTGGCCTATGATTGAAATTGTCCAATTTGATTTTTTAGTGGAATATGGACTTTACAAACTTGAAATCAAACTCTATCAATTGCATTTGACTGATGTTTACAAATACAGTTATATTGACACATTCTCTTACACAATGACTATGTCACCATTACAAAATATAGGTACGAAGAAGAAGACAGATTTACTGGTTTGATCTTACCTCAAGAGTCATTCAATCGGACATCAGGCATTCTACCTCTGAGGTACAGACTCACTCCAGACACTAATATTAAAGCTACCACACCAC